>JBBJLS010000001.1:25520894-25547573 GCA_037577275.1 Bryconaethiops microstoma
ACACACACACACACACACACACACACACACACACTCTCTCTCTCTCTCTCTCTCTCTCTCTCTCTCTCTCTCTCTCTTGCCCCTAGCCAAATTATGCCTCTAAAGAATAAACACCCTCTACAGAAAACACTCTTCTGCAAACTATGATGCATGATTGCTGTTTATTTGCAGAATTTAACATCATGGAAAAAAATTAAATATGTAATGTGGCAAAATGTATGCCTCACTTCACATGTTATTTTTTTTTTCCAGTAGGTTAAACAAAGTTAGCAAATAAACAGAGACTGTATATTAAAATCTACAGAAAAGTATCATATTTATTTTTGTTTTGTAGAGAATCTGTGAAACTATTTTTTCTAAGAAAATCAAAAAAGCATCTAATGTGTTGGGGGAGGGTGTCCAAACTTTTGCGTACAATTTTACACAAGCACAGTAAATAATGTGAGCACTTAATACAGATTACGTGCATTTGCAACATGCACATTAAGGCAAAAGTGTGGAGAATGCTTTCCAATTAAAAGCTAATTTTGCTGTTTGGATTTTAAATCGATTCAGTGAGATCAATAATTAAACGAAGAGGTGAAAACGCAGAAAACAACAGTTTTGACTTGATCCTGCAAATCCAATCCTGCAAATGTTCACTGTATGAAGGACTAAACATTAGCACCAGGCACGAGTGGAGGAAATGAATGCATATCTTGCACCGCTGACATGCTCAGTCGCCCCAAAACAAATAAAATATCCATATGAATTCATTATTTATGTCCTTTGAACAACAGGGGCCAGAGAGCATGCAGAGACAGAGAGAGGGAGAGAGATCATGTAGAGATAGAGAGATGGAGAGAGAGGGAGAGAGAGACAACAGCATGGAGAGACAGAGAGAGAGAGAGAGAGAGAGAGAGAGAAAGAGAGAGATAAAAAAAAAAACATACAGAGAGAGAAAGGGGGAGAGAGTAGAGGCAGAGAGAGAAATAAACAAAGAGAGAGAGAGGAGAGCATACGGATAGAGAGAGAGAGACAGAGAAAGAGAGAGACAAATAAAAAAGAGAAGGGGAGAGGGACAAATAGAGAGTGCATGCAGAGAGAGAGAAAAGAGAGAGAAAGAGACAAAGAGAGTGTTAAAGAGAAGAAGAGCAAGCAAGAGAGAAGAAAAAGACAGAGAGAGAAAGAGACAAAGAGAGTGAGAGACCGAGAGAAATAGAGAAGGGGAGAGAGAATGCATGTAGAGAGAGAGACAACGAGATAAAATAAGAGAAAGAGACAAAGAGAGAGGGAGTGCATACAGAGAGAGCGAAAGCGAGCGAGATTGCAATGAGGTGTGGTTGCAGAGAGCATGTGATCGGGTGACTAATGTGTCATATAACAGTCAGAAAAAGGCCTGGCCGAGCTACAGCACGCTGAGTCTGTAATCAATGGCTTTTGTTGCGAATGTTCTTTTCCTTTATGAGTGCTGAACAACACACCGCTCGAGCGCCATCCATCTGAAAGCTGCGGAGAGAAAATACCATTATGCTTGTATTTCTGGAAATGGAGGGAAGCATTGATCTGGGCTGCAAAGCCTCTTTCACCAAGCCTGCAGTTCCTACCTCATCTCCCTCCCCTCAACCCCACCCCCGTCCCAATGCACTCCTCAAACTCCAGTGAAGAACTCAAAGCACTAAATATTTTCCTTTCAGCCGAGGGCCAGCCTCCGCCTCCAGGCCGCGATGTATGAGAGCTATCATTTGGCTTCATGCTGCAGCCCTTTACTATCAATTTCATGCTGAAAGCTGAAAAGATGATTTTGTGTTGTCTCGATGGATGGGCTGCACCTAATCTGACGAGCAGCTCTGATACAGAACAGGGTTTAATTCAGCGCACAAATCTGGGAGCATCTGGGGTAAATGCAGTGTAATATCGCACGTCAAACAGTTTCGGGTTGTAAATAATATGCAATATATTTTGAACAATATTCCCCAGCCGCTACATATCTGTCCTAAAATAAATATTCATGACATTACAAATATTCGGTATGCGGCACAGTGAGTTGCTTCAGAGCAGAATCTGCTTTGCTCTGAAAGCAATCGAGTTTTAGGGGAAATCACTGCAACAATGTGCTGTTGGGCGGGAAAGTATGTGCAATTATTGTAGGTTGGGGGCAAAAAAAATATTTTTAAAAATCATAAATATGAGAATTTCAGCTAAATATATTCAATTAAATATGTTCAAACTACAACAATGATAAAACATTTTATTAAAAGAATGATCAAAATAAGCTTTCGGTCAAACATAATCTTCAGAATAGAATAAATTCTCTGTACTTTCAAGAAGGAAGAAGAATTATTCAGAATTGTGTGGATCTTTTCTCTGAGGAAATGACAAAGTCCCCATCAGACACCAAAGAAGCAAAGAGGAAAAAGTGCACTAAGGTAACACTGAGGATTCAAAATCCATTAAAGTACACTGGCTTGTTGTAATGGATTGAACCTTATTATTCGATTTTTGTATTCAACAGGCTACAGCCCTATCACGACTCACCTTACATCAGTATTCATAGCTCCTGAGCAACTGCATTAACTAGATCAGATGTTTTACATTTGGCCAAGAACTAAATAGTGAAGGAATGAAGATGAGCGCTGCACTCTGGGAGATGCTGTCTCGTTCTGAGAATGATGTTACAAAAGACTATCCTTTTTATCAGCAACTTGTAGACCATTAAAACGAAATGAAAGAGTGGGTGATGTTGTCAGAACTTGCAATAGCCTGGCAAAGCATGAGAAACAAAGTCACAGACGTTGTAGAAACAACACTGAAGCCCAGGAACGTTATGAGCAATTTTACAATGTGTGCTTTGTAACTTCTGTAGACCATTGAGGTACTATAGCCATCGCCATCAACATCCATCTCCTTCTCCACATCCATATCAATATCTATCTCCACATCCATAACCATATTCCAAGGGTGAAGAATTGGGTACACATTGCAGGGATAGACACGTACCTACCAATATCCAGTGACTACTGAACTGTACCTAGCAATAATTTTAAAAAAATAAAAAAAATTCAAATAAAACCGCTGTTTTCCATCTGTGTTCCTCCACTGTGAGTCCTGCCTTCCAACCCAGTATTGTTTAATAATTGGCTTTGCTGTTTCTTGCTAAAGGGTGATAGGCTGAAAATCTATCTGGCTTTAAGAAGCTCAAAGCTCAGTGCAGTAGTTTGTGTGGATGTAAGCAAGAAAAAGGACTTTATACTAAAGATTCTGTGCTCGAAAATATAAAACACACTGTGTATTTGGTGTTGATTCAGTAAGAGGCTGGTGTTGCACGGTAAACCAATACTCAGAAAGTACCGTAATAGTAAAGGTACCACTTTTGTGTTCTCATCAATGTTATAATCAACACCATATCCTTCGGTTAACCATAATGAAGCGTCTTGTCAGCTGGTTATTTTTTCGATTCCATGCAAGCATTGCTTTTTGAATTTTTGAGATCACAAATCCAAATTTGTGCAGGGTCTTACCTCTGGGGTTGGTGAGGGTGGCCTCCACGGCCTTTCCTCCATCCCCACAGCGAGTCTCATCGTAGGGAAGACATTGGTCTCCTGTACCTGCTACCAGCTCCAGGTTCTTCGCCACATCCTTCACCGTGTTCAGAGACTTCACCTTAAACACCTTCCTGCTGCTGGTGTCCGACAGGTATAGAGAACCTGACACTGGACTGGTGGCCAGGTAGTACTTGTGGGCAGGACTGTTACTACATGTAGAAAAGAAACAGAAGAATCTTAGTGTAGATGTCCCAGACTAGTGTAGGAGAGCAAGCACCAGTTTTAGACTGCTTTAGACCATTTCTATTTGTTTAAATTTGAGGGTTCTAATAGTCATTTCACCCAGCTGCAGGCTTGAAATTTGCAGTGATGGCTAATAGTGGTTATTATGACCATCTCTCAAGTAGGTATTTATGAAAATATAAATATCAGGGCTTGGTATTTCATGATACTCCATAATAAATTACTTGAATTAGGAATGACAGCAACCTGCTGAAATTTTAATACACGTTCGTATTTGAAAATACAGGCTGGTTTGAAAAAATGTGCCACAAAGGACAACCTAAAGTCATCTTAAGAAGTAATCTCTGCTGTTACAGTCATCCAACATATGAGTGCATGTTTACAAAGTGTGTAAAACCAAATGATGTACAGTACTGTGCAAAAGTCCTAGGCACCTGTGGAAATAATATTTAAATAATGAAATATTATTTAAAAACTACGGTGGTGAGTGTTTCTTTTCACATGATCATTACTATATACAAATAAAACTAAAAAAATAATATATACAAATAACATTATAGAGTAAATAGTGATTTTATGTGCAGTATATTAATGTGTTTCTTGTGGAAGTCCAGTATTACTTGTAGTTTCCGTCAGAAACCTGGTTTGACTCTATCAGTACTTTACTAAGTTAAATCTACTGCATGATGGAATTGTACAAATCTGGAGGCATCGAGGAGAAATCTGGAACCAAACCTGTGTTCTCCTTACCAGCTCATAAAATATTTTTTTTTTTTTTTTTTTTTTTTTACAAACAAATTCAATCTTTTCACTACTTTTTTGTTTGTTTGCCTTTATTCTAGTGTTAACAGGAAGGTGCATTATCCCATATCCGAAAAAAATGGCTTTAAACAATTTGCACAGGTGTCTAAGGCTTTTGCACAGAACTGTAGCTCATGAAACACTTCGTATTTGTTAACAGCAATACTTAAAACCACACACACGTCTGTATGGTGTGCCATTCAACAAGTGCCAAACTATCAAACACATGCAGGTCCTGTAGTGGCCAAAACCCCAGGCATCTAATGTGTGCTCAGGCAGGTGTTCTGCTGATGTCCCAGGGGGATAGAGATACATGTAGTATGGGGACGGTTTCTCGAAACATTATGCATTCTCGAGCAGAAATGGCACGCTGCTTAGCAAATAGTGCATTATACAGCCGAGTCAGGCTGACACAGTCATCCCTCACATCCACACGGGGGGGCAGGGGAAAGTCACGGCCTGACAAAATAACTCCAATCAGAGCTGAATTGAGCGAGCCAGCTACCTGCTGCAACACAAACTCCAATCTGGAGCCTGCTTGCTGTACTCCCCCTCCGCAAGCTAATCAAATAAAGCAGGCAAGGCACCTGCACTGCAATTTAAAGTTTCTGGAAATCACAAGTTGGATAATTGCGACATGCTGCCGGGCACTTCAGTGGATATGGAGCTTGTTACTGCGGACCCACACGCCTACCCCTAAGCTGACTTTTTTCCCATTTTGTTTTTAAGGCAGTTGGCCAAGCATTCAGCAATGAAAAGAAAAAAACATTCTCCAACACGAGCAGGCAGAGGTAGAAGAGTTTGTGGGTTTGTTTTCCTTAAAACTTGCACTAACCAATCACAAGCAATAGAAAGGCACAATGAGACCGTCTGGCTCAGGTTAAATGTTAATCTCTTCCACTTATGAAGGAGAAAGCCCACTTTAGGAAGAGTGTGCATGTGTGAAAAAAACCCTCTCTTCACCCTCACGAGGTGGGTCTTCTCATTGGGGCTTATCTTCATGTGAACAGAGTGAGAAAGGTCAAGGTAAGAAAGATGCTTGGAGAGAGAGTGAGGCAAAAAAGGTCACGAATCAGCACAGAGAATAAAAAAAATCTGCTCTTTTCCAGGATCCTTGAGAATTGAAGGGCAGCGCCATAAAGACAGCTTCCAGTCACAAAGGAATCACACACTCAGTAGCAGCTAAAGGTAACACTCCATCTTACCATACCTTTAATGTCAAACCAAACCCTGTAGTTACTGAGAATCAACAGAATTTCACTCATTTGTGTGCATCTGAAGGTCAAATGTAGCAAACTGTCCAAATGAAAAGTGTACTTCTAAATGTTTGTGTTACATACATTTTTCTTCATAATTTTATTACTTTGTTCTAGCCTTTAATTTTTTCTTGAATTTATGGAAACTACATTGCAATGCGTCCTTTCAGGATCACATTTCACTACATGCTGTACTTATACAACTGTGTTTGTGACAAATAAACAATTTTGAATCTTGAATCTTGGGCCCTCAAAGATAGCCTCTTAACTCCCACAGCTCAACTAACACTCAATGACAGGAAAGGGGAGATGCTTTAATAAAGAGAAAAGCAAAAGCTGCAGCGAGTCGCCATGAAGACAAATAAGTTTGCTCATTTCTTGTATCTTTGTCGCAGCAAAGCAGAGGGCAGCACCCTAAAGACGGCTTCAAGTCACAGGGCTTTGGTGCAGGGCTTCTCCTGCCACACCCCATCATCATTAATGTTCGGGTCGATTCCAGACCCATTTCTAACATGCCTTGTACCTCGCCCGAAAGGCCCCGAAAGGGTGAGAACAGCCGTGCCAAAGCCCAGGCCCTCCTGGGAGTACAGGGCAAAACTGGAGAGAGGGTTTTTACTCCTGCCAGCTCTGATCTGTTATGCGGGATGACAACTGACCTTCTGCTGAATGCTTGGAAACAGGCTGCTGCGGCCATCCTGGGGGCAAAACGTCATCTCGCAACGCTGCTGACCCACTGACTGATTACCGCCTTGTGCAGCGGAGGCAAAGAGGGTTTGTCTCCAAGTGTCTTGGTCCCTGACTTCAAAAGGATTGTGGAAGAAGCGTGGCATGGCAGGGTGCGCTACTTTCTACCTTTCTCTGGTCTCTCTGCACGGTCCGGTGGTGCCTCAGTGGTATAGCATTGTGCTCAGTGCCGTGCAGGTTTCCCATCACGCTCTCTGTCATGAGAAGTACATTCTGACCTTCGTGGACTCTATACACTATGTTTATGTTCCGTCACCATGGATGGCTGTGGAGAGATAATTGGATTTCGCAGTGGGTTGCCGTGACGGGGGAATGTGCGGCTATAGCACTTTATTAAGGGTCACCGCACATGGCAATGAGATCACAAACACACACACACACAAACAAACACACACACAAAACCCACTAAAATTCATGTATACTTTAACATTAGCGCCTGACACATGCTGATACTGGTTATATCGGCATATAATTGTATACACTAATCAGCCATGACTTTAAAACACCTGCCTAATACTGTGTAGGTCTGTCTGTGTAGGACCTCAGACTGTGATATATGCACCCAGACATTAGCAGCAAAACCTTTAAGTCCTGTAAATTGCAAGTTGGAGCCTCAATTGATTTGAGTAGTTTGTCCAGCACATCCTACAGATGCTCGATCAGACTTGAGATCTGGGAAATCTGGAGGCTAAGTGAACACCTTTGTCACGTTCCTTAAACCATTCCAGCTTTTGCAGTGTTGCAGGTCGCATTATCTAGCTGAAAGAAGCCACTGTCATTAGGGTTGCCATGTTGCCATGAAGGGACGTACTTGGTCTACAACGTTTACGTAGGTGATACGTCTCAAAGTAACATCCAACATGAAAGTTTAACAGCAAAACATCGCTCAAAGCATCACCAAGCTGCGATGCACTGTGTTCTGACATCTTTCTATCACAGCCAGCATTACGTTTTTAAGACAAATAACAAATTGCTTCAGATCATCTGTGGGATAGATGAGCTAGCCTTGAGCTTTCATCATTCATGATCACTCAGATTCTTACACTCGCCTATTTTTCCTGCCTCCACCACATTAGCTTCAAGAACTGACTGAAGGATCCAACGTAAAAATGTCTAATACATCCCACCCCTCGACAGGTACCATTACAATAAGATCATCAGTATTATTCACTTCACCTGTCAGTGGTTTTAACGTAGTGGCTGATCTATGTATGCTCCAAAAATGAAACAGACTGTACTAGGTTTATTTAAGTAAAACTTTACTGTTAGCGGTTTACTGTCAAATATTAAGCCATTTAATATACATTTTAGTACGAATTTTGAACAAGACTTTTATAAATAACCTTAACCTCACAATAGGTAAATAACATGAGCTTTCACAGTATTGAACTCTAAATCAAGATTCCTGTGGTTTTCTTGTATTCCAGTTACAGGGACTTTATCACTGCTTCACCGGTTGATACTAACAAATGATAGCAAACTGTACAGCTGAAATGTATATACAGTAATCCCCCGCTTTTCACGGGTATAGTGAAAAACCGCGCTGTTGTCTTTTGGTTAAAAAAACAAAAAAGCCTAAAAATGCCTATTTTTATAGTGTAAACCGTAAAAATGGCCCCAAGTATGCTCCCAGAACACTTTAATTTCATTTTAAACTCAGTTTAACCCTTAAAGAAAATGTAAAGGTAAACCTGTATTCGTCTCTTTTAATTTAAATTCCCTGTTGAAATATGCAACTCGGAAGGTCGCTGGTCAAAAGTATTGGGACACGGTGGCGCGGTGAACGGTTTTAGGGGACTAACCCCTGATCTACTCAGGCTAAAAATACAAATCAGGGCTCGTTGGAAAGGTCTCCTGGAGAACAATTGAACTGTGGAGTTTGAAGTGTCTGAGTGCTTGTACCGCGGAGAAATTGTGCTTGGAGCGCGGGGGCTCAACCCTGGTTGTAGAATTCGAAAATAGTACTTCCAGGTCAGCTACAGCCTGCCCTGAGTCCCCTTGTGTGAAAACATCCAGAAAAAATATATTTATTGCCACAAAAAAGCAAAAAAAGGTAGAGGATATTTGCAGTTTCCGTGTTATTGTGAGGATTTCCGCGGAAAGTTTGGTTCTCAAAAAAAAAATCTGCGTGTGACTGAATCCGCGACTCCTGATCCGCCTAAAACTGGGGGTTTACTGTATAACCAACAGTGCATCTCAGTGCTTAAAGGTTTGCAAAACTACATCTACAGAATTACAACTTTACAGAAAAAGACCAAAATATGTTCTTTACAGTACTTTAAGCTAACAAACTTATAGAACACTTAGGTATACTGGTTTATTTCTATAGGCTGATTCATCATGGAGTGTGCACACAATATTAAATATATTAAATTAATATGACTGCTTTAGTCACGTATTCCTGAAAACATGGAGATAAATGGCTTTGATATGATGTATGACAATATGCTACTCTGTGAGCACAGATCTATGGCTATGCTTCGCCATATACTGCAGTATTACCAATATTGCTCTGATGGTCACATTAAGACAGATGGAATGTGTCACACCTGCCCTACAATTGAAACGTTTGCTGTGACCTGCAAACATAAAGATCAATCAATAGTGCTTCATGCTACACAGGCTCTGTGTGAAGACTGCAAGCACTGGTATTCCCCAGCCTACCCCTGCTCAGTCATGTCCTGTCAGTCAAACCCCAGCGCCGTTCTGTTCACTGACACACCAGATCGCTGCACACAGAAAACACACTCCACCACCAGAAGTAACATTCTCATGCAAAAAAGACATATATTCCAGTCTTTCAATCTACTCTGAGCTTGACCTAACAAAGCTGAAAATTCCTTAATTTGTATGTTTCGTTTATAAGAAGGCCTTATAAACAGAAATATACTCCAGACACCTTTATATAGTTACTCTAATGAAGCAAATCTATGCACTGCAATTGCATAGATATGCACAGCAATTGCATAGATAATTCACATGTTTTGTTTATAAGAAGGCCTTATAAATAGAAATATACTCCAGACACCTTTATATAGTTACTCTGATGAAGCAAATCTATGCACTGCAAAAATGGTCACATCACATCTAGTTGATAGACCTCATTCTGCAATTGTTATAAGCTTATTTAACTTATGGCATTTCTGATGTGTTTTAATATATTGATACATTGACAAATATGTTTGCTTCTTTCTTAAAACAAGCATAAAGAGACAATTTGAAAAAATGACTAAAAAGAAGTGAAACGTTCAACAGTTTTGCAAAAACGATTAGATATAACAAACTGTCTAGATTTATAGTCACTTCACTTTCCAAACAAACACTTTTTGCAGTGGAAACCCTTTGTGCTCTGAACTTGTTCCAAATGTGCATACAATACTAAAGCATCATGTCGTAGTGACAGAAACTGTGGCAGCACTGCAGGTCGAAAACTTCAATTCCGCATGCTGATACAGTTTACTGTGCCCGAGATGGAAATGAATGAGGTATAAATACTCTGGAGGTGGATTTGAATGACTTAGAAAGACCAAAGCCAAACTCTCTGGACGTATCGGCCATGTGAGGTTAAGTTCAGGCTTTCCATTTGCCGTTCTGAGCATTTCTGATGACGGACTGCATTTCGTGACATCAAACGTCGTTAATGAACTGCACATTCAGAAGCCGCTAAAAGCGGTTGAGTCTGTAATTTGTCTTTGACTGAAATGTCAAGCTATGCTGTACGTGAGGCAGTCAGCCCTCCTCCCCCCCCCACCCCTCACTCTAGGGGAGGAGAAGGTGATTACGGTCTTTAGGGGAGCTGTGTCCCCTCAGGGCCAGAAATATTTAAAGAGCTGAAACGCGTCTTATGCTAAGACCATGACTACTGTTCCGTCTACCTGTCTGACATTTTAAATAATGGGCCTGGCACTCGCGCGCTCTTCCACACATCCAGCGCCGCACTTTCCACAAATGTTTGCTTTATTGCACGACCATAACCCAAGGAGGGCACCAAACTACCTTCTGTCCATCTCTATCATCGTTTGCAACATGCCTTGGAAACACTGCCCTCTTCATCACTGTAGGAGAGGCACGCTTTTTGATGCGTGGAGAGCCGGGCTTTGTCGAGATGATCGCACAACAAACAGTCCAGCTCTACAGATCTCGGTTGTATTTTTGCGCGATGCTGTAAAGCCTTCTAGCATCAAGACATGCGGCACTACGATGATGTGGATGATGTTTGTAAGAAGAAAAGATCCTTACAGAAATCTCTTACCTGTGTCTGAAATCTTTATTTCTGTGCCATTAGATGGGAACAGCGGAAGCAAAAGAAGGAAAAGAACAGAAGGGGTTAGCAGGGGTTAGTATTAATAAGTAAGTTAGTGTTTGGTTAGTAATGATGCTTTGATGGACGGGTTGTGAGAGAGACAGATGTAAGGTACTGTGCAAAAGTCTTGAGCCACCACTCATTGAGCCAGCACTCATGTTTGCCTGTCAAACTGTCTTATCTTTGGAATACTGAGTAGATCAATAGAAAGAAACAGTGACCTACGTATGAATCAAAGCCTAATTTAATGTCTGAAGCAGTGAAGAAACAGGTGCATATGATGCTGAGTGGTTGGAGCACCTTTAGCACAGATGCTAAAGATACAAGGTGTCTAGATAAAGGTGCTCCAACCACTCAACATTCAGCACCACCAGTATACTGATCACTGCCTGATCATCTGGAATCATCTGCACTTATTTCTTCACTGGTTCAGGACTTAAGTGAGACGGCACTGATTCATTTGTAGGTCACGGTGTGGCTTAACCAAAAAAAATGTATTCCTCTAAAACCGGTCAGCTTCAGCAACTGGACTGAAAACAACAGCTTTTGAAAGTCCTTCAGGAAGAACTGTTCCTCAAGACCACGTTATAAGAAAGTCTAGCTCTTTGGAAGAAAAATGTAAAGAAATGACTTTTGCACAGTTCTGTAGATGTAAGGCCATGGGTGCCTGTAACGAGGAAAAATGCTGGCACAAAATTTTCTCCAAAGAAGTGTTCTTTAAAAGTGAATAGATTAGTCTGGTAGATTTTACTGCTTTGGCAAGTCAGCATTCAGGCTAAAATAGCTGTTGGTGTCTTTACTTTTTATTCATCTCCACTTCAGCTCAACAGTTAGAAATACAGATATGTTTAACTCGCTGGTTTTTAGGAACTGTTAAAAAAAAAATAAAAAAAAACAAAAAAAACCCACTTCTTCTGAATTGAGCCTGTCTTATAATACTCTGGAGCTGGAGAAGTGAAGCTCATGTGTCTGGTTGGTTGAGTGCATATAAGCAACCAGACTTACCTGAGCTCCAGAACGCTGGTGACATTCCCAGTAGTGAAGATTCGACGGATATAGTTGAAGTCACCCACAAATAAGCTTCCATCAGAGCCACAGGCCAAAGCCACTGGAGCTAAAAGCTTATTTCCATCAGCCAGGCCATTACAGCTCGGACAGGAGATACTGCGCCGCCGCCCATTGCCCATGATACTACCGATGACCGGGGGCTGCTGGGAAATGAAGACGTTTTCGCCATTGCCCTTGTGAAGGATGCCTGTGGGAAGTGACAAAACGTGTTATGTTAGCACATCTCCGGACGCACAGTAAAGAAAACAACGCAGTAAACTCAGAATCAGTAACAGGGAAGAAGAGTAAGTTGTGAATTAAACAGCAGGGATATTTAAGGGGTTGTACTAATTCTGTGTGTTTATTCCAGCTTCTCTTCTTACTGGAGCTACGTGGGAGCTGCAGAGTGAGGGATACAGGGGTTTTAATGCTGATTTAATTTGCTTCAGTTTTATTTAAAATGCCTTTTCCCTGTCATGGAGCAACAGCATGCCTGCTGTTCTATGAAAAGGGATTTCATATTATGATCAAACAGAACAGAGAAGGAGTGAAGTGAACCAGATCAAGGCATATTCACTTTTATTGGCCTGAGCTTTTTCATTCCCAACGCTGATCTGCCCCTGCAGCAATTATCTAAACTAATATCTACTGTGGTCACTGTCCAAATCCATTCCATGACCACTAACACACTCGGTTAAAAGGAAACTCCATATTCCCTCATTTAAAAAAAACATCCCCGAGCATGTTTCCACCGCCATGCTTGACTGTGGGGATAGTATTCTTCGGGTCGTGCTCAGCATTTCTCTTCCTCCTAACATAACGGGGTCGAGTTGATGCCAAAGAGCTCGATTTTGGTCTCATATGACCACAGCACTTTCTCCCAAGCTGTCTCTGAACCATTTATATGTTCACTGGCAAACTTAACATTGGCTATACATGTGCCTTCTTGAGCCGGGGAACCTTGCGGGCACTGCAAGTTTTCAATCCATTTTGATGTAGTGTGTTACCACCAATGGTGTTCTTAGTGACTGTGGTCCCAACTGCCTTCAGATCATTAACAAGCTCCTCCCGTGTAGTTCCGGGCTGATCCCTCAACTTTCTCATGATCATCCTCACCCCATGAGGCAAGATACTGCATAGTGCTCTAGACTGAGGGCAATTGATGATCATTTTATATTTCATCCATTTTCGAATAATCACACCAACTGTCGTCACCTTCTCACCAAGCTTCTTGCTGATGGTCTTGTAACCCATTCCAGCCTTCAAGACCAAAGAGCTTTTTTTTATTAATTGTACACTACACACCTACACAAAAGGTCTGTGTATGTCCTGTATATTTGAACGGAGTTGACAAATGAACCACTGTAAATGCAGCTGGAATGGCACACACTTAAAACAATAAAAATTTTTTATCTTTTCCGTAACTTAAACATCGACTCTAATATGGCCATGGATGCGGCCATTAAGAGTCGCCGTCTCCGTCTCCATCCATTCTGCTGCCACTGATTGACCATGTTTAAGAAACGCTGGCGTTGTAGTGTTACAATGTACAGATGTAATGTAACACTGCTGGTGATTTCTGATAGGCTGCCATCTGCTAAAAACCAATCACATTTTAGAAAAGTGAGACAATAACATCCACTTTCAGAACTGAAGGTAACGAGTAATGAGAACCTTAATAGAAATATAGTGAAAGTTATAAGTTTCCAAAAAACAGACTACTCAAGTGAAGTACAGATACTCAAAAACGAGTAAATGTACTTCGTTACTGTCCACTTCTGTCTGTAATTGATAGATTGATTGTAATCTGTGTGCAACATGGGCACCCAGCCAGTCTGGCTGGGTTGTAGGGGATCAAATACTTATTTCACTCAATGACATGACAATCAATTCATAACTTTTATGTAACATGTTTTTTCTTGATTTTTGGTTGATAATCTGTCTCTCCTCTTAAAAATGAAATTACCTCATAAATTAAAGACTGATCAATTTGTTTTGTAAGTCAGCATACTTACAAATTCAGCAGGGGACCAAATAATTATTTCCCCCACTGTGTATAGAAAACTGTACATGAAATGTTTTGAATATCAGCATCAACCCACATTTCAGTGTATCTGCAGTCCGCACATTTGACAAAGCTATCTGCTGCTTTAGAGCTTTAGAGTTTGAACTGAAGAATAATGCATCTACATTCAGCACTGTGCAAAATCTTGAAACACCCCTCAAATCTGACTTCCAAAGAGCAGTTCTTCAGGCTTCCTGAAGGACTTTCAAAGGCTCTCATTTTCAGTCCAGTCTCTGAACCTGACCAGTTTCTGAGGAATGTTTTCTGTTTGTTAATCCACACAGTGACCACCACATGAATCCTTCAAGCATAACAAATCATAACAAGCATAACTTAAGACTTGAACCAGTGAAGAAACAGGTGCAGATTATTCCAGACAAGACAGTCTGACAGGCATAAAAGAGCATTTTTGCACCAACAAGGTGGTTCAGGTGGCCCAAGACTTCAGGTGGTTCTGCATGTACTCCCTACTGTACTTCAAGTATGAATAAATATTATAAAGTGCACGGGATAGCTTTTTGTATTGATCATATTTAAAACTTCTCTACAATTTTCACCCAATATGCTCACTGGTGTTCCACTGTAAGCATAGCACTGTGGTTCTATATAATGTTGTGCACATGACTGTGGCTGAGAAGGAATGGCTTAACTTGCTTTCATTAAAATTAAATGAATACTCATATTCAAATGAAGTAAATAAAAATAAGAATGTTTTCAGGTCATTGTTCCATTTTGCAACAGAATTTGGTAATCGTGCCGTCTAACCACGACCATTCTGGCAGCAGCACAGCATTACAAGTGGATTTCCACCTGAAGCAGCAGAGGCTTGTGCCCTTTCCCAAGGGCACAACCAAGAGTCCCCAGTCAGGGGCTCTGTTACCTCTAAGCAGCTGTCTACCCTTTTCCAAATCTCACAAGTACTTCAAATCAACCTTGGGGCCATTTGCATTTTTACACTGCAGTATTCAGAACTTTAGCCTCCAAGTGGGGTATAAATATAAACCTTAATTTCTGGTCATTCTTGCCCTGTTTCTCCACCGAGCATTGGCTGGCTGAAGTCGTGTCTGTGCAAAATGCAGAGAAAATAGCAGAGTCTGTGCAAATTCAGCTCGCTAACTCTCTCAGAGCACTGAAAGAGGGAGAAGCAACCAATTAACCCTCCACTTTTGACCGGGAACATTTTAGTTGATTTTAAATCCATGATAACATATATATTACTACCTAATGTTGTGTTGAAACTTTCTACTAACTCAAATTTAGATGAACATTACAAGTTTTGAACTTCCATTTGTTATTTATGGCTTGTATTCACCTGAGGTCACACAACTCGTTTTTTTGGCGGTTGCTGCTCAGGAGTTTCTAGATGGTTGCTATGGGATACAAAGTGTTTGCTATGGTGTTGCTAGGTGCTTGTTGTGGTGTAGGAGGTTATTGCTATGTAGTTTCCAGGTAGTTAGTAGGGTGTAGGACTTGTTGACTGGGGAGTTTCTGTGTGGTTGCAAAGGTGAAGGAAGCAGTTACTATGGAGATTCTAGGTGGCAGGCCCATCTCAACACTTCTTCAGGAATTTTTATTTGAATGAACATTTTTATTTGAATGAATGTCAACAGGTGTAGTGCCCATGGAGTAAAAATTGAATTGGAGATTTCCAGTGGTGGAAAAGGGGACATAAGGTGGGTGTGTGTGTGTGTGGGGGGGGTTGTATGGGTGTGTGTGTGTCAAAGGCACAAGCCTGGTGGGGTGCAATATAACACACAAAACGTAATTAAAATTCTCAAATGTTTTAAAATGGATTCCAATGCCTTGTGTGAACAAAGTCATGGAACTTTAGAACAAACCAATGAAATGAACTGCATTTTCTAGACAGAAAATTTGAAAATCGGTCAGATTTGACCGGAACACAAAAGGAGCGTTAAGAGAGGGGAGACTTGAAAAAAGCCAAAGCGTAAATGGGATACGGGTCCGCAGGGAGCGAGGAGATGATAGAGACGATGAATGAGCGAGTCACTTGACAAGCGGACAAACAGAATCAACTTCGGTGGAAGTTCTCAGTCCGAGTGGCTTGTCCTCCTGATGACTGGACCGCTTTCTGTGACAGATCGAAGTGCCACCTGCGCTCTGCACAGTCCTGCTGTAAGCACGCCTCATTTCCCGTGATGAGTGTGTGTGGGGGTGGGCGGGAGACCTCGCTTCTGACACAAAGTGGTGAGAGACAAGGCTTTGTGTGCCCACAGTTCGTTTCTTTCACAACTCAAGCGCAAGAACCAAAAATTGACCTCCCACAAAAAAAGGAACAAGAAAAGAAAAAAGAAAAAAAAAAGAGAAATGCAATGAACATCCCACATCCCCCAAGTGTCAGAATGTCACAGAAGCCGAGACAGAAGTCTGCAGTGCTGAAATTACTGTAGGAACCCGTTAGAGAAATGTAACATAAGTAGTCGTAAAACGGAAGGGTGTGTGTGAGCCAGAGCAGGAGTGTTGGTAGTGCCATGTGTGTGTGTATATGATATACACTACCAGTCAAACGATTTTTGCACACTACAGTTGTTTTGCCGCCAAGTCATTTATTTAATAACTACAGATTTTAACCCTTGCTGAGCACTGGAAAGTTGTTGAGTGACTATAAAACAAGATGCAAAGAATATGTAACGATGCATGTCTGTCATCCTATTAACTGGTTGTGTGGTGATGCAGAGTCAAATTCAGTTGCACTAGTTAACTGTTTCATCGCATTGGCTGCCACTTAATAACTTGTATATCTTTATATCGTATATAGCTCGTTATAACACTTGTCTGGCGATCCAGATTATATTTCTATTATAATTATAATTATACCGGGTACATTTTTAGGTCAGTAATGATGAATAAAAACATTTTCGGGAAAATTAAGTTACTTAAACGGTGAACATACTGTAAATGTATTTGATAGCAAAGAATACTGAGCGTCTGTTAAGTAAATATGCAAATGTAGAAAATCTCAATTCGTGCAAAAACTTGACTGGTAGCGTGTAGATGTAGACTGTATTATGCTTCACTGAAAAAACAGTCTGGGCTGAAACACTCCGTATAACTTTATCATGAATGGGTGGGTTTGAACCAGTGTAGGCTAAATGTGTGTGTGATCTCACCACTTTGTATGTTGAGTGCATGGTGTTTGTCTATGCTCCAGCCCCCCAGATTGGATGCGGTGGTCTCATAGCCCTGCAGGATGGCAGTCCTCTTCTCCCACAGGATGAGATCAGGACACGACTCGTACTCAAAGCCCACAGACACTGGAACAGAGGAAAACGTATTGAGACTCAAGCCTACGGACAGTTTCACAATATCCACATGTAAAAGCACATCATGCGATTTACACTTGTTCCCTAATTGTAGTAGGCAAAACATGTCTGGTGTGTGAATTTAGCTTTAAAGTTTTTCATTGGCAAGTACTGGACACTTCACTAAGTAACTCATTAATGGCCTATATCATAACACACTTGGCACAAATCAACAGACTCGATTATGAGGGCTTTGACACTGTATGCCACAGTTATCTGTAAAAATGCACAAAAGCGCAAATCTAATTCAGCCTTCACCACGGTTTCATTTTCAGTCCATCTAACTTGAACCAATGAAGAATCAGGTGCAGATGATTCCAGATGTTCAAGTCAGTGATTAGTATACCGGTGGTGCTGAATGCTGAGTGGTTAGAACACCTTCATCTAGGCACCTTGTATCTTTTAGGCACTTTGTAGCCTGTCACAGTAAAACATTTGTTCCCATTTCTTTCATTTAATCTCAATATGCCAAAGATAAGACCATTTCAGAGGCATAAAATAGTAATTTTGCAGCAACAAAGATATTTAAATAAAGAAATGAAGAGAGGATCAAGCTGTTTGCTCAATACTGTAGTTATTTATAACACTGGAGGCCGCAACCTTCCATTCCTCGTTATATAAATTACCTCCTGTGCAAAACTAATGAAGCAAACTTCAGACACGGTACGTCTTTGCTCATTATCTCAGAAAAAGATGAGTCAAACAATCCAAACAAACCAAAGCACGAACCGATTTGAGTTCTTCCAGTCACACAGAAAATCCACTCACCGAAAGCCTCAGAGAGGCCATGCACCTTCTGGCTGTAGACGTCGGTCTTGTCCCAGACAAAATCATAGGAGAGGTTGGGGGCAGCTGAGAACCACTTTCTGAAGAGACGACCCTCTACTGCCACCATCAGGTGCACCTTCATCAGGTTAAAGGGAATGACTGCATGTGTCAGAGTGACCCTTAGAAGCGACTTGTAGCCGGCAGTCCGGCTACTCAAATAACCAAGGCGGAGCTCTGTGCCCGGGATCTGCACGTCTTCCTGTAGAGCCTGTGAAACAAGGAGGAAAAAGTTTTAGCTACTTAGAGAAGTCAATAGTGGATCCATATCCAGCAGCTTGATATTTTATTTTTGTCCCTGAAGCCCACTTACAATATTTGTGCGTGCTTATATGCCAAAAGTCTTAATTCACTTTCTAACATCTCTTTTCCCCTTTAGAATTAAACATGCTGTGACTATGACTTCAAGATTTCCATATTTACATTTACGGCATTTATCAGACGCTTTTATCCAAAGCGACTTCCATTCCCTAACTACAGGGGACAGTCTCCCTGGAGCAACTTGGGGTTAAGGGTCCTGCTCAGGAACCCAGTGGTGGTGCTGGAGGTAGGACCCATGACCGCTTGGGCCAGAGGCAAGTATCCTACCACTAGGCCACCACCACCATGTAAATGATCTCTGTTCTGATTGGTTGCTCTCTACTTTGCTTCATACCAACAGCAGCTCAGGATAAACAGTCCTTAGAACGGGTGAGCCTGAATTATGTTACCGCTGTCCAGAAAAAAGAATCTCCAAAATCGTAACTTAACCAGAGAGAGCAAAAACATTTTTTACCTTTAATGCATTTTTAAAAAATTATTATTCATTTTTAAGCATTTCTGTTGGCGTGCTCATCGTGAAAGTTTCACTTAAGAGCAGAAGAGCAGATGTTGGGTTCAAATGATGAAGAAAACTATAAATAGGGACACAAAGTTTTCTTTGGAGAGTGATGATATGTAGGCAAATGGGCGTTTGTGACAAAAACAATGAATTCAAAATATATTGTTAATTTCAATAAATGGGCAGTATGGACTAGTGACTAGTTCATTACACCACACACTGCATCTGAAAAGCCACCAGTATTGTGGATGACCCTACACACCCCTCATACATCTCCCTCCTCCCATCTGCCAAAGGTTCGGTGACATACGGGCATCCCCTGCCACAACGGGGAACAGTTTCTTCCCTCGGACGATCGGACTCCTCAATCAGAACTGTATGTCACACACACACACACACACACACACATACACACACACACACACACACACACACACACACACATCACGCACATGCCCCTGAACTGAAGTTCTCCCTTCTCCTAACACAATTCACTAAACTGCTCTGCCTTAAACACACAACTTATACTCCAACTTCCACTGTAAACACCCTTTATTTATTATATACTGCACATTCTCTGTCCTGCCATTATTTGCACATTATTACTTTTTGCTGTCTTCCTCAATATTGGCATTTTTGCACTCCTAAAAACATTGCTGCGAGAATAAAATATTTGTCATCACACTGTATTCTTTAAAAGTGCTTTAGCTGCTTTGTTTGACTGCACTGTATGTTGTCTGGTTCTCTCATTTTGTGCGTTTCTTGCTCTCTTTGCACTCTGTGTAGTCCTGTTCTGCATTTATGTAGTCTTGTGGTGTTTCTGTTTCTGTTCTTGTGTTGTCCCTGGTCCTGGAGGCCCATTGTTAGTTTCATTGTGTACTGTGTTTATGACAATAAACCTACGTGACTTGACTTTAAAACTTTAACAATGTTCTACATGCTACATTAAACTTTTACTTTTTACTTAAAAAAAACCTTCACAATTACATGATAAGGGCTCTTTAAAAGAGCTAACAAATTTCTGGACAGAATAACCTTCAAGTGTACAATGTTCTGAGAGCTCGTTTGGCACTGTGCGTGTTTTTAAATGACTACATCAATGAGTGCAGATGTGTACGCTTGGAATGCAGATATGAAAATGTGTCAAGATCCGATAACGGGGCATCAATTAAAGCGTTTAATTTACTGAGCAATAACAAAAGTACTTCAGTACAAAATGAAATTGCAGCCCCATATCTGCATACGAGACACAGCCAACGGAAGGGCAAGGCTGGGCTGACTGCAGCGAGATGACTGGTTCAGAGGTTTTTTCTCCCTGTGGTCCTTTAGACACACACTGCGGTGCTCTCATTAAGTCAATACATATATCCTTCTCCTTTCCCAGTTGAGAGCAGAGCAATTAACACCACAAATGGCTCCTTCACAGATAAAAAAAAAGTTTAAAAAAGACTATGCTTGTCTGTAAATCCTTGTAAATTAACAGTTGAAATGACCGTGGATTGTAAAGGTATGTGTGAAATGTGGTCACACGGTCTGTGTGTGTGTGTGTGTGTATGACTGTTTTTGTAGAAAGTCTAGGATAATCAGTCTTTACCAACAAAATATCCAGTTAATTTTTTTCAACTTGAGGTGGGTCAAAAAGTATGGGACCACTGAAAATGCTTCTGTGTTGTATTTTTAAAATGTATAACAGTCTTTCATTACAAATCATATTGTCAGAGTAACCAGTTGAAATTTGGTATCAAGTTATGAATGAGTACCTGGTAAGTCTCAGATGAACAGATTAAAAAAAAACAACCAGAGAGTCATCAGTACATTTGCTTCAATGGAAGGATAAGACACAAAAATCTGACCATTTGGTATAAAGGTATTTGTATAATAACTATGGTCAGCATCACATATTTGCTTGCAATTAAAGAGTGATGTAGATATAATGCCATTTCAAACATTTTTTCTTCAATTTATTTGTTATAGCTTGTCTGTGTTTTATTTTTTTTTAATTATGCAACGTACTGCTGTTTATTTCCAAGCTTTTACAGTGTGTTCTCAGACATTTGGACCCCATAGTTTCTGAGCAAAATTTGGGGGCGTCACTGGTCAAATTGCAGGTATTATTCTTGCTCTAAAATAGGTACTTTTAATGATATTTAATTTTTATTGACTGTTTATTTGTTGAATTATCAAACAAAACCTACAATGTGACCTGTGCAAAAGCACAATTGTAAATGTATCATTTTCCCCCAATATGTTAAACTCAGCAAATAAACAGCAATAATGCAGAAAAATGGCATAATTAAGTTTTTTCCATCTATGTGTGTATGTGTGTGTGTGTGTTTGTGGGGCGCAGGCTAGAGAGACCAGGGCTGGGACAGATATGGTTTGATATTAATAGGCCAGACAGCACAGAGCGTAGCATTCAGCGATTAATCTTGTAAAGCAAAGTGGGAGACAAAGTAATTAGAAAGGAACACCCAGGTGCAGGTAGAGCTGCAGAAACAGGGACGGGTGTCCAGACACAAATTAACAACAAAACAGTTATTTTCACACAGATTCGCTAATGCGCAGGTATGCACACAGACACATCTGCATACAAACACATGCACACATCAATTCAGGCACAAACACAGCTACACATGTCCTGTTACTGCCTGCACTATAGCCCTTGCTGGCCAAAGAAGAAACAATTATGCTGGAAAAAAGAAAGGCACCACAAACTTCTCGCTACTCCTCCGGATATAGAAATTCGTCAAACGTCCGTTTTCCTGTTAAATGTAATTATCACTGCTCTGCAAAAAGCTGGCATGCTAAATTGGACTGTGTATCTCCAACCAATTACACAGGCCTGATAAAATGACAGTGTTGTCACTAGCGAGAGTCACTCCTCCATTCAAAGTTGATGTTCGCTCCTTCCAATCTGGCTGATGTGTGTACGAGACCATACGGCTGTCCATCACCAGCACAAACCGCTGGGGTGTGAACCACAGCCATGGCCTGATGGAGGGACCCGGCCCATTTATAGAGAGCAGTTCAGAGCCCTTTTTGTCATCACTTCAGAACAGTGGTATGTCATGTAAAATCTAACAGCCACTGTTCATCTAATAACAGACCACTCAAACTGTAACATGCCTTCAAATGTGTAAATAGAGCAATAATGAACATTAGCATGACAGCTAGAAGGTTATTTCAGACTCCATGCTATACAGATGGTAATATTTATGAACGCAAAGCAGTACAGAAGATAATGGGAAGCTCTGCTCAATGAAGCCACCAATAAAATTCATGTGTATAAAATGCAGGAGCAAACATTAATGCACCCTAAAGAATTACTTGCCCATTCATGTCTTTTGAAATCATAGCCCACCTAATTTATATGGCTGGAAACAGCCTGTGCATTTGCGAATTCTTATTGGATTTACTTGTATTATTTGTTTTCTGTTTGCATTCTATATTTTTCATTTATGTTTGAAAACGTAAAATAAAAGTTTGGAAATAGCATTTTCAGTAATATATTTACTGATGATAATGTAAGTTGTTATACATAACAAAATAATATCGACTAATAGGAAAACTGATTCCAAAAGTTTTAACATTAGTCTATGCATTTGGAAAAGACTGTGTGAAAGTTACAAAAACATCTTCCACATTTTTTCTTTTTGATTTTTGCTAGTTTTCTTCCCAAGTTTTAATCATTTCACCCACTAGGAAGGTCTTCCCCTGTCCAAAGAGCCAGCCCTGGGAAGGTGAAGGCTTCTTTATGTAAAGCGCCAGAGCATCTTTTTGAACTGGCACTACCAAAACACCTACATGCCACCGAGTGGCTTAAATGTAAGAACCACTCAATGAAACTGCAATGAAACCAGGCACAGAAACTGCAGTTTTTGCTGAGGACAATCAGGGGGTAAGGGGCGTTGGTATAGTTAGCTCTTCCTGTTCATATTTATTCTTATTTAATTTCAATTTTCGTCAACCTGAAAAGCAAAACCATCATGCTGTTCTTAACTGTACGTTATCTTTCTATTTTTCTATGTTTTTCTATAATTTTCTCTGTGTCTTTGTGTGTCTGCAGTAGTAATATAAGCAGCTTCCTCCAGGATCAAAAAAGTTTTCTGATTCTGATCATCGCTCAGCAACTTCACTGAAAAGCAGTTATGACTGCACTTCTTTATATGTTCTCCTTTACCTGAATCTCAGGGACGATGCCACCCCTCTCAGAACACGTCCCAGCGAAGGCGGTCAGTGGAGCGGGCAGAACAATCGGACTGGGCCTGGTGAAGCTGCTGAGGTCACAGCTGGGGATATCGTTGACCTCGTGCCGCATGACGATGGTGTCCATGACAAAGAAGCGTGACCACGGCAACCACAGTGTGTGCTCCTGCGTGATGAACGGAGCGCGCTCAAAGCGCAGAGCCACAGACACGCCCCCGTTGGAGATCAGGTCAAAGCTGCAACAGAAACAGTTGTTCAGAGAAGCTGGCACAACTTTAGTGAACCAGGCAAATACCATCAACAATATCCAACTTTACAATCATGACAATTAACCCTTAGAAGTTAGAGTGTATTAGCAGAATCTAATTTCAACAAATAAAAACAGTGTAAAAGAGCATAAAACCGCTGTTTGCTCCCTACACTTTAGCTGTGGATCAACCAACAAAGGTCAGCATGACATCTGATATCTTAAGCATTTGGGGGAACTTCCATATAAGGAGTTGTTTAACCACATGACGACAGTTTACCAGTTGTGCTCCCAGGGCAGATTCTCGACGCTTGTATTCTAAGGGTTAACGAAATACCAACAATGATGTTTAGCAGGATCTCTTTTGAGGTTTAGCTGAGCTTCCATCCCAAGCTGAGCCAGTTAATTCTATTTCATTTCCAACTTTTTCACATTAATCAGTTTGTTATTCAGAAAATATAGAGAGTTGCAGTGTAACTTGCAATATATTAATATTTACACGTCAAGTGGCATTGCCGTTTTTGTCCTTTGACATTGGGCTTCTAAAATGACTTTGGCTTTGTCGTAACACACTGTTGTCTTTTCTTCAAAACTACGTTCCACATGCGGTTATTCTTCGGCCCTACAAGCAGCCGTTTACCACAACAGTCAGCCAATATACACGGCATAATCAAGAACATCTGATATTCAGCTTCCACCTCGTTAATTACACAGAGTACACACCAAATGTTACATCGCATTAGTGTCTTGACTCTTTTTCATCAGCATTGCTGTGCATTTTACAACAAACTCATTGTATATGCTCTAACTCTTCCTCAGACACCCTAACAAGATTTAACTGTGGCTGTAATTAATTATGAAACTCTAAATGACAGACTCTGACTGAATGGAACTCCGCTTCAGCTAGTTAGGGACTTTCTTTTTTATCAGCTGGCTTAACAATATGCTGCAAATACAATGGGCTTCTGGCTTGGTTTGATAGATTGAGCTTTTGAGCCCAAATTAATGAAATCGTTTGAATGGGTGGCGCTGAAAGCCACTATTCTTTGGGGAACATAAAATGAGCACCTCACTTCCAGTGCCAGAATCAGTTGTATTATGGTAATTCTGTGTTGCAATGTGAAGCTGTAAAGCATCTGCATCCTGTTTCTAAGTCAGCTTTGCGTCGTTTCCTCCTGGGACAAATTAGCACAAAGATGTTGAAACCTGGTTCTAGACTGGGGCTTTTATCCTGGATGATCTTGAAGCAGGTGTTCTGGAGCTGAGAAAACACTAAGCCGCCATGGTCCTCCAGAACTGGATTTACAGAACGAGGAGAGGATGTGGACTTCATTTGGGTTCATAAGCATGCAGGGCTGAGAGAATTAAACTGTCAATCAGCACGTCTATAAGCCTCAGTAAAAACACTCCAACAGAAAGAGCGAGGATTAAAGAAGAGCAGTTTAAAAATCCGTGGCCAAAATACACAGTGCTCATTTGCATCCAGATGGACCGGAAAGAACACTGGAGGTGTTCATTCAGTACATTTAAAAAAAATGATTATATGAGGTTCTTACATCAGTCTCCATCCACAGGTTACACCAGGCTGACACTGTTTGGTGTGACAAATCTTGAGAAATCTTACAAACCCTCACAGTGCACAGCTGAACTGTATAATGTACACAGACCATGAAAAATGTGGGGCACTGAGGTTTTCAAAAGGTTTTAATGCAAATTAGCATGCTTTTATGTTGCTTTTTGTTTGTTTCCTTAACCATTTATATTAATAATATGTTTTGTACATTTTTTGAGGAAAACAATATCATGTGGTAGTGTGCCAGTCTTCAAACCATCCCTCAATTCTTCATATTTTGCTTTCAAAGAGTCAGACTTTCTTGTATTCTTAATGAAGTCTCGAGGAACAGTTCTCCAGGCTTCCTGAAGGACTTTCAAAGACTCTAATTTTCAGTCCAGTCACTGAACCGGACCTGTTTCAGAGGAACGTTTTTTTGTTTATTAAGACACGCAGTGTCCTACGTATGAATCATTCAAGCATAAGAAAGCGCTTCTGACATAAGGCCTGAACCAGTGGAGAAACAGGTGCAGAGGATTCCAGATGATCAGAGCTTGAGTCTTCATTGATTCTCGCTTCCAGGGTTTGTGAAAGTGCATTGTCAAATTAACTTGGCGTGAAGCGAGATTAACCTGTTCCAGAAGTACTATTTCTTTTTTTCATGTTCCAATATCCTTTTCTTATTGAAGTATTTTCACGTGTTTTTTTCCATGTTAAATCAGAACACAGTATTTTTCTGTTTGAGTGTGGGAACAGTATGGGGAATAATGTATAAGGGTACAAAAGCACAGTGTGAATTCTCTCAACAGACATACACGAATCTGCAACCTTATCCACAAACAAGCACACGTTAATCTAGCTACACACCCCACACACCTGCAACTGCTTTTCTTAACAAGCCATTAGCAGCAGGCGATGTTAGGGCCCTGGGGAGCGTGTTGGGACAGTGTGTCCGTGCAGGCCTCGGGAGTTACAGAGTGAATCTGCAGCCAGTTCTCAGGCTGGCTGGACATTAATTCAACTGCATGTCCCCGCAGACCCATTCTAATGCATAGCGCTCATTGGCCAAGTCTGTAAACAAACGTCTACTCTGCCCTTGCCATGGTGCCCTTGCTAAAATGGGACTGTGTGTGAGTAAGTGAGGGAGCCACAACCAGGGCTGCACAATATATCGCTTATTATTAATCAAGGCAATACTATAAGTATATATACTTTTCATGCACCGAGATTCTGACCAACCAATACTAGCTCTGAATGAATTTCTGCAGGTGAAATAACGTTGAACAACATACTGCAGGCTAGGTCACCAATGGTTTTATCCTTCTGAAGTGAAATTATGATGTCTATAATTTAGTATGTTTCACGCTTCAAATGTACTTATATTCTTATTGCATAGTGAGTTACACAAATTACATTCTGTAAATACAGGTTTCGAGATATCTTTTCTATTTTATTAACATTTTAATGGAAAAAAAAAAATAAATATATATATATATATATATATATATATTTAAAAACCCGTCAGGACATCAGGCTACCAATTAATTTTTACAATTAATTATTGTAAAAAAACAATAAAATCCACATTTAGGAGAGAATTTGTTTCCTTCAGAGCCTGAACCCATCAGCAGTCAGAGCCAGTCTCACAGAAACACACACACACACACACACACACACACACACACACACACACACACACACACACACACACACACATACACACACA
>JBBJLS010000001.1:25549718-25564367 GCA_037577275.1 Bryconaethiops microstoma
AGAGAGAGAGAGAGAGAGAGAGATAGAGAGAGAGAGAGAGAGAGAGAGAGAGAGAGAGAGAGAAAGAGAGAGAGAGAGAGAGAGAGAGAGAGAGGCAGGATAACAAAGCCATCAAGTCAGCCCACAATTCTACTATGTAATGTCATGCATCACACACACACACACACACACACACACACACACACACACACACACACATACACACACACACACACACACACGAATCACACAATGGCACAGTTCACCTCACGTGACCTCATTTCCAATTACTTAAATAATGAATTAAAAACAGCCGACAGCTCTGCTGAGACCGCAGTGGGG
Organism: Bryconaethiops microstoma; assembly: GCA_037577275.1. Taxonomy (NCBI): domain Eukaryota; kingdom Metazoa; phylum Chordata; class Actinopteri; order Characiformes; family Alestidae; genus Bryconaethiops; species Bryconaethiops microstoma. The sequence continues at coordinate 25,550,040 of JBBJLS010000001.1, forward strand.
TTCCCTGCCTTTAAAGAAAAAAGATAATGAGAAGAAGAAGAAGAAGTGAAAAAAGACTTCACAGAGAATTTTTTACACTTTCATCCTAATTAAAACAGGGAACTACTCAAAGGAAAGGGAACAGCAGCCAGGTGCGGCACTCCTGTTTTTGGCCTCTCCAGTCGAGTCGGAAACGATCTCACACTTTTAAGACGCTATCGGTTACCCCAGTGGAGTCGACACTTACAAATCAATATTAGTGAATCAATCACACACAATTCCAAACTGTCCTCAACTCACAGCAAAGGGGATTAACAGCATGACATAAGACTTATGAAGCCCCTGTGCTACTGAAGTAGAGCTTACCGGAGACCTCAGAAGATGTTTAGTAGGTATACAGTTTGTGAAGAGGCCTTTAAGCCTTACTGGCACATTTTTCTGATTTGTGTAACAGATCATCAAACCGGCTCATTCTTATTTGTCTTCGAATCAAGTTTTAAATGTAATTCAAAATATCTTTAAGATGCAAAACATCCGGTGAGCCGTTTTGAAATCTTTGACTGGCACTGTACATCCTCTTTTACATTTAAAGCACTAAACCTTAGACGGACACGCTAAAGTAGACTCAGTGTCCACTGTTTTTAGAACTTCTTACCTTACACTCACAAAATCCAAGAAAAAAAAAAACTAAAAAAAACCCCCCGAATTGTAAAAAAGAAAAAGAGCGACAGAAATGTTTGGCTTTGCTGCCTGTAATCTTTGTGTGTCCCAGTAATGTATCAGATTCTGTTCACACAAGAGACGTGACTGTAATCTCCTGGGTGCTGTGCAGGTCAACTTTACCAGGACTTTAACTTTGGCTTGCAGTTACGCTTAATCCCTTTCTTTTTAACTTCTGTCCAATTCCCAGGTAAAAGTGTGTGAAAGGAGCTTTATACAACTAAAAGGGGCCCTCCTTAGCTTTGAGGCAGCTTTACACACTCTCGGATTTCTCCAAAGCTGCTTCAGCATATGAGTACTGACATGACTTATTGGAGGGGGGGGCATTTAAAAATGTTCATTTTATTGTGTTGGAAATAAATACATTCTGTTCACCATCTGAGTACCTTTATAAGCCAGAAAATGTCATAATTTTTCATCACTTCTGACCACCTAATAGGACCAAAATTATAAATATAATAGATCACGAGACAACTGTTAGACATTTAAGATGGCGAAACAGTTAGCTAGCACATTTAGAGTTAAAGGACAGCCTAAAATTCTCTCCATTTAATTGACATATTTTCATTTATAGTTACTCTACTACTTTCCAATGCTTAACACAAATAAAACTCTGTAGTTTATTAAATAAATGGATAAGTGGTAAACATGGAGCTCTTCTTCCAGAAAAACGCTGCTGGTAGAAGAGCTCCACTTCCCTCATTCTTCCACTGCATAAGTGTACAATTACGGGCTGTATACTAGGTATTATCCTGCAATATTTGTTAGTTACTTTCTCACCATTTTCTGGCCATGGGACCACTGCTGACCAGATATTAATTGATCAGTGACAATGACCTATTAGTAGTTTGTGTGAGGTACCAGAGTGGTGTATTTTATTCAATTTCACTGCAAGACTGAGCATAGTCTGATATACTGAGACAAAAGTAGCCGTTTGTGGTCAAAAACTGACCAATGATTAAGGGCTACATGACAATAAACACACATGGCAACCAATAAGCTAGTCTTCAGCAAAGTAGAGGCATTTCCAATAAAGTGGTCAGGAAGCATGTTTTGTTGAACATAGTTCATACCAAAGTGAATAATCTTAATGATCTAAGAGTGAAAAGCGTGTAGCAAGCGTTTAAGCTCTTGCTAGAGAATAATTAGACAGCAAACCCGTTCCTATATGTTAGGTCTTAAACATTTGCCACACAGTGGAAACAATTAACACTGGAGTGTAAGAGGCTGCCCTCATCCTGTCCTTACTGCAGGCAAGATCATTCACCCAACAATATCCTGCTCCCATGGAGCCCTGCTTTATGCTAATTTAGGCTGCCTCTCTCCTTCAGCCGTCCTTGGCTTAGCTTCGCCTCTCCGTAAACAAAGTTAGCAGAGCCAGCGCACCAACGCAGAACCCTCCAACCTGCCCACCGAGGGCTACTGGTGCAATACTGTGTAAAAAAGAAAAGAATGGGGCCCGGCCCTGTTAGCCCGTGGCTGGTCACTGATGCTGGCAGTTTGTTTTAGCGAACTGTCATTAGAGTGTAACCGCCCTATTCCCCCACCCCATCTCTCTTTTTGGTGCAAAGCTGAACATGAGCACAAGTGATAGAGTGCTGCCTTGGAGAACAATTTCAATACTGACATTAAATCGAATAGAAAGAGACAGAAATCACTGAGAGAGAAAGAAGGAGAGCAGCGGAAAACTCCCTAACCTGCAGAAATCTGGAAGGTTCATTTGTGTAGAAGCAAACCAGTCCAAAAAGAGCCTCGACCTCATGTGCTTCTCCATCTCTATCGAAGATGTTCTGGGCTTTTAAACTGGTGCTAATGAATAAAAGAATGACACGTTTCACAGTCCGCAGCTGAAGATCAGCGAAGGAACATGTGGGGCAATGAGCTGACAGTCTTGTTTATTCAAAAAGAATAAAGCACATGCTAGATCTGCCTTGATCAAAAGCACGGCTTTTTGCCCACAGAGCTATTACCACTTCTTTCTTGCATTGTTAAATATGTGTGACATGTGATGTTTGAAAACCTAGTTAGGGAGCCGCGTCATTTCTGACCCAGATTTCAACACAGCTGAGATGTGACTATCTGTCTTTCATTTTTAAACAAAAGCACATCGAAAATATGCGAAATACTTGATCCCAAGGCCACCTGAACTTCATAATGGACGTGCAGATCTGTTTGTGCTAAAAAGGACTCTTTGCTAACACAACAGTGCAATCAGAAATGAGTTAAAGAGTCAATTCTAGCGAAATCATCTTGTATTTCCAACGATGGCAAATCGTACGAAGAGTAGTGAACAACTAGCAATTTTCTGTACAGTCAAACTGCTACGTCTGAGTAGACGCAAAGCTGACGGGGGTGATATGTTGTCAATGATGATATTTTTGTATGTGTCACAAAGTTTACTGATTTTGAGCTTTAGCATTGATAGATATCAAGAAATGCTATTGTAATAGTTTAATCAAAAACATCTAATTCTTCAAATCAAATGTTCACTTACTTCAGATGTAGTCCATCAGCCAAGGCAAGTTTGATGACTAAATGTTATTTTTTAGTTAAGAATTGTATTTGCAAGGCTAACATTGCTAATGAACACTAGAAGTTAACAGCCACCCACATCATTTCTCTCAATCTACTTAAACTATTTCCAGCTCTTTATAAAGGTGGCACAGGCAAATCTTTGTGTGGATGAATGTGACAGGCCTCAGGAGTAGGGATGCTGATCTAGAATCAGGTTTTGTGACAATGACTGTCATGAATATGGAGGATTCCGATCCAAGATTAGTCTTCTTTACCACTGCTTTGTGGTTGTCTGAAATGGCTTTTATAGCTTATAAATCATGCAAATGTGCTTTATGTTGGCTTAACGTTTACAGCGCTGTGTAAGGTTGCTTTTGGTGTAATTTTTTAGAGATGGAAAAAGAAAACAACACAAGCAGAACAAGATCCTGGGTTCATTAACTTCTCTGATGCAAATTTAAATACCATCAAATACAGTGAAATATTTGTAAATGTGATATTTTATGAATACCACCCAGCACTGTGCAAAGCTAAGGCACACGGGTGTGTTTATATGTGTATGAGTACATGCAACATAAAACAAGTGGCCTAAAATACAAGAATAAAATGTCACACTTTTCCACATGCAGCTGGGTTATAATGTAGCCTGGTGTATTGGGTGTCCCATTAAAATCACGGTGGCTTTAACACACGGCACCTCAGCTACTTTTTAGTGGTGGGACACGTCAGGAAAAAGCACTCTGACATGGACAAATGGGTTCAGGATCAATAGAGAGGGCCTGATCAGGTGACGGCCGGGGGGCTGTGTCCCGCTGGCGTGTCCCTGCGTCCCGTGTGCCCCATCTGGACCTCAGAGGCCCTGCCAAGCCCTCTCATATCTGTCAGTGGCTGGGGGAACGAATAGCGTTGATGAATAATATATAACAGCTGATATTTTTAGGTGAGCTGTGGGCTCGGGCTCTTGCGGCTCATAGCTGGTGTCTCCAGTTTGATTTATTTATGCTTTTTTTTTTCCTTCCTTGGGAAAACAAAGATGGAGGATTGGTAGATCCCTTCTAAGAATAATGAAGTGGGGATTGTGAAACACTGAGGGAGTTCCTATTGAATGTCACAAAAATGTCACCTCGGGAAAATGTCACCTCATGTGCAGTCCATGAGTGTCCACTGACACGTCCACAAAAGCCACCATCGGACCCCGTCTTCTTCGTCTTCGTCTTCTTCATCTTCCTCTTCTTATTTCGAGCTGGAGCGCATGGAAGGTTATATGCATCAGACATCTTGACATTAGCGGGCCGAGGATGCGGCGGCTTGTTAAAGTTCTTCACGGGGGAGGAAGGCTTAGCCACGAAAGGCCGAAGAAGTTGGAGCGGCAGCCGTGGAGGGAGAACAGCGGCTCAGGCTTTGAAGTGATCAAAGCATCTTTAGGGATGGCGTGGATCAGAAAAGAGGACTGGATGAGCTGGAGGCACCGAGGCACAAAGCAGAAGCCACTTGGCTTTAAGACTCTGACTGGCGCAACAAACACGCGTTCCGAAGATGCTCCCGCAAATTGCGACATGGAGGTCATACCATCCTGCTATGAGCCGAAGTCCCTCAAAACATTGCATTTCCGCTTCACGACTTTAGTGCAAAGCCTAAAAATATGACGTACAGAATCCCAGGCCTCTCCAGCACAGCCTTAAGGAGACAGGAATCAAAACGTCAGACCATTAGAATCATCCAGATAGATGCTCTTTTGATGCTTCCCTTTTGCATATCCGGCTTTGACGTTACTTCTGCTCTTTGTTAAAAGAGCGCTAGGAGGGTTGGGGTGTGTGCATGCTTGTGTGAGTGTGTGTGTGTCCATGAGATTTCAAAAAAGAAACCGCATTTCTTTTCTTATTTGTGTTTCTGCCTATTGTGCTGGTCTTAAATGAGCTTAGGGAAAGTGTGCAGGAAGAGAGGAGGGCGGAGAGCAAGCCAGATGCAAATTCAGCTCCAAAGAATCTCGCTAGAGTTCAAAAGATGAAAAGGGAATGAGACAATGGCAGGGAAAGTAGAAGAAGCCACACGGGACGCAGCGAAAGCGATTGTCTCTTACCGATTTGAAAAAACGTGGCCGGGACCTCGCGCCCTACGTGCCTGTGGGAGTTTGACTCAAAGGCATTTTGACATGCCACTACTCACTGAATTCATGAATATTAGGAGCTTGTGTTGCTGTTCCTGTGATCCGATGTTCAATTCCTCTGTTGATCAGCCAAATGGCCTGAAAATAGCAGCTCGCATTCTTCGCAGAGGAAAAATTCAGAATGTCAAGATGTGATAAAATGACTCTAAAGTCTCTAACGACTCTATAGTCTGGTGAAAATTAAACTACATTTTCACCCGAACAGCTGATCAGCCAAGACATTTCTTGCTTCTTTGGCACTGGAGCTACATGGCTAATGTATTAAATGTATTAAACAAGCAATGGAAGCTTATGGCCTACTGATAAGCATCATGCAAACCACATACCAACATTACCACACATATACAGTACTGTCTTAAACCATCTATTTCCGTTTTGCTTTGAATCACCTTGTTAGTGCAAAAATACTATTTTATGTCTGTCAAGCAGTTTTATCTTTGACATATTTAGTAGATTAAATGAAAGAAACAGGAACCACTCAGCATTCGGCACCACCTGTACACTAATCACTGGGCTGATCATCTGGAATCAGATGTACTTTGTTATACCTGAATGATTCATATGTAGGTCACGGTGTGGCTTAACAAGCAAAAACAGATACATGTTCAGGTAAAAGGACTGGACTGAAAATGAGACAAACTTATAAAGTCCTTTAGGAAGCCTGGAGAGCTCTTCCTCAAGACTACATTAAAATGCAAGAAAGTCTGGCTGTTTGGATGCAAAATATAAGAAATGAGGAGTACTGCACCTCAAAAAGAACTTTTAACAGACTGTATGACTTAGTGTTACCTATTAAAATAGCTCTTTAATATATCACATAGCTTAAAAAAAAAAGTTGCCACTCCTTGAAGCCTAGATGTTGCCCCTACATTGGTCAGCTTCTCTTCAGCTCAAAATAACATTTAAAAAGGTACATATGCCATTAAAACAATGTACATATATGCACTGGAATGGCATCAATACAAGGCTTATCCACTCACCTCCCCTCAAAGGGGTTCGCCCCAGGGATAACGTGGGTGCTGTCTCGGCCCACCAGGAAACGCACACGTTGGTAGAAGGACTGCAAGTTACTCGGGCTGGAAGAGATCTGCGTCTCCTGGATGATGTCCAGAGGGTCTGGAGAGCCCACACACAGAGAGGTTGTGTGGCACGAGGCCTGCAGGCAGCAGTCTGGGTCCATGCAGTCCATCAAACCATCTGACAACAACAGGAAAGAAAAATTATTAAGACCTCCAACTAAAGAAGACTGTCATTTACAGATGAAAGCTGGGCGCTCTGTCTGTGTTTCACACGTTCCTTTAGATTCTACAGCACAAGCAGTGTGAAACTGCAGTGGCATTTATCATATGAGAATTTGAGAGGGTTCCTAAGTTGTTTAGAAGCTGGATGTGTTGCACTTCATCTAAGCATGCGACCATTTGACAATAAAAAAGTCTTTGGAAATGGGTCATTTGTATAGAAGTGCTTTTTTCGTGATAATTTTTTCACTTTCCAGAAGGTACTGCTGTAAGATACAATTTCATTAAGCCCTGTAGAAGAACTGCAAAGCTTCAGAAAGACAAGGTTTCTCTATATCTTTTTTTTTTTTAAGGCACTCCAGCCACCATGCTCTTTTCCACACCTCCTCTGGCAGCTTTCCTCCTCCTTCCTGTAATTCAGCTCAAATAATTCAAGACTCCCGGCCAGGAGAGGGGCACTTTAGAGCACTGAAGTGGGTCATCTCTCTCTCCGTCTCTCTCTTTCTCTCTCCCTCTTCCTCTCTCATTCTCAGATCTCAGGAACCTCTCTGGACAGATGGGCAGGCCGGACAAAAATAACACGTCTCCTGGCAAACGTCACACCGCTGCCTCTATGCAGCCTGTCTCTGTTGTCACAAGATGTTCAAATGACTGACCCGTGCTCCGCCCACAAGTGTTTTCCTTTTGTGGCAATGGTTTTATAGAACACTGAAATCCAATTAGCTAGTAAGAAATTGATGTGTACCATAACATTGAGTTTCCAGTTGTGAGTGTGATGCCACCAAGATGGACCATCAATGTAGCTATTTGAAACTAGGCATCCTAAAGTTAATTGCACACAATAAAAAAATAGAGTGTAAGCCGGGAAATACACAGAATAAATATGTAGTAATAGCCCCTCATTTCTTTATATTTCGCTTTGAATCTGTCAAACAGTCTTTAAACAGTTTCATTTTCGGCACACTGAGTAGATAAAATGAAAGAAATGGGAACAAATGTTTAATTGTGACAGGCTACAAAGTGCCTAAAGATACAAGGTGCCTAGCTAATGGAGTTCTGACCACTCAGGATTCAGCACCACCACCTGATTACCGCCTGATCGGCGGAATCTTCTTAAGTTAGATGGCTTTGTTATGCTGAATGATTCATGCATAGGTCACTGTGTGGCTTAACAAACAAAAACAGATAATTGGTCAGAAAGAAGGACTGGACTGAGAGTCTCTGAAAGTCTTTCCGGAAGTCTGGAGAACTCAAGACCACATTACAAATACAAGAAAGCCTGTCTAAATATAGGAGCTGTGTGCTACAGTTTTCATTCGATTGAGTGGGATTTTTGTCAATGGAAAGTACAGCGTGTCAAAATAACATTTGCTACAAAAGGATACGCTTGTGGATGGGAAGTAAAATGTTGATGGAACAGCCACTTCATGACTTTGTACTACCACAGCTTTAAGACTGCTTGTTGCTGCGTTATCTCGATACTTATGTAAATTTGAATACCTTAATGAGGTGTTAGGTTCTATATTGCAGACAGTAAATGAGAAGCAGTGCAATTTCCACATTAGCTCCCATTCCCTGCTGTTCCAGCACAGCTCATCCTCCCGGAACATATGTCCAAGCATCACGTCTGAATGGCCAAGACCTTGCCAGGCAGACAAACAGCTTTGAATAAATGGAATTGTGCAGCTGCATAAAATGCCGCAGTCAGTGAGTGGTGAGGCACTAGAGAGAGAGCTCTCCAGAGGCAGTGTGTTCTCTGGAGCCTGTGTGTTCTGGGCTCTTGCGGGGCTTTGTGACAGATGCAGGTTGAGGCTTATTTCAGGGCTTAGCGGGAGGCTGTCCCTGAAGCTGGTGCATGCTGGGATTTGGAGGCAGGGCTCAGCAGGGTTTGTATGCCTCCCATCTCAGCTTATGGAGAGCTCAGAGGCTCTAATTCTCACTTGGAGTGGCCCCACTATCCTACAGCATCTACAGACAGGTCCATACACATCCGCTGTTATTTAAAGAACTACCTGATTACTTTGTGGAGCAGGTGCTTAGAGTCGGGGATAGGTAATCTTAGGCAGGAAAGAAAAAAGAGAAAATAGAAGGGCTCTATTTCAGGTACAAGGAAAACAGAGGAGAGAAGAGCAGAGAAGTGAAGAAAAGAGAAGAGAAGAGAAGGGGGAAAAGAAGAGAAGAGAAGGGGGAAGAGAAGAGAAGAGAAGGGGGAAGAGAAGAGAAGAGAACCAAAGAGAAGTGAAGAGAAGAGAAGAGGAGCGGAAAAGACAAGAGGAGAAGAAAAGAGATTAGAGGTGATGAGAAAAAATAGAAGGGAAGAAAAGAAAAGAGAAAAACAGATAAGAACAGAAGAGAACAGAAGGGTAAAATAACTTAGAATATCTTAATATTTGCGTAATATTTAAATGTATCTTGGTCTCTGATTGAGAGACTCCACAGTCTCCTCTGTGCCTGTTGCAATGGTGTATTTTTTTACACGTTTACCTCCGTCGTTGTCCTTGGCGTCACTGCATGCCGTCTCCATTGATGTGTCACAGCCTGTTCCTCTCCAGCCCAGCTGGCACACACAGTACCAGCCGTTATTACCCAGCGTGCACCTGCCATTGCCGTTACACAGACCCGGGCAACCCTCTGTGCACACACAAGCAGAACAGCCATTTCAGTGGAAGACAACACCTTCACCATTCAAGAAAACATGCTGAAGAAAGGCAGATAGGAAGGAGGTGGGTATTTATGACCATTCTTCTACATACAATTTTATCTTAAAAGCCAGCAAAAACAGTTTCGGGGGTAACAGGGATGAAAATAGTACATCAGAAATAATGGCGTCTGGGTGATTAATTTGATACACCTTTTGTTAAGCTCCTCATATCTCTTTGAAGCGAGCACCTATTGCAAAGCTTCCCTAAATCAATAGACACTCATTAGTGCTGCAGAATGGATCTAACACTTAGGTGGACAGAGAAAGTGAGAAAGAGAGAGAGGACAGAGAACAGGCAACAAAGATGCAGTACATGAACTTAAATTCATAATTTAAGAATAGTCTGCTGTGATACAAGTTGTACTAAGTCTGCCGTGATGTTCCAACAACTACCAGCATTACTGCTGAAAAAAGCAGCGTAAGACATCGAACCACATTTGAATCACAATTTAAAGCTTGCACAGTGAGCACGAGTACAAAGAAATTCTATTGTTTGGTCTGTGTCCCATCACTGTACAGAAAGATGATCTCACATGGAGGCCTATAAGAAGGTGCATGAAGCTAGATATTCCCTTGAAAGGGAATATCTTCCTGTAGCTTTTCCTCTTCACTCCTCTCCAGGACTGGTTTCACACTGAATCTCAGACTTCACAGAGATCAACGTGTTATACAATTCAATCTCAAAATTTCACATTAAATGTCATGTTTAGGAATTCTGAAAATACACCGAAGATTCAAATGTGACTGCAGAATCTATTCAAACAGGCAGTTTATAGAAAATAAATACATGAATGAAAACAATACAACAACAACAACAACAAAAAAAAACAGTGCAGGCTTAGTACAAATATTATTTTTATGTAAATGATCAAATTGGTAATTAATGCAAATATTCATTATTTTTAACTGACTCTAAAAATCTAAAATCGCAGGTGAACCACCACCAATGAATCACTATGCAAACCCCTTTTATGCCCAATTTAGTCATGTCCAGTACTAGATCTTCACTACTAAGCTAGCATGTGCATCTTGTATGCCACTGTTCGAACTGCCATGTCACACAAAATGGACACTCTCTTCCTGGACAAGATCAATGTGCTCAGGGAAGATTTCGAACTGTGAATATGTTCGTTAACAGATGCCCATGGGGGGAGGGGGAGGGCCATCCTACCCACCCAATACTCTCTTGGACTCCTGGCCATACAGGGCTGTGGCACTGCAGCGGACTGATACCTTCTACACATTTCGGTTGATTCGGTTACACTCCCTCAGAAAATAAAGTCTGATGCTATCAGACCCAGAATTGTGACACGCTTTAGGCGAGAAAGCAGCTCGCCAACATCTCCAAACATGACCTGCTTTACTGCCGACAGTCACTTGTGCCACATGAGAGGCAATGAGACAAAAAGAGAGAGGGGAAGAAATGAGGAAAGAGACACAGAAAGAGAGCATGATGGTGGGTGTTTTGTACAGCAGAAGGAAGGTGGAGGTTGCCTGATAAGGACGAGATCCGAGATGGTTTCTGGCAGCCGTCATGGGACAGAAAATGGATACATGTGGAGAGGCATGGAATGCATTGATCTGAGCTTTGTGCAGCCGCTCTGGTGATAAGGTGGTGCTATATGTGTACGAGGGCCTCTGTGCTTTGCACACTATAATATATAATATGTTTAGCACAATCGAAGCAAGAGGCGAAGACTCAAAGCCTGAGAAACACGATTACGAGCTTTGCCTTCCATCTGGTCTTGACTGTTTCCAGGCATCTCGTGTCTGAAAGCAGCTCAGCAGAATATGAAGCGCTCTGTCAGAGTGTTGTGTTGTGGTATATTTTTGTAGTGTCCTAACCAGGAGTGTAATTCATGACAATAATTTGTTTCGCGTATGATTCTTTGGGGTGCATCACTGAAGCTGAATCGATTTGATTCAGTCTATTTAAGACAACAGATGTTAGAAAACACATAAGGAAGTCTACCTGAAGCAATTTGATTCAGTTATTTTAGCGTATTGCAGAATTATTCAATAAAGATTCAATTAATACACAAATATACTTACGAAAGCATTTCATCACACTAGTGGCTTACAGTCAATAATTTAAAAAAAAAACCAAAACATACTAGTGCTAGAGATTACAGTTTGGTCATTTTCCTGCTCAAATACAACCAGTTCAATGGTTGAAAATGTGCAAGTTACTTAATACTTACTTAAAGTATACAAAATCATTTTTGCCAACGAATTAAATTAACAGCATGATCACTATTTGAGTACTTTTATTAGTCAGAACATGCCACAATGCAATAATCTATCGGTTACTATCATTCTAACATTAAAACCAGACTGACCAAAACATGCAAAGATGCGGTTGAATAACCACCTTCAGAAACATTTTTACATCCCTAGTCGAGGCAATATGTCTTCTGAAGGTTCGTCCCTGTGAGAGAGCATCTAGCTGCCTCTTCTCACACCCCAGTAGACAAGCAGCTCCATGTGGCTTTGCTCAGAGGAGGCAGCTGATTAGTTGTTTCTGAATGCGTATTACGGGATAAATAAATAAAGATGGGCTCACTGCTGGCACCGGTTCAGTTTAATTGGCAGCCTTTTCAGAGAGAGGCCCCCGCGGAGCGCAGCCAGTCAGACTGAAGCGGCCCTGGAGCTGAGCGGGCCTGAAAAATGCCTTGTCCCATCCCCGCCGCTACCTCTGACTACACAGGTGGTCCGGAGAGACAGAGACACAGAGAAAGAAATAGAAACGAGAAAGAGAACACAGAAGACCAAGATCGTGACAAGAGCATCTGAGAGAGGAAGAGAGGGGAAGAGCAAAAGAAAGCGGGAGGAAGGCCTGCTGCTGTGCTTAAACCTGAGCACTCTTAAAGGAATAAAGTAACACTTTCTACCACTTACCCATTTATTGCATAAACTGCAGCTTTTTATTCTTGTTAAGCATTGAAAAGCTGTTGAGTGATCAACTATGAATGAAAATATGTCGAGTTTCCTTTATAAAATGGAAGGAATATGTAACAGTGCATGTCTGACATCCTATTAACTGGTTGTGGTGATGTAGAGTCAAACTGTTTTGTTATATCGTCTGTCACTTAACAGTTTGTTAAATATCTAACAGCCTCGTGATCCACTTTATAACTCTAAATATAATTATATTAGGTGGATTATTATAGGTTAGTAGTAATTAATAAAAACCATTACATTTTCTGGCTAAAAAGGCACTCGAGTGGTGAACATACTGTAAATGTACTTTTTAGCAAAGAACACTGAGCATAGTTCAAGTGAGTAACATGCAAACGTAGAAAAACTTTGGACTGGGAGTGTAACTGAGTAAAAAACCCAATATCAACTACCTAAATTTTCAAATAGAACAATAAGGTCAATTGTAGAAAATAAGGAATGCTTATCCCTCACTAACTGCTTATCAAAACCATATCAACCTTACTTTAAGTCACTGAATAATTTCAAACAGACTTGCTTATGCACTTTCTGATGCTGTTATCATTAAAATGGACAAAATTTAGGCTTCAAGATAACTAATACTTCTTTAGTGATGAAACATGTCTATTTAAGACAACAGATGTTAGAAAACATAAGGAAGTCTACCTAAAGCAATTTGAGGCAAGTTTCTGATAATTTAATCATCCTGTTTGTGCATTATAATATCATGACAGCCACTCTATTACATTCCATCCCAAACATCTCACATTTACATCTAAATTTTATAATGCTATTAAGAAACAAGAGCATATTTTGCAAAACATGAGGTGGTTTTAACATAAAATTGACTTGTTTAGGATTTCTATGGTTTAATGCTTCACACTTAATAAATAAGCTATATTATTATTATTATTATTATTATTATTATTATTATTATTATTACTGTTATTACTTATTTATTTACTTATTTGGTTGGTTATTTATTCATTTATTTATTTCTGTAAACCACACATGCCTTAGTTGAGTGCCCAATTAAGTAGAAATAGTCCTGAAAAGACACACACAGACCACAGTGCTTATTTCAGACACAAAAGCTCCCAATACAGATAGGCTGCTTTGGTCTTGTAGCTCCTCGGAGCTTGACTACAACTGGGACAAGAAGAAAATGTGATTCTTTTGTTAAATTATTTCATTTAATTATTGTGACTGCAGCAGAGCTTCATTTCCTTTGACCGACCCACCCACCCATCCTCATAGCCATCTGTTACCTGCCAAGCACAGTGGTTAGAGGGTTGACCAGCAGCCATCTGCAGTTGCAACCATACCTGACCATGAGTGGCTGGAACCCTCTCCCCTCCCCAGTTCTGACACAATCTCCATCCCTACTTGCTCCCCCGGTGTGAACGTGCTAAGTAGAAATGGTTTCATTGGGAACGTACAGGAAAGGACAGAGGGAGAGAAGTAAGCATGGAGGTGGAGAAAGAGGAAGAGAAAGAGGAGGAGAAAATAGGTTCGTCTGAACTGGACTGTGGATCTGCTGCATGAAAGGTTAGGCTGAGTGAGAAGAGGTGGTGCAATGACAGGAGGGTGGAAGAGAAAAGAAATTGGACGAAGGAAGAAAGGAAGGAAAGGAAAGAAAGTAAAGAGTGGAAGGAGAGCAATAAGGAAGGAAGGAAAGAAGGAAGGAAGGAAGGAAGGAAGGAATGCCATACCTTTCACTACCTTATCCAGATAGTGAGCTTGGGAGATAAAAGACAAGGACATGTAAGGGGAGGATTTGAAAAGTGAGGCTTTCAGAGTGAGACACGGAACGGCAAGAGCTACAGCAGGCATGCCTTGTGCCCTTACAGAGAAAAAAAAACCACAGCATGCACTACAAACACACAACACGGGCCACAACACACACACGCACAGAGCACAGACTGGGACATACGATCAGGGAGGAGGAGAGGGAAAGAGAGAGAGAGAGAGAGACAGAGAGAGAGAGAGAGAGAAAGACAGAGAGAGAGAGACAGAGAGAGAGAGAGAGAGAGAGAGAGAGAGAGAGAGAGAGAGAGAGAGAGAGAGAGAGA
>JBBJLS010000001.1:25564467-25581594 GCA_037577275.1 Bryconaethiops microstoma
ATTAAAAGCTCATGAAGTACATGTTCACTCGTCATTCTTAAGAGCAAATAAAACAGCTATGGATGAATCTCATATATCTCTCTTCTTCCTATATAGTGCTTTATGTAAGTCCCAAAACCATGCGTTTAGTACTCAGCACTGAATGTTAATAAGTGAGATGTGCATCCTATGGCTGAATCCCCATTGGGATTCTACTATACATGTCCTAGACACGGTGCATTGTTAGTTCATGACCTAAATATTGCTCTACTGTTGTAGGAGGCATTTGAGATTTAACCCATATTTGCGCGGTAAATGTCGTTATCACAAACACTGTAAATAAATTTGCATTTGTACGTTTTTCTTCAATTAACCACTTCACATCAAACCTCTCTGAAGGATTTTGTTTAGAGTAAATCTCAACAATTAAATTCCACAAAACTCAAAATTCAGTGTAATTTCCCAAAGCTGGATTCATTTACCAGAGGAAAAGCATGTTTTAAGGGGTCATTTTGAGTCTTTTTCTGTCTTGCACTAGACATTCTCCTCAGACAAGCTCCTCATCCGTGTTTGACTTGATCTGATCATTTAAAATTCAGAAGAATAAGAGATAAATAACAGCTGAAGATAACATACCTTTAAAATAAATGAGAATAAAAGACTATTTTGATGAGAGTTTGAAGCTTTGATTCGTCTCATCATTTTTGTGTGATCTCCCATTACATTTTTCTAGTCTTCACACACACACACACACACATACACACACACTCTCTCTCTCTCTCACTCACACACACACACACACACACACACACACACACACACACACAAAGAAAGAGAGAAAAAAAAGAGCTCTGATCCTCTGGTCTCCCGTTACGTTTGTGTAAGTTTGAAGAGAGAGAATAATTGAACCCAATGAAATATAAGAGTATGACAGGGAAAGGAAATGAGCACCAGTGGAAATTAATCACCTTCTATTAGTGCTAAGCTAATAATACCTACATTCGTGCCACACTCATATTAATTGTACTTAATTGTGGAAAAATTGATGAAGCATCCTATGGAGGTGAGATTTTTTTTCACTCTTCACTAGTCCGTTTCTATCCTTGCGTTTCACGCTGATCCGGTCAAACAAGTGATGACTTTAATCCAAAGGGGAGTTGAATAGTGGCTTGATAGGAAGGTATCAAGGTAATAAATGCTGGACTGGATATTGATTCAAATCTAACCCAACCCCATAAACATATCAAACCCTTACATTATGTGATGTCACATTGTTATCTTTGTGGGGTAACACAATATTTGAGCATCTTTTTCACACATTTATCAGTCATGTCCATTTTCACTAGCACATGATCCTTCATAGCCGTGTGAAGACAGACACCTTTTCTTTTCAAACTGTACACTAGACAGCTCAACACGCTTGGAGGAGAACACAAGCTGCCAGGTCTGTTTTGGCAGCTAACAGACGCTCATACTGGAGGAGAGAGAAGGACCATCCCACCCACCCAGAGAGAATCTCCTGGCAACTGGGCCAAACACAGTCTTGCCATCAGGTGACATTTGATGGTGAAAGGTTTTAATACTGATTTTAGTATCAGAAAAAAAAATGGTATGTGCCATCGTTAGTTTTAAGTGTGGATAAATATTTAGACGAAGAGAGAGAGAGACAAAGAGCGAGAGAGAGACACAGAGAGAGAGAGAGAGAGAGAGAGAGACAGAGAGAGAGAGAGAGACAAAGAGAGAGAGAGAGAGAGACAGAGAGAGAGAGAGAGACAGAGAGAGAGAGAGAGACAGAGAGAGAGAGACAGAGAGAGAGAGAGAGAGAGAAAGACAGAGAGAGAGAGAGAGACAGAGAGAGACAGAGAGAGACAGAGAGAGAGAAAGAAACTTTAAATTATTTTATTACTGACTGTTCTTTCTATGGTCACTATTAGTTTCACCTAATGTTCAGTTTTTAAACATTACTTTAACCACCACATTCTGCTTCGGCAACACAGTTCTTGAAACAGTCCTGCCAATAAAACTACTTTGAAGTGAACTGAAAATTGAGAGAGCGAGGCAGAGATAGAGGAGAGAGAGAGAAAGAGAGCTTTCACGTTTTTGCAGAATTACATGGAGAATATTAGGTTTGATTACATTTGACATTTTTACTTTAATCCTAATGGAGATTTGTGTCTAAGTGTCCCAGTTCACCTGCATTACCTTGGTTCCGGAGTACCCTAAACATTTTGATGTTTTCCCTGTTCCAACACACCTCAATCCGCCTGCACACTGTGTTAATGACAAAAAACGAATTGAATTGAGCTGAATTCTTTATAGAGATGTTAGTTCACTACAATATTAAATATCAGGGAAGCTTTTGGCAATACCAATAAATGGTATTGGTACCGGTATACTGGCTGATATAATCAGTTAACCGATATATGTTGGGCCCAATAAAAATCCATGAAATGTGGTCTGTACTGTACAGCAGGATGAACAGCAGCTATATTCACTGTAATAGACTATGTTTTATGTGCTTTTTTTATTAGCGCTCAACCAATGTATTGGCCTGAATACTTCTACGAACGCTGAGTCTCCTTACGTAACAGTGTGATTCTCGGTGTTTAGGGATGGCATCTCACCATAGTACGCATTCAAAAGCCATATTATTATTACATTCACATAATATTAAACTTTAAATGGCTTTGCCTGCACTAGAAGCCTGGTGAAAACCCGGCAGCTCTGTGTGCCTGAGATGCCATCGCGCTTTGAACCGCCGCAGGATGCGAGAATCTAAATATAGTCAAAGCATTCCTCCGCTTATTTTTTTCCTCCTTTCTGTGCCGTGCTGGTTGGTAGTGCACTGTCTACGGCCCGTTTCTTTTCCGGGGCCATTGACTGATAAACAGATGAAAATCAAGCACTGGAAATGGCACTGACAGCAGCAAAGAACTGTGTCACCCATTTCTAGTGAGCAGAGGTGGCAGGGACGTTTCTCCGGAAGAAAAGAGCGACCGAGACAGCGAGAGAAAGATGGAGAGAGAAAGAAAAAAGAGAGAGAGAGAGAGACAGAGAGAGAGAGAGAGAGAGAGAGAGAGAGAGAGACAGAAAGAGAGAGAGAGAGTAAACAGAGGAGACAGGGAGACAGACACAACAGTGTTGAGACAGACACACTGGAAAAGACAGTCTCCTAGAACGGGTCAGTCCACTGGCCCATTCAGGCTCTTTAAGGTCAGCTGAAAGAACTGCAGTCCTCACAGCTAACACGAAGTGAACAGACCCCAGGCAGGACCAAAAAAAGGAAAAAAAAAACAAACAATCTTATAATGAAATAAATGCAATCAGCATACATTTATTTTTTGTGGCACCATGTATTAATACATAAAGGTTACAGTGGGGTTAAACGTCCCCCAAGGATATTTATCCACCAAAACACTCAATGGTACCAAACAGCCTTTCAACCCTTTCCCAAGATGATCCATCCACAAAATGAGTTGAAAGCAATTCCATCGAAGCTGAACTGGTCTTACATTTAATTATCATGCAAGCGTTCTGCCAATGACCCCTAAACTTAGTGTTTAGCTGCGATTACAAGGGTCTTAAGAGACATAATCCACTAACAAACCAATGCTAAATGAACAAAAAAATGAGGAAACATAGCGGAACGTAAGTAATTGGGCACATAATATATCACCAACTCTAAATATGTTAACTTATCAACTTCTGCTATCTAATTAACCATCCTAGCTCCATTGCAGGCCTAAGCCATGAGCTACATCTACAACATCGCACTGTGTTGGATGATTAAGGGGCTATTACTTTTCATTTGATTGTGTTTATGAGTTTGAAAGGAAAACAAACACCGACGTATACAGTAAAGAGAGCTTTTCAAATTGAGACACAGTAAAAAATATTCAGAGCAACAGTGTATATTCTACTGTATTAAAACAGTAGGGGTCTGTTTTTTGGATGAGATTTAAACCCAATACTATGGTTTTTCTTTCAAATGAGAATTTCAATTCAGAATGCAGCACAGTCCAGCACTAGACTTGATCCCTCTCTGGGAAACTGACCCCCACTGGTTTAGGTAATATTTCAAAATTTTCATTGCTGTTTGGGTCCTGGAGGGCTGGTGTCCAACGCATCTGGCTAATTTCTTAGCTTAAACACACATGGTTCAATTAATATGTTAATTACCAGGTTTAGTGAGTGTGTTTGAGTAGGGGGACTCCCAAATTGTGCTGGACTTGCCTGGACTAGAGAGGTGCAGATGCCCTTAGCTTGGATATAATTTGGACAAACTGTTTTATGGCCAAGAAAACATGTACATCTTGTCGGTACAAAATGTCTTTTTTAATACTGGTGTAATCCCCTATTGAACCTGGCTAAGAGCTTGACTTCCAGGCGGACTTAATTATAAAAACTGATTCCTGTGAATGAACTATAATTGAAAATATAAGGCCCGTTTCTAAAACATCAGTACTATTCATTCAGGAAAAATGAACACTCTTCATTTTATTCTTAGCTACAGAGTGCTAAACTGAAGCTGTTTAACACAAGAGCTGTCACTGTTAGCCTCCTTGCTCTGAGGGGCCACTGCACTCAGATCAGGCTTTATCCTCTCAAGTTCTGTCTTTCGTGAGTGGGGTCGAATGCAAATTAGATTCAGCCAATTACTGACTTAATTCACACAAGGTTAGATGTTTAAATGTGGCATCTTGAAACTTTTCCTAGCGCTTGTGTTGCTACAAATGCAGGCCTGCAGTAATCTGTTAAAAGCTTTCTCAAGCTGGTTCAGCCAGTCAATGCTGAAAGTGACAATGAATGAAAGTCAGTAATGGCAGTAAGCGTTACGTCATTGTAACTGGCAGTGTGGCCTTTCATTCACTGTTAGCAGCGTTAGCATTGCTTGGTTGGACTGCTCGTTTAAACTGAGCTCAGCTTCTCGACAGCTCTGTGGCTCCCCATAAAGCTGGGAATGTGCATCAGCATACGTGGAGACGGACCGCCAGTAAAAACAGCCATTACAAATTTTATTGCCAACCTAGAAGTGATCGGGAGCATCGCAGTGGCATCAAGTTAAAGGAATCCAGACATAAAGGCACAGTTTCTCTCTTGACTGATGTTTGTTTTTGACCATTTTCTCTGTGTGTCAACTCTGAGGTAATCAAAAATAAAAAGCAATCAAAGCATGAGGCGAGGGAAAGAGTCGTGTCACTCACTTGGCTCCTCAGCCGATTGAATCTCTGGCATATTTAATCAAATTCCAGGGAAAGTTTGCGGGGGGAAAAAAAGAAACTAATTTTGAATACTGAAGCTTTCCAAAGTAAAGGAAAAGCTTTTTTCGCTTTGCGGTCAAGTGCCTCGCTAAAAAGAATGTCTTTCCAGTGACTGCGCTGCTCGAGACGTTGCAAATGTTTGTATTTCACATCAACAAATCAAAAGGAAGGCGACGGCATGGGAGGGTAGAAGGAAAAAAAGAAAAAGAAAGCAGGATGAGGAAAAGGATGAGCGGAAATGAAAAGACACCTTAGCACATTCTCACATTAAAATGCATGAAGGCAAGCCTCAGATCCTTCAGCAAACCTCTTCATGCTATGCCGAGTTGCACAAATTCAATTACGCATGCTTCTCCCTTTTCTCGCCCCAAAACTCCCCCCCAGAACCCCCCCCACTGAACAACTCAACCCTCAGTCAGTCACTCACTCACTTACACTCACATTCTCTCTCTCTCACACACACACACACACCCCCTACCGATAGTGCAGTGTTCTCCGTTCCAGCCAGGGCTGCATTCGCACTTGCCGTCCTTGCAGGTGCCGTGTTCGCTGCAGCGCGGGTGACACGCCCTTTGGTCACAACCGGCGCCCGTCCAGCCATCCTCACAGCGGCAGCCGCCCGCCACGCAGACGCCATGACCGCCACAGTCCGCCGCACAAAGCTCTGTGGGAGAAAAGCAGGGAGGGGGACAGAGGACCACAGGGGGTAAAGAGAAGACAAATCCACAAGTTATTGTCGGAGATGGGCCAGCCACGCTTCGCTAGCTGGTCTGACGGCTGCTGAAAAGAAACTCTCACCCCTCATAAGAAGGGGGGGGGGGAGCAGGTGTAGGATCCCCCTCAGACAATACAAATCTAATAAGTCCATTACAAAGAGATAGTGTGGGGGGGCACGCATGGTGGTGGATTCACCCCTTTTGTGCCATGAGAAGGTGGCAAAAATTTTGACTTTCTACAGAAACGGCTACACATGTCAGCCTTCGTTAACCGTTTAAACTGCAGGCCCATTATTCAGTCATTAATCCTAACAGGTCCATATAATGGAAAATCAATTAAGCCTCACTGTGTCTGAAATAGGAGTTTGCTGCAGGATGTGAACATTGGTATACATTAAAGTTTCAAAACATTTAGCCTCTAATCCATAAACTGAGTGGTTACATGTATAGTTACATCACTTCATTTCTGACAGAAAAAGCACATTAAAAGATCAGCTATTTTGATGTAACATATTTTCTTAGCATGCAACCACTAGATATACACTAGATATAAAGTCTTCAGCCAGCCCTGATTTCTTTATATTTTGCTTTGAATCACCTTCTTGGTGTAAAAATACTATTTTATTCCTGTCAAACTGTCTTATCTGTGATATACCGAGTGAATTAAATGAAAGAAATTAAACAAATGTTTTACTGCAACAGGCTGCAAAGTGTTTAAAGATACAAGGTGCCTAGATATAGGGGTTCCATTTAGCACCACTAGTACACTAATCACCAGCCTGATCATCCAGAATCTGTTTCGTCACTGGTTCAGGCCTTAAGTTAGATGTGCTTTGTTGTGCTTGAATGATTCATACGTAGGTGACTGTGTAGCTTAACAAACAAAAATATTCTACGGAAACTGGGTGACTGAAAATGAGAGTTTTTGAAAGTCCTTCAGGAAGCCTGGAGAACTGTCCCTCAAGAATTCTATGAAGAAAGTCTGGATCTTTGGAATCAAAATATGAAGAAATGAAGGATGGCTCAAGACTTTTGTGCGAACCCTGTAAGTCACTACAGATCTATAAAATGAAAAGGACTGTGATACAAATTTGAGCTCACCACCTGCCCCTTTTGGGACTAAACTCTCCAGGGAGAGTAAAGGTGGACAGTCCTAGATATTTTTTTTTGCATTTTCAGAATACAGAAGGGACTAATTTTGGTGGCTTAATGAATTACTATGAGCCTTTTTTTAGTGCATAGCAGTTAGGCCCCACCCATTAGCACTAATGTTATGAGTTATAAGCATAGTTTGAGATCACACTGCCTTTTGTATTAACTACAATAAGGGGCAGCTAATTAGCTTGTATTAAATGGCTTATTTAATTTATATAGGCAGTTTGGGAAATAATCATGTAAAGATGAATTATGTGTATGCTACTGAGAAAAAACAAACAAACACTGAGCCTCAGGGGAAAATAAACTGTAGTGTATCACAGAACATATTATTTAAAAACTGTTAAACTAATATGCAGGTTGTGGGTGAGGAACAAAAATGTTAAAACCTGGTTTAAACCTGGTTTGCCATGCTGGTAATGAGGAGAAAAAAGAGGCTGATTACATGCCTGCTGAGTTGATGGAGAAGAGTGTCTATAGAAAAAAAGAAACGCTTCCTGATGAGTCAGTGGAGGAGAGCAGGGCCAGATGGGGGATGTTCAACAAGCCATAACAGAAGCCTTAGAATGTGCCATCTGAGTGCTTACAGATTGAACGCCCTCTCCTGCTTCCCTGGGGCTCGGGGGACCCTGAGCTATCCAGGTAGGGCAAAACAAGCGAGAGAAGCCAATACTGAAGTGCAACACTTCACAGCACCGCCACCGAGTTTGTAAACTTTCTCCAAACTCTGTTTGCCAACCACTTTGGTTGTAGCCTAGGGCTCATTCACAGTCAACTGTGTTTCAGAAACAAAAGCTGGAAAATTGCTCAGGAGCACTGCAGCGGTCTAAAACAAGGCCACAACTTGATCAGATCAAGAGGACTACACTTCACTTGAGTCTGAGACTTGGCGTGTAGAGGCTAGACATATTCACCTATTTGCCATGGGAGAGCAGAGGGAAGGTACGAGCCATTAATGAGTCAATTATGTCCTGTGCAGCTGCCCATTTCAGTCATTGTCATAAATTCAATTGAGTCAAGTTAGGCTTTTCAGCCACAGACCATAACATGGCATTACGGGCTTTAAAATCTTTAACGAAAAAAAAAACCCCTGCCTCTCACTAATTACAGAACTGGGCTTTTGTTAAATTATGTAAATGCCCTTAATTTCACATGCTATTTTTCAATTAGAGGCGTCCTAACAGCATTTCACCATTTGCTGCTTTGAGTTGTCTAGGAGATACAACTGGCCCTCCCACCACACAGTGTGGCACTGTCTCCCTTTCTTTCTGTTCTGTCCTATTCTCTCACCTCTCTCTCTCTCTCACACACACACACACACACACAGAAAAAAGTCACTTCATTAATACTGAAGACAACTTTCATAGTAACGTGTGCAATATCTACACATTAAACACCATTTTAAAGAAGACCAAGCCTCTCTCTGATGTTTGACTCAAGAAGACAAAGCAAAATTGCAGGGCTTTATTTATAAATCAGGGAAAAAGAATTGAATGACCTCCGCTCGGCCATAGCAACCGAGGGAAAGGTCTAATTGATGCAGATTGCGATTGTTCACAGAGGCTCATTTCAGAATATGACACGATGAAAGAAGTGGCCACATGCTTAAGCTGAATACTTTCTCCAGTTAGCAGAATTGACCAGCAGAAAAAAAAAAAAAACAGAAGTGAGAATCAAAGCTTTTTTTTTTTTGGAACTTGAAGATCTTTCTCTCTCAACAGTAGATGCAATTAACCTCCAGATCAGCAGGGCCCTAGGCCTGGCTCATGTGGAGAACTTGTGGCCTTTTCACGAGGCTGTCTGCAGTGTTCCACAGACTGTTTATCATTGTGACAGTCTCTGCCATGCTGTAGCAGCAACACACACACACACACACACACACACACACACACACAAACACACTACACAAAGAAATACACATCTAACAAATCACAAACTCGTGTGGGCAGGCCTACGAGTTAAAGTGGCTTTTCCACGGCTGTTTTTGCACAATTACAGTAGAGCCTGTAGCAGCTGATAGAACCAATTCAGTGAAGGCGGAGCTGAAAGATGATGGGGGGGAAAAAGTCATGGTGCACTGCCATGAAATTCTAGGATTTTGCAGTGAATATGGTCATGTTAAAAAAAAAAAAGAATAAAAGAAATTACCCAGTACAAAAAAGCAAAAAATTTACCTGGATAAAATATTTACTGATAATAGTTTGTCGCCTGGATAGACCACTCTAGATGCTTTTTTAAAAATGTTTCATTTAACTTATACTGGATTAATTATTCATTAAACATGTAATGTGTGCCCCTGTCACGTCCCTGTTTCTTGACTGTGTATGTCTTTCTTTACGTTTGCCATCTTCTATGTTAGTCAGCTGTTGTTTTGGTCCTAGCCCCGCCCCAGCTCGGCCCAATATCCTGTTCACCTGTGTCTGGTTCTTGGCTCCGCCCCTACCCAAGTGTTCCCATCATCTCGTTAGTATACATACACCTGTATTTCAGTCGGTCTTTGTGGGTTGTCAGTTAACAGTACTGTGGTTTCTGGCTGTGCCCTTGCTTATGTCTTTGTTTCAACCATGTGAATTATCATGTTTTTGTGTTACCCTTGAATCCTTTGTTATTATGGGTTTTTGTTAATCAAACTAGTAGACATTTTGACATACATCCTGCTTCAACACATTCATTGACAACTTGATTTTTCTCAACACTTGCTGTAATTTTTACCTTAACCTCACCTCAAAACCTAAACCTAACCCTGTTCCTGATCTTAGGCCTAACACTATTTTTTTCAGCTGGTTTGCTAAATATTTGAACATATTTTAAGGTGCTGTTCAAATAAAGTGTATGTAATTAATAGACTAGAAATGGAAAAGTGTGTTTAGAGGGAAACCGATGCAGTTCAATATTCTTATTAGAGGGCACAAAGGGACAAAATAGTACAGTGCAATTACTGTTAATCATTCCATATTGAATTCGTGATTGATTCACCTGCGGAACATCTTTGACTTGTCTGGATGCTCAAAGCAGCCAATAAAACATTCAGTGGTTTGTTAAAGAGTTATCTGCATATTGCATACTTCAGTATTGGGGCCAATACTGCAAACATGGCACAGACTTAATGTGCAGTCAAGGTACTGAATATAATACTGACAACACTCTTCAGTTAAGTAGCCTTGAAAAGTTTTAAAGTGACCATTCTGTCATACGTGACCAGCACAAAATTCTTCCCCTGCATTTAACCCATTCAAGCGAAGCAGCGAAGAACACGGCACCCGGGGAGCAGTGTGTGGGTACCTTGCTCAAGGGCACCTCACAGGCACCACTAGCAGTCTTGGGATTGGAACCTATGACTTTCTGATGACAGGGCGAACACCCTAACCACTAGACCACCAGCTGCCTAACAAGCTGTGCTGGATCTTCTTCAAGCATGTTAGAGGGACGGCAAGACTGTCAATCAAATGATTCACCATATCCCAAACTAAGGCTCGTCTCAATTTTGCCAGAAAACATCTTGACTTTTGGTAAAATACTCTATGGACTGACGAGACAAAAGTTGAACTTTTTGGAAGGTGTGTCCTATTACATCTGGCATAGAAGTAACACTGCATTTCAGAAAAAGAACATCATACAAACAGTAAAATATGGTGGTAGTGTGATGGTCTGGGGCTGTGTTGCTGTTTCAGGACCTGGAAGACTTGTTGTGATAAATAGAACCATGAATTCTGCTGTCTAACAAAAACTCCTGAAGGAGAATATCCGCCCATCTGTTTGTGACCTCAAGCTGAAACAAACTTGGGTTTTGCAGCAGGACAATGATCCAAAACACACCAGCAAGTCCACCTCTGATTGGCTGAAGAAAAACAAAATGAAGACTTTGGAGTGGCCTAGTCAAAGTCCTGACCTGAATCCTATTGAGATGCTGTGACATGACCTTAAAAAAGGTGGTTCATGCTCGGAAACCCTCCAATGTGGCTGAACTACAACAATTCTGCAAAAATGAGTGGGCCAAAATTCCTCCACAGCGCTGTAAAAGACTCATTGCAAGTCATCGCAAACATTTAATTGCACATGTTGCTGCTAAGGGTGACCCAACCAGTTATTAGGTTTAGAGGGCAATCACTTTGTCACACAGGGCCATGTAAAATCCTTCACTTAAAAAACACATTTTGTGTTTACTTGTGTTGTGTTTGACTAATATTTAAATTTGTTTGATGATCTGACATATTTAAGTGTGACAAACATGGAAAAAAATGTGGAATCAAACACTTTTTCACATCACTGTATATAAAGGTCAGCCTCAAATTCCTTAAAATCTAAATTAAGATACAATGTTTTGTTATCAGAATGATGATGTATTTGGGGAAAAATCTGATTTAGATATTTTTAACATTTCCTTAAATATAGTCAGTAAACAAAGATGTGTTTGGTATCTGATGTTTGCCTCTTTAGGTTTGCAGTAGAGGCTCTAGACAAAATCAGGTAAGAAATAATAGAAACTTATCACCACTAAATAGCCTCATGTAAACGGCATGCCATCAACTAACATTTAAATGTATAATTTGAAAACTGTAAATGTGTGATGGTTCAGGCCCAAAGTTTACAATGCTAACTGGAGAACGCACATTTCCAATACTTGTTAGTTAGTCTTGCAGCTCTAACATACAACTAAAGAGAGACTTCTGAAAACTGATAGTAAAGAAATGCAGTATACAGTGAGGAGAAAAAGTATTCTGGCTCTTTTGTTTCAGTTATTTATTATATTTCCAGTGCATATTTACAAGACATAATGTCTTGCACCAAATATGAATAAAACGTATGCTTTCACAAGCTAAACAAAAACAGGTGTAAAAAAAAAGATTAAAAAAACTATTTAAACACCACAAATGAATAAAATAGTAGTTCGCAACATCCTTTCTTGGCAACTATAGATTCAAGATATGAATTATAAAAAGCTGTTTTTTGCAGCATTGTAGTTCAGTTTAGGTCCATTCCTCGATGTTATGAAGGGCCCTTTATTGGATTTCTATTTTTCTAAGCCATTTTTCATCATTTTTTTTTCTAATATGTTGTAGTAAATAGCTAGTGTCTTGCCTCCTTTGATGACATGTAATGCCCTGTGTTACTGTTAGCAGTGCCCTTATCACATAATTCACTGTGGGAATTATATTTTGGGGTTGAATATGTAACCCTTCTTGCACCAAGCATTGTGAGCTGATTTAGTAATGCAGAGGAGTTTTAATTAGTAATGGGCATGAATGTGTTGCAGTGCATTGCTTGTCATTCTCTGTGAACTGTTGTTCCTGCTGCATTCAGGCTGCCCTGCAGCTCTTTCTGAGTGACTTCTGTCTTACCTTCCTTATCACTAATGTGCGAGAAATCTTGCTTGGTGCACCTGACTGGATACAATTAGCTGTGGTTCCATGATCTTTCCAAATGCAAATTATGAGACCAGCTGTACTGACTGGTACAACTATCTATAAGTGTTGTTTTATACTGCTTCCCCTGAGAACTGTTTCACCTTGATATTTGTTGCATGAATTTTTCCAACCAGTGGCAACATGTTGCAGGAAAATACATTTGCATTAATATAGCATACATTTACAGCATAAATATTATTTTTTGCTTATGCTTGTGAGGACAATATGTAGTTAATTTGATGTGGATACATGCAGTTGAAGCATGGGCACCAGGACCATTATAGCAGGGGAGGACATGTCCCCCCCACTCTTCAAAACCATTCATTTCATCCCCCCTACTTTTTGTTTCCCGGACAACGGCCGAGATTCTGCACGCGCACATCCTTTTCCCCTCGGACAACGACCGAGACTTTGCATGTGCGCACAATATCAGCAAATTCTGTATTAAAATGTCAGGGCATCCACTGATGGGTATTGCAGCAGGGCAATGACCCTAAACATCAGTCAGTCTGATTAAGTGGTCAGAGCTCTCTTTATCCAGTATTATGACTTTTATGAAGATCTAACAATATGATAGGTCAGATTTATATTAAAATTCAAAAAGGTTCACAAAATTTGAAGCACCACTGTATGCATGTTACTTATTTACACATTTCTGTGTTCAGCCATTCAGCTTTATTCAATGTAGTGCTGATTAGAAAGAAAAATCAGAAGTGATTTTGTTAGAAGTATCCCCTAAGATGAAACACTGACACTCTCAGCTATCACAGCCACAGGACTTGCACTTGTTTGAACAGTTCTGTGATGCTGTGTCTTTGTGGTGAGAGTCAAGGAGAAATCTACTTTATCTTACAGAGCATGAATTCACAGACTAGGTTTTGACCTACTATAGTTAATGTTTTTATAACAAATGATGTACAGCCTTGAGCAAGACCTCACAACCTCAAATTTGAGATACATACCTTTTGACTAAATGTCATGTATAAAAATTACTGATTTAATCTTGCTTGGTCTAAGCAAGCAGATTTCACATCTTCCTGGGAAAGCTTTTTTTCTAAATGTGTGTGTTCATGCAGTGTAGGGTGATAGCGAAACATGCTGAATCTTGACTTCATTTAATTTGTGAAAGAAAAGTGTGATTCTGCTCCTAGGTGTAAAGTCACACTTTCAGTCTGTGACGCCATATGGCTGTGATGTGCTAAAAATACATTTTTATAGCTGCCATAGTTCCCTTACCCCATTCAGAGCATCATTCTCATGCTTTAAACAATTTCCTCCGGGATAAATAAAGTTTTCTGATTCTGATTCTGATTCTTTAACGCAGCTCAAGGGCCGCTTCTCAACGACTGTCTTTTCTTTTGCAGCACCACCCACAAAAACAACCTATGTCAGCTATACCAATCATGCCATATGAAGATGCATCCTGAAGCACAAGATTCTGGGATTGTTTACATGAGGCATGGATCATTGACACTGACTAGAGCTGAAGCATGACACTCTGATATTGTTCGTCGTAAAGAGAACACCTGGTTGGACTGAGCCAAGATGGTCTGTTTTTTTCTAACATTTACAGTTATGGCCATGCAACGGTCAAAACGATTGGTGCAGCAGTTGCTGCAAAACGGGATGTCAGTGGAGGAGCAAGACGAAAAAATATAAATAGAAAATCAGAGAAAACAAAGGAAATATTGGAGTCAACCATGTTAGTTGTTATTCTAATTGTAAGTATTTTGTGGTTGTGAAGATTTTTTCATTCTTGTTCCACAGTGTCAGATCTGCATTGGAAAATGCATTTGTCTCTTGTATCGGCTACCTTGGTCAATTAGCCCTGGGTTGTAAGTGTGTATATGCCATGGTTGAAGCATGCCAGTTTTTATACAAAAAAAAAAAATTATTTATAATAAAGGAATGTTTTTGAAACGTGTAGCAATCTTGAGTGAGCAGTCAAGCATTGTGCCTTTTCCTACACTTTCCGATGACGGTCAAGGATATGCAATTAGTGGGAGTTAATATGTGCCTAATGTGGAAAACAACAGACCATGCACCATGCTCAAAAATATGATGAAAACTATGAAGAAATATGTGCTACACATGACAGTTCTCTGAAAAGCCAGAAATAACATGTAATGTTTTTGCTTTGCAGGATTATCTTTCTTACCAGGTGAGCCTAGATACAGTCACAAAGCTATGTTGGCAAGCTGATATTTATGAGCTGCCT
Source organism: Bryconaethiops microstoma (assembly GCA_037577275.1). Classification (NCBI taxonomy): domain Eukaryota; kingdom Metazoa; phylum Chordata; class Actinopteri; order Characiformes; family Alestidae; genus Bryconaethiops; species Bryconaethiops microstoma. The sequence continues at coordinate 25,579,202 of JBBJLS010000001.1, forward strand.
CCCAGCACCTGTACTGTACTCTAAATATAGCATCCGCTCTTTTTTTTTCAGCAACATAAACAAGTTATTTATTGCCATGCCAGGTGTATGCAGTAGTTTTCGTGGCTTTTTTAATGCATGAGGCTCAAAATACTGCCAGAAAATGTGCTATATCCAAAAGGGTGAGGAGAACTTACTGACAGAAAGGAAAAGAAGCGATAGAAGAGGTAGTAGCCAACTGGATTTTTGACTGCATAGAAAAATGTTACAGGACAGCGTTTTGGAGCAGACATTTCCCCTTCAGTGACTGTGTTAGTTTAAACCTTTCAGTAGGAGGACAGCAGCATCAGCACATTCTAACAGTGCACTTACCAAGATTTTAAGCAGTATTTACTGAGGAAATGAGGCAAGAACAGATCTGTAGTTGTGGACTGTCTTGGACCCAGTTCGGCATACTTAATTGGCTCACTGACAGACATGAGGCTCCTGTAACTAAGTAGCTACTTTTTCAGGGGCTGGACAGCCAGCCAGTTATCTCTGCTCTTAGCCTCGGCTCACTAATGAATGTCCTTCAGTCCCCGTTTAGGCACTGAGAGATCTCAGAAGCACGGCTCACCAAAATAGACGGAGCACCAATATTTTCCGCACTTCAGAGGATCAGACGCTGTGCTCGTGAGGTGACTTCTCTCACTTTAACAAACACTGTGTCTCTACTTGAGTAAACTAGAGACGCAGTATATTAACAGTGTATTAGCACTGATGAATGTCTTGCAGCAGAGGGAGAGTGAGTGACAGCTCAGGTCTCAGGGAGGGAATTGAGCAATCTGGTATGAGGCTCATTTTTTAAAATGAATATCCTTCCTGTTAAAGTCCAAATTCCCTTCAAATGCAGAACAAATGCACACAAATGTATGGTTCACATAACTCACATGTAACGTGACTCATCATTGTCATGCACTCTCAAACGAAAGGTACCAGACCTAAAACATAATTATATCATATTCTGTATCCGGGTGTTTATTTTAGTATTCTTTTTAATATGTAAAGTGATAAAAAGATGCAAATATACACATTTCTCCCGGGAAGGCAGTGTACTTCAAAAAGACGTTTTGCTTAATTGGACCTTAAAGACTAAGGTGTCATTTTGGGGGTGTAGTTACATTTTTTGTACTTTTGGGAACAGAAATGAAACTGCGCTGAACCAGAGGTACAACAACCACATGTTTACTCTTTGTCTCATGTCAAGCAGCTTGATTAAGGAAATTGGTCTGTGAATAACCAAAATGGCAATAAGCATACAGTAGAACACAGTCACGTATGTTTCCGTGTGCAGTTTGGTGGTAATTCAGTGGTCATTTGCTGAATAATTATAATGTAGATCACTCAGAATGTAATTTCCTTTACACATACTTACATATGAATTTGCATTACATTTGAAACCCCTCCAAACAAAAATATAGTACACTTAGACAATACTCCTTGATGAGATTACAGTTTTCTTATTGATGGTCATTGGTTTTGTATAAGCAATTCTTCCCAAACTGTGTGGCACTTCATGCTAACATAACTCTTTCAGAATATTGCATTAAGAAGAACTAAGTGAGTACAACTTTAAAGCATCTAACGCATTACTGAGATGACCTTTGATACTCTAGCTCGGAGCGACAGCCATACTGAATGTGTTTGAACCATTTGCCACTTCAGTGGCAGGGTATTCCGTCTAATGGTTGAGGCAGGAGACAGCTCTGCTTTTTGATGCCATTTAATAAAATGCCCAAACACATTTTCCAAGGCTTTAGCTATGGGCTCTGTCACATCTAATCAACAGGAACAGTCTGCGTCAAGCACTCAGCCGTTCACTCAGCCGTTTTTGTTTTTTTTAAGAAGGAGCTGTTTGAGGTTTATAGTCTATAAGCCACTAAATTAATGAAATGGATGTATAGAATACCTAATGATTTCACTGAATTGATTTGGCCAACTTGAAATATACAAGTGAGATACAAACTGTTCTACTGTTTATTTGCTTTATAACTAAATTTTGAGAAAATTAGTCTTTATGGGGAACTGAAAGATCATTAACTTTCAGAAAAAAAGTGTTTATCCAAAATGGCAAAATGCCCCTTTATAGCCAAGCAATAAACCTTTTCGTTTATACCTAAGGAGACCGAATTTACAGATTATGTATTAATAATTATCAGAATGACATAATTGACATAAAGTTGGATGTGTGACCTTTATGTTTCAGATTTCACTGCATATTTCGCAGCACCAAGAATAGCATTAAACAGCAGATCAGGAAGATGTGGTTTGTCATGTAACTAAATGGCTAATTTTAGTAGCCGCATCTTTTATTTGACAAATTTAAGAATCTTTACGTTATGTAGAGGTTATTTGAATTCAGCGCTTATAAATAT
>JBBJLS010000001.1:25593414-25625559 GCA_037577275.1 Bryconaethiops microstoma
TGCTTCACTTGGTGAATGGGTTAAATGCAGAGGAAGAATTTCATGCTGTTCACACTGTGTGCTGTGGTGTGTTCACGAATGATCACTTTCTAAGAACTCTCTGGTCACATACAAGAGGGGTCAAAGTAGGTTGTACTTTCTAGGTAGACATTGATCTTTTAGGGTCTGCAACACCATGTTGTGAATGTTCTACGAGTCTGTAGTGGCCAGTGCCATTTTCTAAGATGTGGTGTGCTGAGGTGGCAGAAAGTGGCAGACACAAAGAAAATTAACAAACTTATCTGGAGAGCAGGCTGGTGGGTGAGGAACTGGACAACATGGAAACTGTGGCTGAAAAGAGAACATTCCATCATAGACAATGCTGATCACCCACTCCACAATGAGGTGGCTGAACTGAAAAGTACCTTTAGCCACAGCCTCAATAACTAAAATGATGTGTATCACTATATGCATTATTCTGATATGATGTTCAAGAGTCTACTATGTCCCATACTGTGCAATGTCCTTATCAGGAATTAATACATTATCATTATGTGCATCTTATTATGTGCAAATAGTCTTAACATAAGTAGTATCAGCTGAAGTTTTCTAAATGAGTGCTGAATTATTTAAAGAAATAATCATTAAATGAAAGAATCACCAACTGAATATACTGATTTTTCCTAGAATATACTGAATTTTCCCTTCAATGGACAGGGTAGAAGGCATTATTTTTCATATTCTGAAACTGAAAATCTATGTTTTGTTGTTAATATACTATTCATGTGAAGCTACCTTTTATTAGTGTTCTACATCCTACTTTTTCATCTCTCTCTCCCTTTCTCTCTCTCTCTCTAAATGTTTCATAAGGTCTCTTACCTTCTCTTTTTTCTCTCACCCTCCCGTCCCCGCTCTCACTGGCTAATGTTATATAATTCTATAAACTGGGACACATGCTTGCACTGCAAAAAGGGGAGGTCCTGCTGTACTCAAAATGCTCCCTGTCTCTTTCCGCACTTTCTCTCTAGTAACAGCCCAACACAAACATTTTCTTCTCTTGACACGATCTCTTGTTACAACGCCGTCTTCTGCCATGTCCAGCGTGAAGTCTCAAAACCCAGGTAAGACGATTCCGGTTCAGCTTGTTTGGTTACCATCTATTTCTACTGGCTTAGAGTAGTTGTGCTTGTTGTTTTAGGCATTTTATATATGGGTTTTATTTCTTCATTGACATTCGGATACAGGTTTCTCCATTCTCCATTCTCCAAATCATGCCTGGCTGCAGCATTGGCACTTTGTGCATGCTGTTGGTGTGCTTTTGTATAAAGTCTACTGGGTCTTACGACACTGCAGACAAAGGTTAGGGGTCAGGAAACAAGCGGTAGGACACAGAGAATCTCCCAGTGTTAAGATGGGCTTGACAGTAAAGTAATTGCGGGGCTCCTGATAAGACCGTAATAAGACCGGAAGCTTATGATTTGAGGCTAGAAGGCTGGAGCTAGATGATCTAGATACACAAGCCTACTGTTTATTATACAATGGAAATGTTAAACTACACAACACTCTAACATTATTTTAATGTTAGTGTCACGCATCGGTCTTGACCAAGCAGGGGAGCGGAGAAGGAGGCACAGAACAGCAACCTGTGTATTATACACACACACACAGACACAGACACACACACACACACACACACACACACACACACACACACACACACACACACACACACTTACTACCTGCTATACACCTTTCCCAATCCTTCTACACCAGATCCAAAACTGCATGTAAGACGCCACACCATTCTTACTCTTTACACCCATTGTCCCCCTCACGTGTTTAACATCACTTCATCTACGAAACATAGTACAAGAGAAGTGATTTTTCTCCCTTCATCAACTTCAATAATTTTCCAACTTGCTTTGCTGAGTTATGGTCCAAAAAATGTCGGTTAAAAAATGAATTCAAAACATGGTATGGTGGGCATGGTTGTCACCTCCCAGCAAGAAGGTCCTGGGTTCGATTCCCAAGGGTCCTTTCTGTGTGGAGTGGAGTATGTTCTCCCTGAGTGCACTGGGAATTCTGGGTCTCTCGCACAGACCAAAGACAAGCATGTCAGGAGAATTGAAGATGCTAAATTGTCTGTAGGGGTGTGTGTGTGTGTGTGTGTCTGCCCTGTGATGGACCGGCAACTTGTCCAGGGTGTTCTCTTTCGCCCTATGACTGCTGAGATGACTCCAGTGACCCTGATTAAGGATAAGTAGTTCAGAATTCAAAACAGTTGAACAGTAGGCTACAGTTCTGTGGAAAACATGCTGTAGTCTTATCTGTATCTGTAGTCTTTTCTATGGCTAGGCTATATGATAGTTTGTCTATATTGCTGTTATTATTATTTACATTATTTGAGCCTGGAAGGACTCAATCATCCAGACTAAAAGAAACCACCCCAATTCCCAGCCTGGTATGGTTAACCTAATGACAGGCACACAAAAAAAAATACACAGACCACAAGTCTTGAAACTTCCAGGCAAATTATGGTTTTGTACAGAAAAGAGGAAATGCAGTAATGTTGTAAACAACTCTGAAAGTATGGTTATGTGGTAAAACTGAGTCAAATTCTAGACTCCGCTTTCACTTTAAATGCACTAGTTAACTGTTTCATGCCATTAGCTGCCAATTCCATTAGGTGGCTTTGTATAGGTCAGCAGTGATGTATAAATATTATAGCATTTTCTAGCTAACGAAGTTACTGAAATCGCGAACATACTGTACATTTTTTATTAGCCAATAATATTGGAGTGTATTTTTAGTCAACACTGAGTGAGTAACATACGAACGTAGAAAATCTCAATATGTGCAAAAAGTTTTGAGTTGTAGTGTGAATTAAGAACAGAGTTTGTTCAGAGTAACAAGAACAGGTGATTAGAGGGTGAAGCACGGTCCCATACATTCAGGATAACCAATGAAAATATATTTTAAAAATTCATTTAAAAATGAGTGATTCAAATGTAAAATGAACTACTTCCCCTCCATATAAAGTAACCAAAATGAGAAATGAACAGACGTGTTTTTAAGTCTTCACACCTCTGCAACATGAGGTATTACATTGTCCCCCCGGGTGAGAATGACCAAGTGTACTGGTGTCAGTCTGTCTCCTGATGGGTCACGGCTGTTGCACCAGTTGTACAGAGAATACGCTCCCATCGATCCGTGGTGTTCTGCGCCCCTCCCCCACCCGTCCTTCTCTGCCTGCCTGTCACAGATGGACCATGGCCCAGGAGCTTTTAATTAAAGAGCATGTGAGAACAGCTCCCAGCTGCCACCTCCGCGAAAGCTGACACCTCGAGCCGACTCACGCCCCCCACACCCAACCGTCCTCTTTCTCCTCGCTGGCTCGGCGCACTTGCACTAATCAAAGACGCTTTTAGCAAACATAAGAGAGAGGACAAAACGAACAAATGGTCTCCGCCGGGAAGAGAGGCCAGATGTCGGCAGCTGGGATGAGGGATCACCGCAGCGTGTGCCAATGCTGAAAGGATTCGCTTTTTTTTTTTTTTTTTAAAGCGGTTTTCTCTTTCATCAGTCAAGGAAATGTAAACTGATAGTAATAATGACCAATAATGGCTCAAGCAGGGGGCAGGAGAGGGTTTCGCAATCAGAACGCTTTGAATCCGGTCAGCCACTGTTGTATGCAAATGGGTTGAACCAAAAATGGAAAACAGGCCTTAGTAGAGACCCTTTAACACTAAAGAATGCATTAGAAGCCATCAGTGGAGGAATACCAGAACGTTGTAGAGCGTTTCCTATTCCCAGCATCTTTCTTATTCAAAGCTTTCTTGATTGCTGTGTAGTGGCCGAGGGTGCTTGAGGCTGCTCTGATCACTGCTGAAGAGCAGCAGGTCACAAGAAGCACGAGTCAGTATGGTGCTCCTTCAAATCTTGCCAGTTTTTGGGCTGGGGTGAGAAATTAAGATTTCTGACTGTGGAAGACAGTTTCTTTGCTGGCAAGAAACAAAGAAATAGAGTGAGATGTTTTCATGGACATCAGATAAGTGTCTCAGATAATGGTTCCTATCTCCTTCAGATTCAAAAGCCTTAAATTGTAACTTCTTGTCATTGAATCTCCTACCAAAATGGACTATTCAAAGTAGATGGCTAGCCTCGAGGAGTAGAAGATTAAACCGAAATGGAATAATTATTTTGTGTTCTAGTACGGTTGCTGTTACTAACTGTAATTAATAACAAGCACTGCAGTGTACAGCCACAGGGCAAACGCAAGTGGTTAGTCAGGCTGCATGAACATCTGTGAATGGTCAAAACACTCCCAGGACACGCTAATAAAACCTATCCAAGTATCACCGAGTCATATAATGTGCACCTAGAACTACACGATTGTGTTTTTTTGTCTAGATCATTAATCGCCCAGTTTAATTTAAATATGCACATAATTTACACACACATGGTTAAGTTAAATATGCACATAATTTACACACACACACACACAAACATGCACATATATATATATATATATATATATATATAATATTTTGCCAAATTGACAATGTTGTGGATGAGGCTGTCCTGTTTGTATTCAGCACTATATGGGCTGCCTCCGGGAACTGGACATACACATCTGTATCAGGTAGAGCATTAACCACTTCAGATTTTTTCAGATCGACTTATCCATCAGCAAAGTCGAAGTCGAGTTGACTAGACGTTTGATGACGTCACACAGACACAGCGGAGGAACACAGGTGTCCAACAATGAGCAACTTTTATCAAAGTTCTCTGTAACATTAACAGTCAACATGACAATTAAACAAAACAAAACAAAGGCTAATACCTTGAATTTTCTGGTAAATTTAAGTGTACAACAGAAAGTGGGAAGCTTAAGCCGCGGCACATGAAGTTTCAGAAGGCCATGCAGAACGCTCATACCTTTATTGTACTTTAACACAGACTTGCAGATTGTGCAGGTCACCGTTCTGTTTGTGTGGTCTAGAGTGAAGTATCTCCACACATGTCATATGTGTCTGTCTTCTCTGCTACCATGTCTCTCATCTTGTTGTGGTCTTGTGTTTAGATTTCCCTCGTGCCAACATTACCACCCTTTTTATGAAGTGACTATAACAATTGGTTAAACCAAGGAACGCGTGTCAGCATAAGAGACAGATTGCATTGTGTACACAATCGAGCACACAGAGAGAGGAAAAAAACACACGACTAGTCGGCTTCTCTCAGGGGGCGTCAACTTGTGCCTCTGAAGATGCCCTAGTACACACATACATATACATACATATTTTCATACATATATTTATATTTATAAATAGTATAACATATTTGTTAACATTTATCATTATATTTATACATATAAATCCATATTACATATTCATATTGTAGATTGTACATTATTGTATATTATATTGCTCAGTATATGTTCATTGTGTCTTTTACATATTCTTGGAGGTTATACTGTTGTGCTTGAGAGACACCATTGACCGGAATCAAATTCCTTGTATGCTTTTGCCACATACTTGACCAATGATTCTGATTCTGATTCTGATTCTAATAATCAGACTTGTAGGAGTGTGAGAACCAATGATAGGTCACATGACTTGGGGGAAGAGAAACATATTTTCCAACAGGACTTTGATATTTCCTGCCTTGGAGTCTTCATTTCATTATGTTTTATTTAAAGCTGTATTTATGTCAGCAAAGAAACTTTAAGAACTGATCCATAAACCTGAGTGGCAGTTTTAATTTCAACCATTTTCTGAAGGTTTAAATTGATCTTTAAATTATTTTAGTTAATTTAGAGATAGCACAAGGGTTTAAGCAGACAATTAAGCAAACAATTATCAAACAAATCTCAGAGAAGAAACTTCCATCTAGAAATGAACTGGGGAGCAGCAATGCCTGCATTAAGTGGCAGGAGTCTGGAGGATATCATCTTACCCATAATTGGAACAGCAGGGGGAGCTTTAACACTAGTAGACGTTTTGGTTGATGAAAGCTTCCAAAGACAGATGTTGTTATGCCAGTTTAACATCTGAATAATAGAAATGGGTAAAAATTTGACCCACATGTGATTGAATGCTTACAGTTGATTGCAAGTTTTTATACATTTTTCTAAATTAAAAATAAAATATTTTTAATGCTCAAATGCCTTTAAAAATTGAATACACTGGAACAAATTAGATAAAATGTAAGCAAATGTAAGTGATGGTGTGTTATATTTTGTGTTTCCTTTTTCCAATATCTTAAACTCAGCTCATAAAAATGCTGCACATTTGCAGAACAAGTATCATTTAATGTCTTTTTTGCTCTCTGTGCAGAATGTCCTGTTTTATAACTTATCAAAAAATCGAGTCATATGAGGATTATATTTGCTTATGATTGTATATGTTCCAGTCAATAATGGCTGTGTCCCAGTTTGACACAACATAAAAAAAGATATTACGATTCACTTAGAAGGCAGTTTATTACGTTGTTTAGCCCTCCCCTGGATAAAACCCTCCCACTCCCCACCCTAGCATATCATGAGGCGCAGGGTGTAAAAGACAATAGAATCATTGACACGCTCTAGCCAAAGCAGAAAATGAACGTTCAGTGATGGAGATAGCAGTGTTGATAAAGCATTCCCAGGGGCTCAACTCAGGGTGTGTGAAACATAACACTTACTGTGTACATCATGACATATTTTGCACCCCATCTTCTCACATGTACATCAGATCACGAGAGGTTAAACAGTAGAGGGAGTTTGATGTGTGTACTTCCCTCTGGCTGCTGTCTGTCACGCAACGGTCTTGTCCGAGCAGGGGAGAGGAGAAGGAGGCACAGGCGCAGACTTCTATAATGTGAGTTTATTAAACAAGGAATAATAATAAGGAACTAAGGCACGGGGGCCAGACAATACATAAACAGAAAAGCAACTGAGTTGAACCGAAAAACAGACTTGGTAGGTGAAAAACCTATAATTAATGCTCCACGCCACATCTGAGGGAAGTGCCCCTTAAATACAAACTCCAGGAACTAATCAGCCCTCTGGAAACAATCCTCAGCTGTGGGTGGAGCACAGTCATGGTTCCACAGCGACCCCCAGTGGTTGCAGACCAGAATTGTGACAGAACCCCTCTCCCATAATGGCGCCACTCCGAGGCACCTAAACAAACTCCCCGACCCACAATACAGTGAAAGTGGGGATGGAAGAGTCCGGTGCGGGAACCAGTGCGGGGTCAGGAGCTGGAGTCGGCAATCCCGGCGCGGGAACCAGACCAGGGGCTGGAGTCGGCGAGCCAGGCGTGAAAAAAGGACCAGGGGTTGGAGTCGGCGAGTCCGGAGCTAGAGCTGGACTCAGTGCTGGAGCTGGGGCTGGACAGAGGACTGGAATGAGTGCTGGAGTTGGGTAGAGTGCCGTAGCTGGAGCTGGACCAAATATTGGAGCTGAAGATGTGTTGATTGGTGGAACGATTGCTGGACTGGATCTTGGAGCTGGAGCTGAACCGAGTGCTGGAGTTGGAGCTGGGTTGAAGGCTGGAACTGGAGTTGGAACTGGATCTGGATCTGGACTAGGGGTTGGCACTGTAGCTGGTCTGAGTGGAGCTGAGACGGCTGGAGCTGGGATGGCTGGAGCTGGTCTGAGTGGAGCTGGGACAGCTGGAGCTGGGCTGAGTGGAGCTGAGACGGCTGGAGCTGGGCTGAGTGGAGCTGAGATGGCTGGAGCTGGGCTGAGTGGAGCTGAGACGTCTGGCACTGGGCTGAGTGGAGCTGAGACGGCTGGAGCTGAACTGAGGGCCGGAGCTGAACTGAGGGCCGGAGCTGAACTAAGGGCTGGAGCAGAACTGAGGGCCGGAGCTGAACTGAGGGCCGGGGCTGAACTGAGGGCCGGGCTGAACTGAGGGCTGGACGTCCACGGCGAAGTTCTACACGGAGGCTGAGCTGTATCAAGCCCTCCAGCGTCTTGGGAAGTCCAACCCAGGACAGCTCATCTTTCAGATGGGGTGCCAAGCCCTCGTAATATTTAGTTTTAAGAACCAAATCACTCCTCCGGGTCTGGGACGTCAGGGAGCAAAACTCTGCCATATATTCCCTCACAGAGCGGACTCTCTGTCTGATGAAAAACAGCCAGGGAGCTGGTGACTCACTGGAGGGAGTAAACGTCAAATTGGAGACACTGGAGTAGTGGCAGAGTGAGCTAGAGCTGTAAGATTGCCGTAGTGGAGGACGCAATCTTGAATTCCTCGAGTCTGGCGTGTGAAGCAGGTGATGAGGGAAGCGTCTGCTGTGCCAGTTCTGGTGGAGCATTCTGTCACGCAACAGTCTTGTCCGAGCAGGGGAGAGGAGAAGGAGTCACAGGCGCAGACTTCCATAATGTGAGTTTATTAAACAAGGAATAATAATAAGGAACTAAGGCACGGGGGCAGACAATTCATAAACAGAAAAGCAACTGAGTTGAACCGAAAAACAGACTTGGTAGGTGAAAAACCTATAATTAATGCTCCACACCACATCTGAGGAAAGCACCCCTTAAATACAAACTCCAGGGACTAATCAGCCCTATGGAAACAATCCTCAGCTGTGGGTGGAGCACAGTTGTCGCAGACCAGAATCGTGACACTGTCATTGATAAAGGAAGTCTTTCAACAACATGTTCTTTTTAGACCCTCTTGCAAAATCACATCTGGGTTTAAACAGTAGAGGGAGAACCCTTGAAAAAGTAAACCAAATTACTCTTGGATAAAATGAAGTTTATGGTCCTTTCAAAAGTGCGCTTAAAAAGACCTGTCAACCACAGGATTATTACTATTGATAAGTTTATTGAAATGGTGCCCTCAAGTATTTGGGCATTTAACATGCATATAGCCAAATTAGTCAGAAATCTGAAAGGCAAAATTGGTTATTATTTCAGAAATAAATCTTGTTTTCAGTGAACACTGATGGGAGCTACATTTTTTTCTTGTAACTGACTGTGATATACTTTCTATGCATTTTCTTCTATTTTAAGGAGCTTTGATATAGTATATCGTGCTTCCTAGTTTTTTATAACCAGTGCAAAGTTTCTTACTTGCCTGAATAATAATGATATTGGCACTGAATAAGTTTTGGAATTGAGGAATTAAAGCCCTTTAATTCCTCATAAAGAATGGGATAAAAGAGACCTGTGTTTGTTTTTGCTGAAAGGTCAATGTGCTTATGAATGGTCCAATTGTGGATTTGAGTATGTATTTGGTTATTGTATTCTATATTCTATGCTGAATATGCAATGAGCTTGAATGGCTGGCCAGGTCTCTCTTGTGTAAGAGATTTTAATTTTAATGAGACTTCCTGATGAAATAAAATAAAAATAAATAAATAAACATCCACACTGAGTTACTTAAGCTTTAGTGTACACATAATCTGCCACACATGTAATACCTTGGCTCCCTATTTTGGACAATCCTCCCATGTTTCAAATGCATATGCATATAAGAGAACCACACTGTGTTTTACCATACGCATGTGCATTTTAATCTCTAACAGGCATAGCACATCAGGCCCCTGTGTTTTAACAGCCACAGTAATGTTGGGCACATTGAGTTTGCACAAAAGAACCATGCATTCATAAATCATAAGCCTGTGGTTGTCATTTATATTTGCACAGAGTATATTTTTGGCCTAAAGTGTTGCGTAATGTACTAATCCTAGGATTACAGAGCGAAGATGCATTTTGTATTGACTGATGATTTCTTACACTGCTGAAAATCTTCTCACCTTGTTGGACAGAATGGTTTACGTCTGCAGAGGAGAAAAAAAGAATGAAGCACATATCAATAGTCAGATCAGGTCTGCTCCTCCTGAGTCATAAATTCATATGGCGGGAGGTCAACACATCATCGGTCCTGCGGCTGAATACAGTTGTCATCAACTGATGGCCTCGTAATATATCGGGCCATTCCTCTGACAACACTTCACCCAAAATATACCAAACCCACCAGGTGTGATCCATCTCACTGAAACAGTGCAATAAACCGTCCTCTGAAATTTTCGCCCAAGACCGGCAAGCATGATTAAGCAGTGCTCCAAACAGTCACACCTCATTTTTGTTGCATCAAAATGTGTTTTTACAGCACACTGTGTTAGCCAGGCAGAAGGGAGGTGTGGAGTTCATGACAGAATAGAAAAAAATGCTTTATCTTAACATTAATTAAACCATTAAAAAGTACTTATTATAAACTTATTATAACAAAAACTCTAAAAATTGTGAAGAAAAAGAAATCAAATTCAGCAATGCTTGCTGAACCACACTGGTTCATGTACCCCATGACAGAAGGACACAGCATACACATAAAATGGCCACTTTATTATAAACCCTTATTCTATAGCTTTACATGGGTGGTGTTTAGTGGCCCATTTGTTGGTGCATTGTTTGTGTTAGCCATCTTCTAGCTCCTCAGACACTGTTTCTCTCCACAGCTGCTCTTTCTCTCCACACAGTGAAAATAGAGATGCTCTTTGTAAAATATTAGCCAAGTAAAAGTCAATTTCTATTAGTTAAATTACAAAAGTAGTTGTTTTACAATCGTTTGCAAAAGTTTGGGCTCACTTGATCAAATGACACTGTCTGAAGTGAAGAACACACTTCAATGCACTTTTTGCTTATTTGCTGAGTCTAACAATGGCGGGTGTCCCCCCCGCACCCCACCCCCCACCCCCCGCATTGTTCTCTGTAGAAGATCGATTTTCACCTTTCAAAATAACAACAATACGTATTATTTGAGGGGTGTGTATGTGAGGGGGGCATGTCAAAACTTTTGCCTATGGCTGAATACAATGTAAATTAAAACATGGCCAGTGATTAGAGGTAAGGCCTTGGATGCTAAGTGTGTATTAAAGTTCTAATCATAAAATTACAGTAAAAGTGCCTCTATTAATATCCTTTTGGATGAATCCATCAAGGATAAAAACCATAAAACTGGTATGCTTTCAAAGAAAAATAAGCTGATCAATAAAAGTGTGCTTTGATCAGAAAGCCGGGGTGTGCTGGTGGCTCTGCTGAGATTATATGCATTGCACTCAGTTGCCGTTCTGAAGCTTTTGAAGGTTCAGTTGAATGAAAGGCAGAATGTAAACTACTGCAATTACACAGTGTAGACCGAATGACTGTCCTGGGAGTAAAAGAACCAATAAATATAATGTATTCCCCACCCACCCCTTAATCAATGATTTGCATAAAAATAACCCAGCACAGTCTACCCAAATTGCATCACCCCACAGATGTTGCCAACAATGCTCAATGTTACGTCTGCCTCTTTCCTTTGATTTTGAAACCAGCTTTCATGTCCCAAATCAGAGGAAGGAACTCATTCTCTCACTCATTTTAACCACCAACATCTCTTTTTTCTAGCTGAATAATGCTATGGTCTCCCTACTATTGTGAAGGACAGCCTTTGTTTCTGCTCTAATCAGTTATTAAGGCGAAAAAAGTGGCTACTTTCGTAGCTGGTAAATGATAACACTCTGCTAATAGGAACATGATACACCAGAAGGGTTTCTTTTCAATGGGGGAAGAAAAACCCAGCTTATTATAGCGAGTTCAAACTTTCATGGGAAACTTTTCCCAAACATGCTGGGCGGCAAATGAGGAATAAAAGATAGTCTGATACACTTTGACACACATATCAAAATCAGAATAATAAAACTTGATTGCTTATTGTTACAACTGCACAGGGACACACAGATGAGAACAATATAAAATAGTCTTAAATAAATCCAATGAAAATACAATATGAAATATACTAATATACAAAATATACTATTCTATACAACACAAATGCAGGTGTACAAGTTTTTTAGATTACTGACTGAACAGATGAATTATAGATGAATAAGTCAAGTGAATAACTAGTAACACAAATAGTTATTAGGAGTATGTTACTGCATGTAATAGAGTTTAGCAGTAGATCAATAATATTGACATAAGTAGTGATATTTCACATGGTAAGGCTATTGCACATAATAAGAAAGAAATTATTCATAAGCAGCTGGCCCTGTTGATGTCTCGCTCGCTCACAACTATGTTTGAACACTGTTGATTGCTGCTCTCTCTCTTCCCTCTGGGAGCAGACATTTCTTCTACTCTATCATTTACTGTGACCCCCCCCCCCCCACTTGCCTGAGCTTACACACACAATACACACAGCTCATGGCACTGAGACACAATAGGGAACATGTTGACACAGCGAGCAGAAAGGCTCTGAAGTGAGATTTCACAGTTTGGCATGTTGACCTATTTCACAGAGCCACTCTCTTCACACATCAGTCTCCTTGAATGGAAAAGGTCAGAGAACACAAAGTGGGCTGCATTGACTGTACAACATAAATAACTACAACAAAAGATAAAAAAGAAAGCTGTTTACAAGTTACTGACCTGTAGATTGTTGAGACATTTTACTTTGTCCAACGTGGATGTAACCCCAACTACTCTGGAACAAAAGAGAAAATCTCTGAATGTAACATTAAGGCACAAATCATGTTTACGAGCACTTTGCTGATATGAATCTGATAATGAGAACACTCATTATCATACATGAGAGTGTACTCAGCAATCAGGTTTCTTTCTAAATATTCAACAAATACACAATTGCTTAGCAACTCCCCAATTATCTCACCAAAGCACAACAAGTGACAAACATCTCAAATTTCTTGCCAAAGTCCTATATTTATATGGATTCAAATTGCACCATATGTGTTAATTTGTCACTATTTTAGCTTTGAAATTAGTTAAATTCAAAGCTAAAAGTGTTTATTGTTTCCTGGAAGCTTGCTCTTATCTAGCTTGGTTTGTTCTCAGAAGTAGAAAAGTGAAATCGGATTTAGGGTGTATATGCACTACTACTTGGCTAAATCCAGTTCTCTGTATCAAAAAACCCATTACATCTTGAGGTACAGCAATGTGCAAAAGTCTTTAACCACTCCTTGTGTCTTCATATTTTGCTTCCCAAGAGACAGACTTTTTTGTATTTTTAATGTAATCTTGAGGAACAGTTCTCCTAAACATGTACAGATGATTCTAGATGATCAGGCTGGTGCTAAATGCTGCATGGTTGGAATACCTTTATTTTTTGGCACTTTGCAGCCTGTTGCAGTAAAACATTTGTTTTATTTATAATCTTTTCAGTATGCCAAAGATAAAACAGTTTGAAAACAGTATTTAAATAAATTTAAATAAAATAGCATTTTTGCACCAACAAGGTAATTCAAAGCTAAATATGAAGTTATTTGGGGTGGCTCAAGACATTTGCATGGTATTGTAGAAATACAGTGGCCCTTGTGGGTGGCACAGTGCGTAGCACCTCACAGCAAGAAGGTACTGAGTTTGGCTGAGGGTCCTTTCTGTGTGGAGTTTGCATGTTGCCCCTACATCTCTGTAGGTTTTTTTCTAGTTTCCTCCCACAGTCCAATGACCTGCACGTCACTTGATCTGGAGATGTTAAATTGTTCATTGTTTTGAGGTGTTTTTCTGTGTGTCTTCCCTGTGATAGACTGGCAGCCTGTCCAGGGTGCCTTTTGACCTACGACCACTTGGATAGTCTCAGTGCCCCCTATGGTCCTAGAGATTCTAAGATTCTGAAAGAATGTGATGCCAGACATTTCCAAAAGTGGCTTCAGTGTGAGTGGATATGGTGTTATCCACTATTATATACCAAGCGTATATACCACATATAATATTTTTGATTATATTTTCTTATTAAAGGCTTCCCTTGAGCATAGGAGGAGATGGACTAGTGGTTACATTTACTCATGTTGAAAAGTTAAATAGTAATTAAAAAACTTGTCCACATTTAGTCATTTCCAGCAAAAATTGTTTTGTTAAGGCTCTGCCATCAGATGCTGATTGCATGTTGAAGTGTGAGATAAGACTTTTTGTTCTTAGGCTCAGACAATGTTTACAAAGTTACACAGACCTCCTGATGTTCACTAAATGCTTAAAGTCTTTTCAGACTCTTCCCTTTCCCTGCTAAATGTTGTGAGTGAGACAGGCAAGAGGTTCAGAAAGTAACTTTAGAGTAGGGTTGACAAAAGGCCAAGATAACTAATTGATGTAACATCCCATCCTGTTTTGCCCCTTTTGGATAAGACTTGCGCCATGTTACTTTTGTTTTGTTTTGTTTTGTTTTGATTCGTCACACGCACAGGTCAGGTGATAACAAGAAGGAAGAGGAAGTGATCACCGGAAGTGATCATTCTGTTCTATAAGTTGGAGAAATGCGCTTTCTAGTAGCGCTCCATCACATTCTTTGTTTATCCAAATTTGCCTTCTGCAAAGCTATTTGCCACCTTTTAGTCTCTTCTTAAATGTCCATCTCTCCCTGTTTTTCCAACACTCTCACCAGAAAAATTCACCATGTTTTTCAATGAGAAGATTGATGACATTAGTAGATCTTTCCCACCAATCATCAAGCCTCATGCCAGGCAGATTCCAGCAAATGCCACCCAGTTTCTTGGCTTCTCACCTCTGTCTCTCAAGGATGTGTCATTGCTCCTGATGTCCAGCAAACCCACCACATCTCCGCTTGACCCTATCCTGCGAGTATGCTCCAGATGATATCCTCGGATCTAATCCCGCATATCACTTACATCATCAGTGGCTCCTTAACAACTGGCCATGTCCCATCTGCTTTTAAGTCTGCAGTGGTCACACCAATTCTGAAGAAACGCACGCTGGACTCTTCAGAAGTCAACAACTAGAGACCAGTATCTCTTCTCTCCTTCCTTTCCAAAGTTCTGGAACGTGCTGTTTATAACCAGCTCAACATCTGTCTTTTTCAAAATAGGCTTCAGGACCCTCACCAGTCCGGGTTCAGGGCTGCGCATTCTACTGAAATTGCACTACTAGCCGTCTCTGACGAACGTCATGCAGCTAGATCAGCCAACCTGTCTTCTGCTCTGATTCTTCTTGAACTTTCTGCAGCCTTCAACATCTTTTTTGTCTATGTACTGGTTCTCTTGGGGATGTAATAGCCTCACATGGCCTTTCCTACCACTTTTATGCAGATGACACTCAACTTATTCTCTCTTTACCCTCCAGTGATGATCAGGTCTTGACCCGCATCAAGCTGAATCCTAGCAAAACTGAGCTTCTTTCATTAAAGCGAGTCCATCACCAAGCCACAACCTTACCATTAATTTTGAAAACTTTGTTATCGTCCCGTCAAAGAAGGTAAGAAATCTTGGTGTCATTCTTGTCGCCTGTTGACCACCTCTCCAGGACATGCAGATACCTTCTTTACAACCTCAGAAAAATCTGATACTTTCTCACCACTGAAGCTACACAGTTACTTGTCCAATCTCTGGTCATCTCTAATCTGGACTAATGCAATTCTCTTCTGGCTGGACTTCCACTGAAGGTAAAGAGACCACTTCAGCTGATTCCGAATGCAGCTGCTAGGTTAGTCTTCAATGTTCCTAAATTCTCACATCCCACGCCTCTACTACAGAACCTTCACTGGCTCACTGTGGCCACTCACATTAAGTTCAAAACCTTAGCACGTGCCTTCAAGGCCAAGAACGGACTGGCACTTCCTTACTAATCAGCACTGATCAAGCAAAATGTCACTTCTCGTCCTCTCAGACTTTCAAGCACTGCTCATCTTGAAAGTCCATTGCTCAAAAGAAGAGGAAGACATGTATCAAGACTCTTTTCAATCTTGATCCCCCAGTGGTGGAATGAACTTTCTCTTGCAATCAGATCTGCGGAGTCCCTCACTGTTTCAAGCGTCTTCTAAAGAACCACCTCTTCAAAGAGTCCTTCATGTCAGACCATCAGCACTCCTACATCTTGGTTCATTTGAGACCTTTTCCTGTTTGAGGACTACCGTCGTCCTGGGACTGTCTGGTGCTGACCATGGTCTGAGGGGTCCTGACACACAAACAGGTCAGGTGATCAAAACAAGGAAGAGAAAGTGATCACCAGAAGACTATTTAAGGTGCGGCCAGAGAGGTAAACAATGCTCAGTCATTGAGTCAACCAATCTACACCATTCTATCGTCTCCAGCCAGAATTCTCTGGTAACTTCCACTGTCTTTTCTGTTGTTCTGTCCCAGAGTCCCCATAACAGCTCTGCCCTCATTCTGGCCCCTTTCAGTGTTCTCACTTGCTTGTCTGCAATCCCTCCTTTCCCAGGTGTAAGTAGCTCTCACTTTGAATCCATGTTTGTTGGTTTACTGTGACACTCCTTGTTATGTCACCAGTTACATTTATTCTGTTGATGTATTTTGGGTTTTTTTTTGCTTAAAATCTTAGTTAATAAAGACCCCCAGTTACACGTAAGCCGGCTTTAAGTCCTTCCTGATCTACGTCACAATCCCTCACGTTACAGTCATGTTACAATACCTCATGCTACAATTGAAGAGAAACTATACACCTTAAATGCTGGCTAACAGTACAGAGAAGTGAACAAAACAAAAGAGAAACCAGAACAAAACTGAAAAAGTAAAACAGGCCTCAGTTAGGTTTGCCTAACTGAGGCCTGGTTTACTTTTTCAGTTTTGTTCTGGTTTCTCTTTTGTTTTGTTCACTTCTCTGGCAAAGGCAGGCATTGTTGGGACCTCATCCCTGCTCTATTAAAGAAAACTATCTGGTTTGCTGTTGTCCATCTACTGCCAGTGAAAGGGTGTGGATGTGGGCCCACACTTCAACTCCTCACTCTTATAAATACATAATTTACAAAAGCTTTATACTCATTACAGAATAATGTATTGCCAGATCTCACATATAATATCTTTCAGGCAAGTATCCAAATGCAAGTTTTTTGACCGTTTATTGATTAAATCAAAGAGCATTAATTTGGTGGGTTTCTTAAATCAAAGAGCATTAATTAGGTGGGTTTCTAGGTACCTAACAACAGGTCCACCTGTCTTATGTTTAAGTTTAATGATGGAGTTAGTGTCTGTGTTGTGTGATTGGCTGTCTGCGTGAGTGTGTGTGTTTAAAAGTCCAATCGATCCACTGAGTCTTTGCTTGGTCACCCCAATCATTCTGACAGATTTGGTTCGGGTTGATGGGTTGGAGGCCTAATGTATTACTCCTGGTGTAAGCTTGCGTGTGACGGGAAGAAAAGAATGTTGGAATCAGCAGCTTCTCAAGTGGCAGTGGAGAGCCTGTTCAGTAGACTGAGTTACACAGGCTGGAGCCTCGAACATCTGCACCGGCTGTGTGTGTAACTATGTGCTTTTCTGTGTGTGTCTCTCCTCATCTGTGTCTGCAGGCATGAAACGCAGGAGCCCCGCTGCATCTAGAGAACTCCACGGAGCGTGAAGCGTGTGTCGTTAGCTCCTGCAAGCAGTGAACCCACTGAGCGCGAGGAGCTGACTCTGCAGCAGAGTCCGTCTTCTCGAAGGACCAGAAGGGTTGTGCTTGGAGGAAAGAACTCAAAGGTCCTCCAGAATGTCCTCCAGTTGAGTTAAAGTGTGTGTGTGTGTGTGTGTGTGTGTTCCCCAGCATGGCGTTTTGGAGAACAGTATTATTTCTATTAAAATCCTTCTGTAATACACTCTGGTTCCTGCTTGTGCATCCTTTTCCCATACCCTGATATGACCATTACACATTTTTTCTGTCCATAATACAAGCCCTTTAAAACTATCAGCAAAAATGCTGATGAAACAAGAGAACATGGTCTGCATAAAGATCAGCACAGTATTAGATAATGCAGAAAATTACAGATCTCTGCTCCGCTTCTTTTGAACACAGAACTTTTGAACACTGTGTTTAAAGGATTTTATAAAGCACATAAATTGCCTTTGCTTTTTCACGTTTCCCCTCACATGCTTATTGCAGATTCCAGACATTTGTCCTGCACTGGAACTGCTGTTTTCCCTCTGGGGAGGAGCAGGTGGTGGCCTGCTGTTTCACTGGAGAGGGACTCAGCCCTCCAGATGTTGGGTGTTGGCATGGAAATGTTCCCACCCCAGATGGAGCCATTCAAGCTCACTTCCCAAAGTAATAAAACAATGCCTGAAAACACGAAAAGAAATGTGCTAAAGAGGTGAAAAGTGTATGGTGATTCAAAGTAAAGTTTTGAATAGAAATTCATGCAATGCTAATGTGATGATTTAGCACAACATTTTAACGCAGGCTCTTAAAAGTAAAAAGTACCTAAATAATTCTTGTCTTGGATCAATGGGTGGACAAGAACAGGCCAAAATGAGAAAATATGGAACTTGCAGTTCTAGTTCTACCCACTTAAGACAACAGGAACCATCATAAAACCACTCTTATGTAGTTTGCTTGCTAGCTCAGTCTAACATATTGAAACAATTGTTGCAATGGTTGTGCTACATACTGTCGTAAATATCTACATTTACACATTTGTGTGTAAAGTCAAGCAAAACTTTTTTTCTGAACTGTCCCACTATCTGAAATATAACAATTGACAAGAAAAGACCTCTACATGTAAACAGTCTGGCTTCTTTGTAATATAATAATTCTGTATAGCATTAACCATCATTGTTTACCTTCTGATGCACTTATTGGTGATGTAAAAGTGCTTGATGACTTTATCTTCACCTGGAACACTAAAGGATTCATTAGCTTCCACTGCAAATGATAAAAACACATGAGAACACCTTTCTATTAGGTCCTCTTTGTACCCTTCAGTACTGGATTAATGACCCATGAAAAACATCAGTGACCCATGAAAAACATCAGTTCCCTTCTAATAGTTCTAGAAGAACTATTATAAGGGAAACCTTAAGAATGCCTAATGTTTGCTGAGCTATAAAATGCATGTCTGTAATGTTTAGTGCATTTGGTAGTAATACTTTTGTTTGCTTGTTAAATTAAGGCTGAAAACAAAAAAATGAAGATCATTTCCAATTCCAATTCTCTGGTGTCTACAGCCAAGTAAGCTTTCTAATTTGTTAGGCCTCCAGAAATAGAAAGCCTTGCACATTAGATTACCAACATAAGGTAATATAAAATGGATAGGACCAATTACATGAGATAAAACATCATTCAAGCCCTTCTACAAGTTCTAGATACATCACTGGAATACAAGTCCTGGTTTAATGATGTTTGAAAATGTTTTGTATCATTATATCATCAGCTTAGCTAACATCTGACAAGGGATCTCATAAAATAAAAGATAAGGATAAAAATTAACATTGGCATTTATGGCTCACACTGAAGGTCTAGCTCGAATAGTATTGTCCAAAAATAACAAGACCCATTCAAATGAGTGAATTAGTTCTACTACATACAGATTTTTAAAAATAATTTCCATAGAAAAACAGTGATAAAAGAATGGATTACTTTCAAGCAGCCATACACATGTTACGGGCCAGCTAAGAGGGGCATTTAATTCCCCCATGTTCCTGTGATCCATTATTCTTCCTTTCCATCATTTCATTGCTTTTCTTTAGTAGGGCATTTTTGGAACCAAATAATATATTTTGACACTGGTAAAAGATTACTTGTCCCTGACTACTTTATTCAGTTTTCTTCTGCCTCATGATCGCTTGCTTTACCACAATCAACACCAGACCTTTTCCTTAGCAAATGAGCTGATGATGTAACAGCAAACCTGGCTGAAAAATCAATGAACAACTGTCTATTGGCACTTCTCCACTGGCACAAGGAACCACCCTGTGCAGCGAACAAATGTTTCATCCCTTTGTCATTTCAAATACAAAACTAAACAGCATAAAGTGCCACTGTCCGTTTCCTCACATCAGCAATGTGTGATTCAGCAGGATATGGACCAAATGATGCCAAAGCTTAATTTGTCTCCTGGTAGCTCTGCTCCTTCACTCTGTAGAAGACAAAGCTGAATATGCTAATTAACTGTAAAATTTTAATACATTAGGTCCGTGCCTAAGATGGCACACATTTCAAATATTATATCTCATTATCATGTAGATCTAAACAGGCATGTGTGGAATTACTGTTCACCGCAAATGGCCAGTAATAATACCCTTTGCGTTCCCTGTGAGGATGCATTTCTAATCTAATGGACTATCCCATGTAGCTTTAATGTCATAGTTACCAGATGATTGTAAGTATAATGACACAAATCATGGCAGGCTCGTGTTAGAGATATTACTGCGCTCAGCTCCATCTCCTTCAAGACCCATGTGGATAGGCCATTTTGGTCTTAATGGCACAAAGCAGTGTATGCCTGTTTTCCTGGCTCTAGTGGGTGTGTAGTTATCTTTAAAAAATCTCTATCTGAAAAGGTCTGTAAAAGCTGGGGTTGTAGGGGAGCTTGTCTACCGCGAGCAAAATGTGACTGGAATTTTAACAATCAAGTTAAAGTTTCATGTAATAGATTTCCACCACAGTCTTTTATTTTCTCATCAGAAATAAATCATCTTCGTATTTGGAGATTAAAGTCTGACTTTAGGAGACATAAGGAGCAAAAGAAAAAGTAAATTTAAGACTCCTATCTGTCACAGTTCCGTGTCAGGACCACTAGGGGGAGACAGAGACCGGAACTGCTGACGCCCTTCTGCTCGTTATAGGACTCATTCTGAGCTGAGCAGAAGGGCACCTGAATCGGATTGATGAACTGATTAACTCTTTACTCTCATTGGTGTGTTAGGGGTTTAAATGTGGGTCACATGGGGTGTTAGGTATGGAGACATACCGGTTGTGAGGCTCTTCTTTCTCGTGTTAGTATCCTACTTAGATCCTGTCATTCTCATCTCGCCTTTCTATTTCTGTAACCCTTTTGTAAATAAAGAACCTATCTATCAAGCTGTCCCTCTGCGCATGTGCCTCTTTCGCCTCCTTTCTCACCGGCCAAAGCGTGACACTATCGGCTTCTCAGTTTTCTTCTCTTTAACAGCCTTATGGATCTCAAAACTGTCTGAGTTCGGTAGACTCGAATTTGATCACTTATAGTTTATCTGAAGATCTGATGATCTGAGACAAATAGATCCGAGCAGAGAGAGAAAAAAGTAAAAACATTTAAGATCTTAACTGGGATCAGATATAAGAGGAAGGCTCTTTCTCAGGAGCTGAATTTAAGAAGTGTGAGAAAGGGGTGGTTGTGTCCTGGTGGGTAGGATACCTGCCTCTGGACCAAGAGGTCATGGGTTCAAATCCTACCATCAGCATATCACCACTGGGTTCCTGAGCAAGACCCTTAACCCCAAGTTGCTCCTGGGAGACTGTCCCCTGTAGTTAGGAAATGGAAGTTGCTTTTGATAACAGCGTCTGCTAAATGCTGTTATCAAAAGTCTAATGTTGATGTTAAATTGAGTTAAGTTATGTATAGGATAATTAGGTTGGACAGAGAAAAGTATTATTTGGAATTTTCCATTTCCTCTGTAGAGTTTAGGCTTGACACCTGATCAGGGTAGTGAAGGCCTTCGTTTGTGAAGGTTCGTCTAGGTATTAGAACCAGGTGTACTGGATCTGAATTCTCCAGGGTGGTGAATCTCCAGGATCAGGAATGTGTAAAAAACATTTTTCACCAAACTATTCCATTAATTGTTACAAATGGTAGGTGATGTAGTTGTCATTTGTATCAAGAACAGAATAAAAACAGACTAGTCTTACTTATCATTTAGCCATAACTCCAAGTGTGTCACTCTGTCCTTGACCATATATCAAGCCGCCTCATTCGCAGCATGTCAAGCTTCGTGGGGTCGACTTTTCTTTCTTTTAGTGTTGCTGCAAGTAGGAACAGATCTGTACAGTAAATTGGAATAATTGGATTAATTGGATTAGCAACAAGGCTCTTGGCACTGTCGCATGTTTACTGCTATTAACTGCGCTGCACAGATGTGGAATTGACCAACAAGAACTGAATGATACATGGCCGTGAAATGAAAGAAAAAACAAAGAGGAAGAAAAAAAGAAAACAAGGAAATGGTGAAAAAAACATACAAGGCAAGTGCAGCAAGTATTTTGGTTCCATTGAAGATCTTTTGGTTCCTCCGGGAATATTTTCAAAGCATGTGGGGCATCTTGGGAGGGAAGGGGTTCTGTGTTTTGTGGATGGACCTGATGTTCAGAGACCCCCACCAGATTCAGGGTTCTTGAGAGATTTTTGCAGCTACATCTGGCTCCCAGATGGATTTTTTTTCCTGACACATGGGCACAGAGTAAATAACAGCAGCTTTACCTTCTTTAAATGGGCTCAGAACGACCAGAAACTGACAATTTGAGTGAAGCAAACTGAGATTTCATATTTACATAATCTTCTACTGAATTTCATAATTACGTGGTTAGTTACATGGATGACATTATATCCTATTTAGATTTTTTTTATCAACATGTCCAGATAATTAACTCCATGTAGGAGTGAAGCTCTCTTCTCATTATCCTCAAAGTACTGCTGAATGGCAAGAGCACTTCTTCATTTAAATCTGAATCACTGAAGATCTTCAGAGATGCACAGTGACCTCAACAGTTTGGTCTCTTCCATTCAGAACAGTTGGCAGAATATGCAATTACTCTAAGGATCCAGAGCAAAAAGGATGAACATGACCTCGACTTTGGGTGGCTACCTTGGAAACATAGACACATATTTTATGTGTCTTCTGTTTTTGTTGATTGTGAAAAAATCAGTCTCGACAAGGTTGCAGGTTTAAACAAGAAAAAAAAACCCTGTAAAGATGAATTTAGAAGTAACTTAACATTCATTCCCATATATGTTTGCCCAAAAAAAGAATGCAGGCATCTGGTACCTCATCCCTTCCAGGTCAGCCCTGCTCACACCAGTTTTCCGTAAGTGTGGTTCGCTTGATGCCTGAGGGCAGACAAAAAGACATTTTGTATTCTGCACACAAGTGTGGAGTTGCTTAACAGCTTGTTGTTTTTGCCTGGGGGTGGGTACACATGGCCAGGCCGGGCAGCAGGAGCCCTTACACATATTGATGATTCCATCCTGCTGTTCAGGGACTCTTTTATATGTCACTGAGAGCAGGGTGACATCCTGAAAGCGCAGGGACATTAATTACAGGAGCCCTGGTTCCGGTGATTGCGCTGATGCGGGGGCACCTTCCGAACATTTGAAACAAACATCTTTGGATGTTCTTGGCACTATTTCTTTTGTTTTTCTTTTTTGGTCAAACAGATATCATGCAAATAACTGAAAAAGAACTCGAACTGTAAGAAGTTTCAACTACATCTTACTTTGTCACTAATGATCTGATGCGCATCAGACTTGTTTAACCTTTTTGATTTCCTTCAAGGTCCCTTTATTGTCTTCAGCAGCTGTGAACACATACATAGTGTGATTAAATAATGCAACCTATATTAACATTCAACAGAGTGCAAATTACAACAAAAACAACACAAACAACACAATGAATAGACACCACAATGATTTACAGTAATGTACAGTAAAGTTTTACAGTAATCTCAAAAAAATCTTTTATCTTAATTTTTTTAGTGGTATCAAAGTGTCAGATATCGGCCATCTCATTTAATAAATAATTATAATACTATATACAATACTCATTAATTGAGCACAAGTGGGTTTAAATATTGTTAAATTAATAAGTAATGCCAAAAAGTCAAAAGACTATTCAAACCACCACAGAAACACTTTAAAACAACTAATCCTCCACTGCTCATGACTGAGAATTAGAGTTAGCTAGCATTAGATGATATGACATTTCATATTGATTTTGAAGTGCTAACCTAGTATGATAAATGAATGCACATGTCATTGGCTAGCTAACATTATTCAGCTCATGTGAAGTAACCAAGAGGATTTTACTCCTTACAACAGCCTTTTCTTTGTCTCATTACAAATTAGCCATCTTCTAATTTGGAGATGAATTGAAGTCTGACTTGAGAAATAAGTAGCAAAAGCAAAATCAACTTTAGACAGAAGTTTTTTTGCTGTTCTCATTGGCTTTTTCTTTTCTTGTCTTTTCTTTAACAACCTTATGGATCTCAAAACTGTCTGACTTTGGTTGTTGAAAGTTGAATTTTGTCACAAATTTCAGATTTTTGCAGGCTCATTTATAACATGATCGGTGTCATGCACACCAGTCATGTGACGTGCACGAAGGCTCGGGAATAGTGCATCACAGGCTATAAATACCAGGAAATGGTACTTCCTCACCGCTTGGTAATTGAACCCCATGCCCATCCTCGACGCTAATCATCTAAGTTACCTACCGTGAGTACTCTGGTTTATTTCCATATGCTCGTTTGACTGTGTGTGTGTGTGTGTGTGTGTGTGTGTGTGTGTGTGTGTGTGTGTGTGTCAGAATATGGATTCCTGGTGGGAAATCCATACTCTGTCTCTCTGAGAGTGTTCTTAGAGCAAAAGCGTGGTGTAACTTGCTCACTTGTGTCACTGTGTATGTGCAATGCTGTGTTATAGGTGAACGCAAATGCAATGTCGGTTCCTGTTCATCACAATCAGATTTTCTCAAGATCTGATTGTTACTTGCCCTGGCACGTATTGTTGTTCTCTGTCTCTCTTTCTCGCTGTTCCAGTATCCTGTGAAGTAAGCAGCTATGTAGCGACTGATTGGTCCGTCCCGTCTCCACTAGCAGCTGATTCGCCGATCGCGACTGGAGCCCTGGATAGGACGTTGATGAAAGGAGCAAGATGAGAGGAGCTTGGAGAGAGCTTCGGACTGGTGTTGTATATATCTTGTAAATAGTATATAAAAGCTTGTACATAGAACTTTTCTGTCTGGATATGGCTCATTTTACTACTGCACAGTTGTGGCGGGGTGCACACTTCTCTTAAATTCCATCTGACCACCAGAAGAAGAGTCGGGATGTAACACTGATTATCTGAGACAAATAAAGATCAGAGCAGTGAGAGAAGAGAATTTAAAGTTCCTAAATCGGGATCAGGCTGAAATTAGAGGAAGGCTCTTTCTCAGGAGCTGAATTTGAGAAATTTAATAGAAAATGGTCAAAATCTCATATTGATGTTAAACTGGGGTCAGATATGTTAGGAGAAACAGACTGGACAAAGATGAGATTTTATTTTTTACATCTGAAAATTCCAAAAGAGGAAAAATATAGTCATGGCCAAAATTATAGGCACCCCTGGAATCTTTCAAGAAAGTGCACCATTTCTCCCAGAAGAGTATTGCATTTACAAATGTTTTGGTATACACATGTTTATTTCCTTTATGGGCATTGGATTAACACAAAAAGTGGAGAAAAAAGCCAAATTTGACATTGTTTCAGACAAAACTAATAACATGGGCCGGACAAAATTATTGGCACCCTCAACTTAATATTTGGTTACACATCCTTTGGAATAAATAAAAAATAACCCATAACCTCTGACGCAGACACTGGGCCCTGCATTGCGCCCCAAAATTTTTTGGTAGTCTTAAGATTTCATGATGCCTTGCACACAGTCAAAGCACCCAATGCCAGAAGCAGCAAAACATCCCCAAAACATCATTGAACCTCCACCATGTTTGTCTGTAGGTACCATGGTACCATTCGGACTATCCTGCAATGCAGTATTTGATCAATTCTTGTCCGGCCCATTTTTTGAGTTTTGTATGAAATTATGTAAAATTTGGCTTTTTTTCTCTTTTTGTGTTGATCCAATGCACATAAAGTAAAGAAACATGTGTATACCAAAGTTTGTAATTGAAATAGTCTTCTGGAAGAAATAGTGCATTTTCTGGAAAAATTCCAGGGGTGCTAATAATTTTGACCATCGAGCAGCTCCGTGAATGACGTATTCAGAGATGTTGCATCAGTTTGTAGTCGTCTACTTAGATGACATCTTGGTCTATTCAAAAAACGTATCCGAGCACGTAATACACATACATAGGGTTCTTCGTCGCCTGCTCTAGCACGGGTTATATGTTAAAGCTGAGAAATGTGAGTTTCATGTTATGGAGCTCTTATTTCTCAGCTATCAGATTGGCCCTGGGGATGTGGAGATGGACGATGGAAAGGTCAAAGCGATGACCGAGTGGCCAGAGCCTGCGACAGTCAAGGAATTAGAGGTTCCTAGGTTTTGCCAATTTTTATCAGCAGTTTATTAGGGGCTTTTAGTACTGAGAAAGTACCACTGACTGACATGATAAAAGGCAAAGCCAAGAGGCTACACGTCACCCTTTGATAAGATAAAGACACTATTTACCACTGCTCCTGTGATAAAAATGCCAGACCCAACGAAACCCTTTGTAGTGGAGGCTGATGCCTCTGAGGTCGGGGTCGTTGCAGTGCTGTCCCAGAACCACGGCTCACCCGAAAAACTATGCGGGTGCCTGATGGGGAGCAGAATTATGATATTGTGAACCGTGAACTGCTGGTGGTCAAGGCGGCGTTAGAGGAGTGGCGCCACTGGCTCGAGGGAGCTAGACACCCCTTCGTGGTGTTTACCAACCACCGTAACCTGGAGTTCATCCGGCAGGCAAAGCCATTGTGCCCTAGACAGGCTCTGTGGACACTGTTCTTTAGTAGGTTAATTTTATAATCACATATCATCTTGGGTGTCGGAATGGGAAATCAGATGCCCTTTCCCCGCGCCGGAGGAGCAAAAGATGCTTGAACCCATTGTCCCCTCGGCGTTCATCTTAGCTGCCATTAGTTGGTACTTGGATTCCGAAATTATGCGCACAAATGCGCAAAACCCTATATCTCAGTCGTGTCCAGTCGAAAAAGTATTCGTGCCTGAAGTGCTGAGAGGTTCTGTAATAGAATGGGCACATACTATACCAGCTACAGTTCATCTGAGCTTCCACCGAATCATCAAGGTGCTCTCACGTAAGTATAGGTGGCCTTCTCTATGGGCAGACATAGTGAGGACAGTGAAAACCCACCGCCCTAGAAGTGGCTGAGGCACTCTTCTATGCCGTGTTTTTGACCTATGGCCTCCCAGAGGACATCCTGTCTGACTGAGGTCCGCAGTTCGTGTCCCGAGTGGGGCGGCTTTCTTTTAAGAAACGGGGGGTTACTGTCAGTTTGATCTCGGGCTATCACCTGGAGTCCAATGGTCAGGCTGAATGGTCGGTGCAGAAGTTAGGATGTTTTCTCTGGGCTTACTGCCACGCCTACAAGGTCAGACAACTCCTGGACTCTCAGAAACGGACTCTTGTTGTCATGTCTGCCTCAGAAAAAGGAGGACACAGAAGCAGAAGTACCAGAAACAGAGGGGGTTTAATGATAAATCAGAGAGACAACAAGTTGGGAGCAACTTAAAGTAGAAATAGTCATTAACTGAAGTGCTAAGAGCCACTCTCCTTCTTCCAGCTTTAAACGAGGGCCAATCTCATCTTACTGTAGTAGAACTCAATCCTCTTACTAGGCTCTGTGTGACAAGATTGAGTTTTCCAGTCAACGTGGTGCTGAGGAGAGCTGCCTGGTGCAGGAGAGGCGAGAGCCAGCGTGAGAGCAGGAGAGAAGAAGCCTCCAAGTTTTAGATTATGATGGAGACAGCACGCAAGACTGCTGGGCCAGCTGGGTTTTATACTGGGGTGACACAAGGAGGGAAAACACGAACACCAATAGGAGTACACAAACAATCAAAACTATCAAGGCTTAATCTCAAAGAAAATGAGACACAGCTGAGTTAACTAGTGGGCACCAAGCTACCCAATCAGGAGCGAGCTGCAGGTGGGTTGCTACTCACCGTGCCCAAACATAAACAAACCTACACCTGTAGACAGGGGGTGTGACGGGGAATCCCCAGGTCAGAACTCCAGTGATGAAATATGCCAGGGGTGTGGGGGAAGTGGCATGGATATGACACTTGTAAATATTCATAATGTGCGGAAGTGGTGATATGGTCCTGGTGTTATGGTGCTTATGACAAGTGTGGAAATGGATGAGAATATGACAATTGACACTATGACAATTGACAGTAACTGTTTGCAAGAAGCATTTTTTTAGAACTTAAGCATGTTATAATTTTACATTTATTCATTTTTGTTACAATCTGTGACTGTAACTAAACTGTGGAAAGTATATTTTACAAGGAATTAAAACTTTCTCAAGGATTGTAAACTTTGTATTTGTAAGTAAGAGGGAATTAGAAGATCTCAAAATGAGATTGAATGTAAATAAATTAAAGTAAACTAAATATAGTTCGTACTTGAACTAAATAGATACTAGATGGGATTTAAATAGTACTACTGATTTGAGTATAAATTCTCACTTGATTTTAAAGGAAGTGGTAAAAAAATGACACAAAAAAATAATTTAAACACTTACCTCCAAGCAGCCGAAACATATTTAGCTTCTTTAGTTTTGAACTGGGCCTAAAATTGCTAATAAACACTTTGATGTTTTAGTTTGCTTTTCTAGTTCACAGTCATGGTAAGTCTTAAACCACATCTGCAGGTCTGATCCACCTTAATGAAGAGCTGGATGTGGTTTTAGCAGGTTGAGTTTTAGGGATCTGTTTACAAAAAGATTTGAGTGAGGTATTTTGTAAATTTGATTTTCACTCCTTTAGATGTAAAAACATTCATTTCACACAACAAGTTCCTTATGTTGGATTTTAACATGGTACAAATGCGGTTGAATAGATCTTGTGTGACTCAAATCTTGTGATGTCAGTGTCACTCACACTGGTCATGTGACATGTGATTGGACTCAGAAGTGAACATGTCACATGCTATGAAAGCCAAGGTTAAGGCGTAGCCACTGATCAGTCATTGAGTCATCATCTTGCCCATGTTCTGTTCATCTCTTCAGGACTGTGAGTACTCCAGTTGTCTCTGACCTGTTTATGTGTAAGAATGTTGATTCCAGGTGGGAATCTTTACTCTGTTTAGGAAGCATTCTCAGAGCAAAGTGTGTGAACTACCAACTCTAATGTTACTCTGCGATGGGGTTCACTGGGCGATCTGTATCCTTTTATCCTGATAGAATGACTGAGCCTAATTGAGTGAACCCAGTGGACTTTGTCACCTTTGAATCGACAGGCAGCCATGATCGATAAGTTGAATCGGGATGTCGCAGGCTTAAGACAAGCACTACACAAGTCGTTTATGGCCCATGCAGAGCTTGTTCAGTGGCTCGAGATTCTCTCGAGGATGCCTATTGAGAGCTGTCTGCTGAACAGGCGGTGGCCCGGTCTTTTCCCCATCCCCACACCTGTCACCACCAGCCAGGGACAGATTACACTTCTCATCTTCCTCCTCACCAGGCAGGCAGCTGAGTGGACCACAGTGATCCTGAGGGCGGATTCTAACATCACCCACTCCTATCAAGGCCAGGTTCCAACACCCTGATAATTCCTGTCCCATATCGTGCCGGAGGCGTTCTGTATGAAACATGCCATCCAACTGCCTCCTCACAGGTTGCATGACCTTGCGATCGACCTCCTGCCAGGCACGGTAACACCTTGCGGCCGATTACATTCTCTATCGGTGGGGTATGGAGGAGTTGCGGAAGGGCTACAACAGGGAAGCATCTGGCCCTCTTCCTCACCCATGGTTGCCTCCGCCCCTGTATTGACTATTGGGGGCCTAAATAAAATAACGGTAAAGAATAGGCACCCTCTTCCACTCACTAATACTGCCCTGCACGCTCTCTCTGGTTGCGCTATTTTCATGAAATTGGACCTATGAAGTGCCTATGATGTGGTAGGCATCAGAGAGGGCAATGAGTGGAAGATGGCTTTTATTACACCTACTGGCCACTTTGAGACACTCGTAATGCCATATAGGATTATGTAATAGTCCAGCTGTGTTTCAACAGCTTATTAAAGATGTGCTGGGCCATGCCGGGCCATTGGGCATGCGTATATTTCAATGATACTGATTTACTTCCGGACACTGGAAGAACACATCCAGTATGTGAGGGTGGGTCTACTGCGACTGCTGACCCACCAACTGTACTGGAAAAATGCTGTGTCCACCAGCGCTCCACCACATTTTTAGGGTATATGATCCCTGATAAGTGTGTGGCCATGGACCCCCAGAAGCTGGATGCTGTGCATAATTGGCCCCTAGCCAAAATGCTTAAGCAGCTTCATCACTTTCTGGGGTTTGCTAATTTCTACCGACACCTTATCTGAGGCTTCACTTTGGTTGCGGCACCTTTTCCCACTCTCACTAGTGCCCATTCAAGCTTTTCATAAATTATGCCTACTCTTCACCGCAGCTCCCATCCTCCTTCATCCAGATTCCAGTAAACCGTTCATTGTGGAAGTGGATGGCTCTGATGTGGAGCCGGTCTCTACCAGCGAGGTCCAGACCAGAAACTGCATCCTTGCAGTTTCTTCTCCAGAAATTTCAATTCAACAGCATTATGGAGAAGGGGACCATGAGCTGTTGGCCATCAAATGGGCTCTGGATGAGTGGTGTCACTGGCTCCAGGGTGGTGGTGAGCCATTTATGGTCTGAACAGACCATCAGAATCTCATCACCATCCAGTCTATGAAGGAGTTAAACCCGAGACCGACAAGGTGGGCTTTATTTTTTGAACAGTTTAATTTCCATCTGTCTTACCGCCCGGGGTCAAAGAACACCCAAGGAGGATGCTCTGTCTTGTCCATACGAGGCGGAGCAGAGCTGGTCATTATCTCTTTGTTGAGGTGGGAGCTGGAAGACAAAGTACACCAAGCACATGCCTTGGAGCCTCCTCCGGCAAAAGTTCCACCTGGACTCCTCTTCGAGCCCACCAACATGTGCCAAAATGGGGGCACTGCTCCGCTGAAGAACAACTTCTTTCTTTCTAAGACCTTTGTCCAGGCCTTTCTCCATGCAGCCTCCTCTTGGTGACCTCTTCCACTCCTGGTCCCTCATCGCCCCTGGCCACACACCACGCTGGATTTCGTCACTGGTCTGCCGGAGTTGGAAGGGAAAAAATACCATTGTCAACATTGTGGACCGTTTTTCCGAGGCTGTGCATTTGGTGGCCCTGGCCTGACTCCCCTCCACCAACCACCACCAACATCATTTTAGAGCACGTAGTCTGTTTGCATGGGTTCCCCAAGGACGTCTTCTTGGAGACTTCTCAGTGAACTGAGTGATCAATTTGTCTTGCAGCCTCTCCTCAGGATATCATCCGCAGACAATCGGTCAGATGGAGCGAACCAACCAACAGCTGGTGCGCTTTTTGAGATGACTCGTGGCAGATTGACAGCACTCCTAAACTTGCTACCTCATCTGGGCTGAGCGCTCTCATAATCTCCATACATCATCAGCCACTAGGCTCAGTCCGTTTGAGGTATGCTATGGTTTCCAACCACCAATGTTTGAACATCAGGAGCTGGAGGTTGATGTACGATCAGCCCAACAGTTGGTTCACCGGTGCAAGTGGCCCTGGACCCAAGCCCGCAGTGGGCAACCAAGAGGTATGTCATTCCATATCGCCGTCAGCACCCTCCGGGGTGATTGTTCCAAGTTGGTGACAGGGTTTGGCTTTCTACCAAAAATTTTCACCTGCACAAGAAGCTTTTCCCCGCTTCATTGGTCCCTACAAGATAACCCTCCGGATAAACCCTGTCACCTACCAGCTCCAGCTGCCTTCCTCACTTCGGGTCCACCAAGTGTTTCACATTTCATAGCTAAAACCTGTTTTTTTCCCCCATGTCTAACCATAATCCTATTTGCACATTAGGGAGCATTCTCAGAGCAAAGTTTGTGAACTACCAACTCTTTCGTGTTACTCCGTGATGGGGTTCCTCCTTCACGCTACACTGGGCATACTGTGGCCTTTCATCCTGATAGCCAATCACCTGGTGATGTTTTCAGATGTTTTTGAAATGTATTCATTTTGAAAGCCTGTCAAATGGAAAAACAGGCTTATCAGATTTCTAGTCTAATCCGTTGCCAGCTACTACTAATGGCCTGTCCATCTTATTATTGTGTAAAGTGTGGGGAGATCTGACAACTGGGCTTAAAAGGAACCTGACAGCAATGTCAACCCAAAGAGCCAGCATGTGGACATCCTAGAAGAAGTTGTGGAGAATGGGAAGTTGGAAAATAAGAGAATATCTGGGTAAGGGTTTGATCAAACAGTCATGCTTATGGACTTAGTAAAATCCCACCTTAGACACAACCTTTTCCAACTTCTCCAGTCTGGAAGGCATCACAGAGCTCCATACACACATGAGCATACCACAAAACAACTTCTGATATGGAAGTTCCTCTGGTTTGTGTTGCTGCTCGAGGTATCTCGAGGATAAACAGTGGCCTCACCAGCCATTGTTTATCCGGGAGCTTGAAGTGGAGAGGGTGAGTAGCTTTAAGTACCTGGGGGTCCACATCAGTGAGGACCTCACC
>JBBJLS010000001.1:25637189-25651060 GCA_037577275.1 Bryconaethiops microstoma
CGGGCATTGAGAGAAGTTGTCTCTTTCTCTCTCTCTCTCTCTCTCTCTCTCTCTATCTTTCTTTTTCTCTCTCTCTCTCTCTCTCTCTCTCCCTCTCTCCCTCTCTCTCTCTCTCTCTCTCTCTCTCTCTCTCTCTCTCTCTCTCTCTTTCTTTCTCTCTGTTTTCTAACACTGGGACTCCAGAGCCAAAGGCGTATACTCAGGACATCTCTGAGAGGGACTTTCTGTGGAGGAGCGAAATGCAAAATGAAGCCGCGAGCACTTTGTTTTGAAAACTGCAACAAATGCTGTTTTTTTTCTTTTTCTTTTTCTTTTTTTTTTTGACGCTGCAGCTCCTCACTGGCAGAAAGTTAAATCAATGCAGTCGTGCCTGATGAATGCAAGAAGGTGCCAGAGAACCAGGCATGCGGACGGGCCGCTGTGGTGAAAACCCTTTGTTTCGATGGTGCCGCCATTAGCCTGAACTCTTCACTACGCTCAGCATTGGACAAGAATATTTAGGAAATGTAATTTGGCACTGCTTTACAAATGACACGCCAGAAACACGTTCAGTAAAGTAATCTTTCAGGCACTGTTCATGCTGCAGAGCAAATCAAATTTGTCTCTTAAATCAGATTCTTCTACCTGAGTGTTCTGATTTTTTCAAGCTACAAGTGACCAAATCTGATTTGTAAGGTTAGACATTTGCTTGCATATTTAGATTGTTGGAAATACTAAAAATGCATGCCTGAATACATGGCAGGTGTCACATTTTTTTTTATCTTAGATCTCAATGTGTATAGTTTCTTAACGACTATAAGCAGAAAAAAAGCAGTGCTATGTTTCACAACACTGTTGCATGTTTCCGCATCTAGAACAAAACGTGACATGAGCAGGATGATCTGATCAGCAGATCACGTTAGGTTAACAGGTTTTATGCATAATATTCATAGGCAGCCTTCAGATCTTTAGACCTTTACTGATAGTCCCTACAACTACAGTAATACAAAAATAAAAATGTAGCTTAACTGACTCTTAAAAGCTTCAGTTCTTCATGTCCGAGCTAAATACGTGATGCACAGCACTGAATTTCATGACGCAAATTCCAACATGAAGAACCACAGACCACAAAGACGAAAAATCCTTATGAAATCTGACTGGTCAGCATGAGTCACATGTCTAGAGACCTGATTTAAATTAGATTTGAAAAATGTGGCTCGAATCTGATTGGAAAAGGTCAGATTTCATGTGGCTTTTTGCCATTCTGACTGCAGAAAATCTGTCCAGCTCAAATCAGGCCTTGAAGTACTTTAAATCGCAATTATTTCTGATCTGACCGCAATATTTGGTTTTAAAATTGGTCAACAGGTTTCATAAAGTTCAAAGAAAATCCCCTGTAACTTAAAAGCACATGTAACTATTGTTAATAGTCATGGCTGTAGCTAGTTTATAGGCACTTATTTACTATGACTTCAGAAACAGCAGCAGATACTAGATCAGCACTCCAGTCCTGAGAAGCTTTGTGAAAACAGGCGCTGGTCACATAAGCCAGATTACATGTAGTCCATTATTACACAACATTGGCTCTGATGTTTGGGAGCAAAGTGAGGAAGACTATTTTGATGGCAAGGCACCTAATTTTCAACATCAGTTAGCTTTGCAGCTCCAGTCCTCGTTCATTGTCAGACTTTTGGATTATCTTTGCCATGTCCTTATGTGTAATTCTCTCTCTCAGCCGCCTGAGAGGCATACCAAATTCCTCTGAAAACACGCTCAGTATTCAGAGGCACAGCCCGAAACCCTGAGCTAAGCCTTTTTAGCCTACATCTCAGCACCAGATCGCATTTCCGTAACTACATAATAGTGCAGATTCCTAACAACACACACAAAATCACATTTATGCCAGCAACTCAGATCTGGCTCTAACCCCTCTCATCATTTTTCACGAGACGTCGTCACGAGAGTATCTGGACTCACCAACCACCCTGTCTCTTTTTTTTTCTCTCTCTCTCTCTCTCTCTCTCTCTCTCTCTTTTTGTCACTTTAGAAATGCTAAATTGAAGAGAACTCTGTCACAACATAGTCATTTATAATGTACTTTAATGTCTTGACACACCGAGAACAGGAAAGGAAAGGGATCGATGGGCTACAAAGACTCGACAGATAACGACAGCCGACATAATGGCCTTTCAGGGCTTTCAGTATGGTAAAAAAACCATAACATCCATTTCATTTTCATCAGTCATAGCAAATACAACATAAATGAAATGGCAAGTGGCCAAAAATATTCCGTGTTGGGCTAATTAACTCAAAGCACGTTATCTTAAGCTACATTCGAAACTAACCACGCTATAAAGACACATTCATTAAAATGAAGGACAAGGACAGGGCACTAATCATGGTCTCGCGTCACTGCGAAAATGCACCAACAAATATGCTAAAGATAAAGGAATGCAAAGTAATAAGCTGTTTTTTTTCCGCTCTCCAGTTCTGAACAGCACGCTGCAGGTAATGTGGCTAAAACTGACTTCAACGGCTCATTAGGTGGTGTAAGTGAATAAACAGAAGCATCTCCCCTTTCTTATTGTAATTGGGTTCTTGTTCTGTCAAAGACTTGGCAAATATAGTAGCCAAACAATGAAAAATGACAAATTAGGGAGCTCTCTAAAAGAGCTATTTGCATAATTTACCATTTATTTACACCTCGCAATTACAATGCAAGGTGAGAGGTTCTTAAAGTGGAATAGAGCAGCTATGTGGGAGATGCCTGGACTACAGAGTGATATAAATGTCAAAACAAAACAAAACAAAAAAGCCCAAAACTGTACCAGCCCTGCTACTGTATAAACAGCAGGTCAGTGCAGTTGAATGTCAGACAGGAACCCCTCGGTTACTTCACACTTACCTCCTTCAGCTCATAAAGCTGCTATTGCATGCCACTGCGTTATGCTCTTTTGTCTCAGACAAACGGAGCCTTATGGTGCCTCACATAGCCCAGAGGCAAAGAGGCCGATTCCTTTGGTGTGCGTGCTACCCCTTACCGTCAGCCTCAGGGTAACCTATATAAACCAATGCAAATCACAGCTTTTTGTTGAAGAGAGAAATCCCCGCTTCGGCACTGGCGAGTCACCGCTAGGCGACCACAAGTCGTTCATGGAGAAAGTAGATGCATCTCTAAGGTTGCAGAAAAGGCCAACAAAAGCTTATGTCCGTGGCAGATGCCTAGAACACTGTGCGTGACAGCTTTTCGTTAACTTGTAATGTCTGGTCTATTATTTAGAACACTTTTTGTTTTGCTATGTCAATGGGCTTTGGAGAAAAAAAACAAACTCTGCCAGTGGTGACAAGCATTTACACTCCAGCTTCTCCAAACATTTAAGTTCTCCACATTGTTCCAATCAAAGCCGAGTCACAGTTTAGTATCTTGAATTGCTTTTTTACAGCGTGAAACTTCTCCGCTGCAAAGGCCTTTCAATTAATCGTCACTTTTATTTCTTTCCTGATAAGCTAGCGCCAATTTCAATAAAGAAAGAAAAGGATGAGAAAATGTAAGCGCTGCTTCTGCAAAGATTGAACGTTCTTACATTAAAGACCGAAAGTGTGGAACAACGCAAGAATGATTTCAATTGTGTCAAAAAGGGATTTTTCGAAACAGTTTCTTTCTGTTATTGATGTTTTTTATTGAGAAGAAGGATTACATCTCAATCATTGATCATTCCACCATGACTGAATGTGTGTGACTTCAAAGCAGAGTAAATTGTTTCCCATAGAGTGTCAGTACCATCACAACACCAGTAAACACCCTCTTTCCATCCATGATTGTGCTTTTGATAAACAGCTCATTAGTAGATTAGTGAAATGTCACATTGATTCATTACAGCTACACCCAGCCAGCACTGGGACAAACAGAACACAATGCTTTACTTCTTATGAGCAGGTCACGTGAGAACTTTGTTTAATAGACCCTGCCTCTAAAAATGCCTCTAGAATTACCAATAATGAATAAAGTACAGCTATTTTAATTAGCTACTAAGATCATGCTAACTGAAGGTTTTGCACTAATTGTTAGCTACAGTAAAAAGTTTTGAAAATTTTTTGGTGTTCTATACAACGAAGTTGAAATTTGTCCACTCCACTCCAAATCTGTTAGGATCACTTTTCAGAATATATATATGTTGGCCCAAAAAGAGACAAATGGAAAAAAAACAAAAAACTCTAAATGCAAAAGATGCCAAAAATGGAAGAAATGTGTTACTGCCAATTAGCATCATATTATTATTATTTTTTTAGCATCATAAAAATACAGGTTTCATGTATACTAGTACAGGTGAATAAGGATCCCACTTTCATTGTTTCCAAAATTTGGCTTCAGCATTCTGACCACAGTCAGCCCATTGTGCTTAGTTCTCAGCAATTTCTACTAAAGACGTCTAAAATGAGTGGCGCTTGTAAATTGCTAG
The DNA here is from genome assembly GCA_037577275.1 of Bryconaethiops microstoma. Lineage (NCBI taxonomy): Eukaryota > Metazoa > Chordata > Actinopteri > Characiformes > Alestidae > Bryconaethiops > Bryconaethiops microstoma. The sequence goes on from JBBJLS010000001.1 coordinate 25,641,629, forward strand.
ATTTCAACCGTGAAGCAGTTGTGGACCACTTCAACAGTCATGACACGGGGTGAAATCTGCCATGACGGGGGCAATGGAGGGAGCCCTGCCAAGGTCTACACTAAACAGGAGAAGGCCCAACAATGAGAGAGGGGAAGCGTGCAATTTTTCAGCATGTCAGGAACAATCGGAGGAATAAGCCATTTGCTGAATTAAATTTTGGAAGACATCTCCACTTAATGAAGTTCTCAAAAAGAGATTTAATATCCAGGCATGAAAAGAGCAAAAGTAACACCATGGATGTCAAAATACAATGAATTACTGTAACTGGTGGGAGCAGCAATGGGAGCAGTGCGTCCTCTGCTCCATTTTATGATAATGACTCTCCATTGTAATGGTAATTCATATCTTGGCCTGCCTATGGTTTTGGATCCTAAAAGGAATCTCTCTACAATGCACAGCCATATACAGGCTGAAAGAGCATAAAAATCTACCGCGTGTTTCAGACATTTAAGTGAATGTTTAGTTATATGCTGAGTCACAGAACTTTATATAACTCCAATGTCAAAGATTTTTCTTTTGTTTTCGCTTACTATGAAGCACCTCTGGCCTTTCTTCGTGGTGCACATCTCCTCCGGTAAAGGTCTGTCAGTTCTTTGAATGTGGACTATAGCCCCCTGTAGGCCTTGGTAAAAACCCCAGGCAAAAAACCCCAACGTTTTGCTTCCATCTCAAGCTACTCTTTTTAAAAAGACACAGAGTTTCGCCCGTGGCTAACTCCACAAGCTACAAAGCATGACCAGCAGGGGCTGCCGGGGCCTCTCTAGCGAGTAGCAATAGTTTTTGAAGCACTCACCGTCAGCAGTTGCAGCGGCTGGAGCATAGATGTTGCCTGAGCCAGTTTTAACTAAGAATGAACAGGGGCCAAACTCATCTTCTGACTCAGAATCCTGGCCAGGCTGAGCCCCACTGTTACCTAGCAACCTTCCCTGGCTCTCATTGGCTGCATGGGAAGGGGGAGGGTATGGGGACTCGACAGGGGAGGAGGAGGAGGCAGATGAGCAATGTAGAGGAGGACCTGTGGACCACAAACAGAGACAACACATGGATAGAACATAAAACAACACACTGACAAACAACAGCACAACAACCCCAAAATGAAAAAAGACAGAAACATGCAAAGGCTCCGAACAGCCAAAATGAACACAACAGAAATGGCATAAATAAAAAGCTATCTGTCTTCCCCCTCCTTCCTCATCTCCCTCTCCCCATCTGAGCGGGAGCATTTGAACGACTGCTGTGATTCACAGCTGGAAATGCATTTAGTCGCAATCAGGGAGGGATCGTTTTCTTCAAAAGACAGACAGACTTTACAGGCAATGCAAACTTTAAAAAGCAATTACGAGAAACATTTAGAAACAACAACTAAAAGCAATTAACAGTAAAAAGTAACATGAAACACACCTTACATGAGAAAAACAAAACACATAAAAATCTAATCATTTCTAGTATCACTTTTTGTTCATTTTCCTCTTAAAAAAAAAAACAGAAAAAGAAAGAAAAAAACTTTTTTCTTCTTTTTCCGTTTGTTACAAAACATCATTGCTAATGTTATTTTGCAGTTTTTCCATTTTTTAAACATGTTTGTACACATTTTAAAAGAATGATCAAATGAGCTACATGACAGATTTTATATATATATATATATATATATATATTTTTTTTTTTTACTGATGTACTTGATTTGCTCTATATATAAAATGACTCATTTTTTGTGTCCCATATATTAAATAAGCATCAATTACAAGTACTCTCCTAAAAACACTCTCTAGAGTGTCTGCCAGTGACAGTGACAGACTTTGTAAGTAAAAGACCCATTAGTCTGCCTGTTTAATCTTACATGTAGCTCCTTTACAAGATGTAGCATGGTTGCAAAAAGATTAACAGCGTCACACTCTCATGCAACACAACAGAGGGACGAAAATGGAAAGTAATTTATAGTTGGAAGAACTCTAAAGTGGGAGCACAATTACCACACTACTAAAAATACATTAAAGGGAAGGGAGGGGGAATCCTAATCTGTCCTCTCTGCATAGTGCTTCTGATTGGGCCAGACGAGGATTCTTCCACTGCCTTTCAGTTCCTCCCCATTTAAAGCTCATAGTCTTCAAACTTCATCTTGTCATGGGGAGTTGAATCCCAGCAGTGTCTCTAATAAAGTGTGATTAACATTCAATGTCATTTTCCCACATGCTGGAAAAACGAGGGCTTAAGAAACACTACTGAAACAAGCTCAGTCCACACCCATTCCCTCATCTGTCTCCCGGCCATATTAAAACCACTAAAAAAGCCCAAGATCATCAGAATCTGACAGGGAAATAGAGCTGCTTTGCTGTCCGTGGATCAAAAGTGTGTAATTATCGCAGCAGTGTGTTGATGTACGGCTCACTGATTCGAAGACGATTAAGAAACAATTAGTGAAATTAACATTAGTCGTGAGGAAAGCATCCGACTAGCCAATCTAGCTGTCATCGCTCAGACACTCCACGCCCTAAACTCATCACTTTTTATTCACAGGAAGCCCTAGGAATCACTTTTAAGTGCAACGATCGCATGAAAACCAAGCCTAACCAAATAAAGAAAGAAAGATGATGTATAATCAAAACAAACAGCACCACAGTCTTGCCAGGAATGCTCTCGACGAGAAGAGAAACCAATTAGGCTGAGCTTTTTCTGGATATTAATTTCTCCCATTATTCATAGTCATTATCCTAACTTGTTATACCTTTCTCTTTCAACTGTGCCAAAACGTGAATGCGTTTTCCTCCAGCGCAGAACAGCAGACTAAAGTCCTCTAAGAAAGTCCTGAAAGTCGCAGGCAGTTGAGAATGTTTCGCATTTACATACCTGCGTGCAGCTATGCAAAGAGAGAGCGTTTGTCTTGCGGTCAAAGACTTGGCTCTGGCTGACTGTGTTTAATTACGTTAACCTGGAGTAATTCATTCTCATTGAATCCAGTTACGGGGAACCAGGAACAAAGTCGTTGGCAAGAACATGAAAACTTTCCTTATGAAGGGCACCTGGTCTACTTATTATTACTATTATTATTATTATTATTATTATTATTATTATTATTATTATTATTATTATTATTGCAGTTCAAACTACTTTCACTTGACTATCCCTGTAAAATTCCAGATCTGCCCTACACAGATATTCCCTGTATGTATTTATTATTCTCCCTTGTTGTGCTGGAGGAAAATATAGATGTTCAATATTATCCGTAGGCCTACTGGGTCTACCTTTACAATCAATGCAGTACAACTGGACTTTACTTGACCTAGGTTTCATAATGAATGACTGAATTAATGCCGATTCACTTCTTTGCAAAAAGTGACAATCTTTTCTTACAATCTGTGATTCTGAGAGCATGATGATACATGCATCAAGGCTTCAGTGGGTGACCAATGAGTTTGGGTATGGGCGACATGGGCAGCGGCCTTGGGTGGCATTTTGCCAGGGGTGCCACAGGGCAGCCGCACCATAAAAACTGAATAGTGAGATTTGTGTGAGCAGCTTTCTGTCACTCATCGGCATATCACATTAATGATATTATGATACAATGTAGGTCAACTGAAGTTGTGACATGGGGTGAAATCTTTGTGAGCTAAGTGAGCCACGGAAGGTCTCCCACTCAAAAGTAAATAGCACACCTCTAACTTTGTAGACTACTAATGTAATTAGTAAAGATCAGTCACACTATGAAATGGTAACAAATAAACCACATTTCATTTATAATACATTAAATACGTAGTTTCCCAGACAAATGGTTACTTTTTTTTTTATGAAGAAAAAAATATAAAACCAGTCTGCAGACCGCCAAGGTAGCCTGGTTTATTCTTGACTTTTTGTTAACAATAGGTAATCGTTTGATTCTTTTTCATTTGTATTCATATGCTACAATTTCTTTCTATTTGTTATTGCTACTTCTTTCTAATATTACTCTCTCTCTCTCTGTGATTAAATTGTAAGATTAAATTGTTAAATTGTAAGACTCAGTGTAATAGCCTGTAATGGTTCGTTTTTGCCATTCTAAGTAGTTAAAAATATTCTATGCTTTCCAAGTCAGAGAAAAATACCTGGCTAACTAGCTAACTACTTTACAGAATCACAAAAGAAAAGCAAAGGAGGAGCTCCTCATAAAATGACTTTTTTTTCAAATTCGCAGTATGAATAGTTACGCATTACGTGAAAAAAAGTGCTGTCAGATGGAGCTGGCAACCCTGCTTTGTATATATGTCCTCTAGACCCAGAGCCAGATTCCAGCAAAAGCTCTGAATGTACCCACTTTGTTCTGAGCCGCAAGCGCAGGAGCACAGCTTCAACACACTCTCACACTTCTTCTACAGACAGCATCTCACCTGGGGCTCACCCTTTCAGCCTGAGCAGGAATTTAATTCCCTGAGAGCCCCAACTTGGCAGACCACCCACGACAACACAAGACTCTCTCTCCTCAGAAATCATCAAATTAAGTATCATGCCGAACAAACAGGAGCCGCCAATTTGCAGGCTGACTGAGATGCTGCTGTCACCACGGCAACCCCACTGTATCTCACCGTCTCCCAAGAGGCCAGGCCAACGGTTGAAGTCAAACGCGAGGGCAATTGGTACAAACAGCAGAGGCCAGCTTTCCCTCTGCTTCTCTCTGACACAGCGGTCATGTTAAAAAGCCATGTGCAGGCCTTCTTCACACATGCAGCTTCGAGATCATCAAACACAGCATCCAACAAGGATCGTGAGTCTCTGTGAATGATGCTTTCAAGCAGTGATGGACTTTTTAGTCTTATGGAGAACTCTGTAAATGATGTCATGAAAATCAATATGTCTGCATGATATAGATCAGGGCTGGGCAATTAATTTCTACAGGGGGCCACATGAAAAATCTGAACTGTGTTGGAGGGCCGAACCAACGATAACTTGAACTTAATTCTGCTCAATATTAATTTTCTCCCATTGCAAAAAGCAGTGAATTATATGTTTTGATAATTTGCTACTAGGCTTGTCACGACACTGAAATTTCAAACTCGATACCGATACTAAGGATGGTGCTCGATTCTCAATACTATTTTCGATACTACAGGGGGAGAAAAAAAAACAGGAACTTTTTAATCAATAATTTTAAGTGTGCTCAGGGTTTTCTGAGGAGGAGAGCTTCGCGACCGGCCTTGTGAGGGTCCCTCTAAAATTTCGCTGCGCTAGGTTATTCCCCGGCCAAGCTACGGGGCAAAATACTCCGTGATAGCCTAAATCCCAAACCCGGTTGTCATGTAAACATTGGGTCCTCCAGGTAGCCAGGGGAGGGGCTGCCCGCTGCAATGCCTGTTGAAAATTGTCGTAGTCTGCCGGCGATTTCAGTGAACCAGCAGATGCAAAACTGGCCTTTAAGTATCGATACCAGTGCTAATTGATATCGAAGTATCTGAGAATCTATTTTTTTGACAACATTATTTATTTGTGTTTATGACTGACATACCACGGACCGGACAGGGATATCCAAAGGGCCGTATGTGGCCCGCGGACCATAAAATGCCCAGGTCTGATAAAATTGTTTAATGTCTCTGCTGCACAGATTTCAGAGATACACAAACATGCATAAGTAATTTCAATGATATATACTGCTACAATGAGAAAACTCACAAGCTGCTTTCATTTCTTTATATACATAAAAATAGAACTTCTTAATTTTTTCAAATAAGAGTTGGTGCAGCATGTCAGCATTTTTGGACACTAAGCTGCGAAAACAGTTCATTTTGAATGCGTTGTTTTTGTGATGTCACAACCAAGTAAAAGACAAATGCTGCTGTTCAGCTTATAGAGGTTTAGCTCTGCACATTCACAATGTGAACACAAGGTGTTTCAGCCTGGATTTCTTTTTGAACAAGGCACAATACAATGTAGAGAATATATTCCATATGTAAGTTTTAAAGTTTCAACAACAAAAATAGTTTGCGGAATTCTAAGCAATTAAGGGCTTGAAAATGAATTCTTGTTTCTGTTGCATCAAACACAGAAAAGTGGAGCTCAGTGGGGAAATGTAGCATGTGGGTGCTTTAATTAAGGTTTATATACTGGCAAAACTGCCGTGCATGCCCAGAGAGTTTTGATAGTCAAGGAAGAAAAGGCATAATTGAGTTGGAAGGGTCCCTGGATATTGTGTAGTTATGTGTCACCTGGCAAGCATTTGTATGTTCACTGGCCAACATGGAGTTTGGGTGCTCCAGTTACTGCGTGAAGAATGCCTCGCCTTCAGCAGACTTGACTCTGAAGAATGCATGTTGCATATGCATGAAAGCAGAGTTCAGTGCTTCAGAGCGAAAAGCAGTTTCTCCACCTAGAGGGCACTGAAAAGGCCAGAGAACATACAGAAAATACACCCCCAATCACAGCTGGCTGGAATCTAAACAAAAGACTGAGCACTAAAATGAGTAGCATCATGATATGCTTATTATTACAATGAGTAATTAAAGCCTCGCTAAAATGCAGTTCAAATTTCTGGATTTCTGGATAAATGCTAGCTGGTAATATCTTACATGCGCATCTCTGCTCAAGCTCTGCATATGAAAACTCCAAGACATGCTGCAGCACTTGTCTTATCATCTGTATAAACAAAAGGCAAGGTATTTATTTTAGATTTCGGTGCAGGCTGAAAATACACGGCTTTACAAATGCAAGCGGCTTGGGTGAGCTACTATAGATGCGTGACTTCCTGTTAAAGAGGAGCATTATCTGTTTGTTCAAGGATGAAGCCCAAGGTGTGATCTATAAAAAGGCGCTTGCTGCAGCAGACAGGGGTAGCAGGGGGAGAAGCTCACCTCAGAGGTGGCAAAGATATTAGATGTACAACTGTAGACGCAGCACAGATAAATAACAACCATGCAGGATCATTCAGACAGCGAGTTAGCACTTCGCAAGGGCCTTCCTATCGGCTTCGGAACTTCAAAATAAGTTGTGTAACCGAGACCTCGTTTGGCTCACACCTACAGAGACTGGCCTAACTCAACTAGAGACTTGTGTTCCTGTACTGAGTCATAAATGATAGAGTTCAGTCTGTAGTTAACCTCACACAGCAGCAGCTTTTACACCAGACCTGCCCTTTACGGTGCAGCCGTAACACCTCTTTAATGCAAAATAAAGAGACAATAGGGCAAAATTACTATTCCAGCAGGCGTAGCCTTAAACTGTTGAATATTATAATACGCAACATCATGCGCACTCATATGAAGATGGCTTAAAAACATTTAGAGTAGGAGAGAAATGTCAAATCATTCAAGTCAGAGACCAATTTTCCTTGCAGTTTTGCACAGCGAAAGCGCCGGTGTTAATTAACTAAATGCTCACCTGACCCTCTTCTGCCCAGAGAGGTCCGCAATGAACTCTGGAGTTCTTAATGGCCAACACATTAACACAATTCTAATTACGGATGTCTATGACTAATCACAACTTTTGGACACTTCTAATAGCTACTCGAGTAGTAGAGCTGGGAATGAATAATTATAGAGTCAGATATTCGAGGTCAGTCCTAATGGCCTAATCTGTAAAATTAAACCCACAGATGCAGAATTTCCAGCTCGAAAAGTGTATGAAGTGCACGAAGGCCTAAAACCTTCAGAAGCTCCAATCATTACGCGATACACTGTGCACAAATCAGACGAGAGGTGGAGGTTTGTTCGTAGTCATGTCAGCATCTCAGACCATGAAAGCTACTGCGGGCACTGAAGCTTTCCAACTGGCTTTTCCCCCCACTAGACTTGCTCAGTGGCAGCAGTGCTATGTGAGATTAAATGTGGCGCACCCCTCTCCATCACCGCCTTTGGCTTGGATTTACCATCACAGGGTCGCGCCATGAAAGTGCTAAAATGTCCTCGGTGACAACAGCATCTGTCTCCCAGAGCAGCCCCTGATAGCACAGGAGCAGCAAAGCTGCACTCAGCTCATGGAGGGAAACGATGTGGCAAAATATACTGTTCTTATACATGTGATATACTTTTACTTCGTGTGGCTTTAGGTCCATCAGAAAATTCTGCTTAAAGGGCCCATGTCATGTAAAACCAAATTTTCTTACTTTTTTACATAAAATAAAAGGTTCACTATCACTTGTCACTACCATTCACTAAACAAGTGATGCAGTTCATATATGGAAACGGGCTGATTTAAACATAATGTGTTGTCACAAAAACTAACGTATTAAAACACATTAGCATATTTAGTGAACAGCAGATGAGCTCTGCTCATTTACAGTGAAGTTATAAAGAATCTGTAAACTCAGCTTGCTTCATAAACAATGCATAAAAGAGGGCCGCAAATCAGAACAGATATCAATTAAATACAATAAGTCAATCAAAAACAGTTTTAAGTAAATATTTATTAAATATTTGCATATTCTATTGAATACTACCACACATATTCACATATTCTCTAGGGATAAGAAACTCTCAACATATTTTTCACTTTAATGATAGAATGAAATAAAATTACATAACAAGATTACGATATATTTGTTTTTTATTTGCGGTTAAGAATAAACATTAAAACAATATTGTTTTTCAGTAATGAAATCAATGACTGAAAAACAAGTATTATCACAGAAGGTAGCATAAAATATGGAGAATCCAGGTAGAAGTGTCAATAACTACAAAGGCTTTATCATTTTTCAAACATTTGCGATCTAGTTTATTGAACTGCATATTTTATTTGTTGCAGCTCTGTCCTCTAAACAGACTTCAGTCACTAAGACTTAAGTCACTTTGCTCAAACAGTGTTTGCAAACTCAAACCCCAGAAACTGCAGGGCCTCAGCCCCCGTGGCTGGAAGTGGATCCTGGACAGAAGAGATGATTGCTGACTTCAGATGGAGATGCTGTGATCGTTCACTGTTGAACACCAATGGCTCCTCTGAGGAGATTATACAGAGCACCAAGTTCTTTGGTGTTCACATGAAGCAAAACTACATGTGGACCCTCAACACCTGCTTAACTGCCCAGCAGCATCTCTACTTCCAGCCACTCCACATTCTACAGACAGTATTCTAAGTAGCTGCATCACAGATTGGTATGAGAATTGCAGCACCTTGGATAATAAATCCCTGCAGCGGGGATGGTAAGGACCACTGAAAAGACCATCAGGGCCTCTCCTCTCTGTCACAGACACTTACACCTTTGTGGACGACCCCACTCAAGCCTTCCACACGCCCTTCTCCCTTCTTTCATCTGGCCAAAGGTGGCGTACAGGGCTGCACAGCCAGAGCTAAATCAGAACTGTACCTCACATGCAAACACACTCCTGAACCAAACTGTTTCTCATTCCTAAACACATGTGCTTGCACACACACACACATGCACACACACACACACACACACACACACACACACACACACACACACACACACACACACAC
>JBBJLS010000001.1:25651160-25665571 GCA_037577275.1 Bryconaethiops microstoma
ACACACGCACACACACACACACACACACACACACACACACACACACACACACACACACACACACACACACACAAACTGTTATCCCACAAATATGTCCCACGCCTGCTACCTCGCCTACAAACAACCACTATTTTTTTATTGTCGTTATTGCAAATTTAATTACTCCGCTGCTAGAACATAGTATCTGACTTAATACTGTGTTCACTCAGTACTGTTTTTTCTTCTTGTTTCCTCTTCTGCCCTGTTTTCCGTCTCGTTCTATTGTACCGTTCACGCTTGTGTTTTGTAGTTTCTTTTTGCACTCTGTGTAGTTCTCTCTGCACTTGTGTAGTCTTGTGTGTGTTTTTTTTTGCATTGCACCACGGTCCTGGAGGGTTGTTGTTTGGTTTCACTGTGTATTGTGTAGAAGGTTGGAATGATAATAAGCCTACCTGACTTAATTTGATTCATTGCAATTTCAAAGGTAACCTGCTCACCCAGTCTCAAAACAATGAGGCACATTAGCCTGTACTGTTTTGTACTCAAAGTATCTCCAGTCACACCCAAGCAGTCTCCACAGTAAGGAGCAGCGACCACACACACACTTTGGAGGGAAGTTCGGAAATGGCTTTTCAAATGGAACATCATTGGAAAACTCATAAATTTTCCCTGACAAAGCCATCTAACAGCACGCAATCGATATTGTAATATTTGAGTGGCAGTATAATGTATGAGAAAGTCGAGGACAAATAGTGAGCACTCAAATGTTTTCTTTTATAGACATCAATAAGGAGAAAATGGAAATTATATACCAGTGTAATAATAAAAAAAAAAAAATTTAACGACCACAAAAGCAAAAGTTTCATTTGAATGGCCGACTGGATTTCAGTCTGCATTGCAGATGGAAGTTGGGTCTAGATAGCATACCACCCTCTGAATATAAGAGAATTAAGAAAAAAACAGGTGACAGGAGTGTTACAAAGTGACACCAGGTAATAAAACAACAGCCTCTGTCACAACAGCCTACTTTTAATATTCCAAGAAGCATTATTTAACATTTACATAACAGATGCTCTGACTCAGAGAGACTAAAAACATGCAATCTGAGGTAGACAAGACGATAAAAGAATACATAACCTAAACAAGAGTCCTCTCCTAAACAGATGGAAATGGATAAAGAAACATTGTATAGTGAAATAGTACAGTAAACATGACCTCATATACATGTAGCAAAAAAAACCCTGTAAAAAGATCATTGATTAGTAATTGAACTTTACTCAAATGCAACAATCTACCCGCTTATTTAATAATGTGTTAGTTGGAACTGTGTTTGTGCCTTTCTGACATATTATAGCATCTTGAAATGCTATAATTCATAAATTTCATTTTACACAGTCGGGCAAAACTTTGTGACTGCGTATTAAATTATCCATATCCTACACTTCACTGGTATATAGTGTTTTTTTTCAAGGAACTGCTTGAAAAGATTACATATTTGTTCATATTTGCCCAAACAGCCATTTGAGTAGGAGTGTTATGATGTATCACAATGAAGTGCAACAAGGTGACAATGCATTAAGGAGAGTAAGCTTTCTATTAATTATGATATTGGATGTAACTGCAGTGTTTGTTGTGTAAAACCAGTGCCAATCGTCAACCCAATCCAGCACATTCACCTCCCCCTGCCTTTCGACTCTAGTTTCATTAGTTTCACAACTGAATGTTGTTATCATTTGTCTGCATTTCATTCTAAATATTGTAGGAATATTGAAAACGCAGACCAGATAAGTCAGAGTGTATCATTACACTCCTATGGCCTGTAAAATATTAATGTGAGTCCTGAATCTGTTGAACTGAACTATGGTTAACTGTACCATTATACCCCTACATTTGAGTATTTCTAAATACACCCGAGCAGGAGCAGCCAGCATACAGAATGTAAGAAATTGTCTCTGGACAGCAGCTGTGCTGAACCTATAAAAATCATCCACCAGAAGACTGGCCATATACAATAAAAGATCATAAATACGGATGGGCTTCGCTGACTAGACCTCCGCAATATAATCTGAGTGTGGTGAGATACTGACTCATAAACAAACTGCAGCAGTCAGAAGCTTCCAGCAAGCAGTGGGCAGCACTCAGACAGTAAAGTCCAGTTTTATGTTTCCACTGGCCCTACGCTCAGCAGACCGCTGCGCCACAAAGATCATCTCTTTAACCAAACGGGCAAAAACCTCAGCAGACTAAATGCAGACGCAGCAGTCTCTCCCCAGACGATTGTGTCTACCTCAGGCATTTGGTCTATCCTCACCTTTTCCCTCATCCCTCCATCTCTCAGTTACATTTTTTCTCTTTTTCGAGGGATCCCAGGACGCTGTTCTGTGGCCCTGTGCTGTGCTGAAAGGCGCCATCTGCTCCGTAGTGCAGTGGCGGCCCAAGGCTTCAGTGAGCAGATTGAAGCCCGGAGACTGGAATCAAAAGAGTAAAGAACTGTTTTTTTTTTTTTTTGCTTCTTTAATGCCATCCAGGACACAAAGCTGACAAAACAGTTGTGTAGGTTTCATACAGCTGCTTCTAAATGCAGCTGTAAGCTTTTCAATCAAACAAGAATTTGACTTGGTGATACATATATGTGCGTGTGTGTGCGCCTGTGTGGATGTGTGTGTACAAATGTGTGTATGTATTTATCACGCAATATAGATATTCTCTATATCTGTGTGTGTCTGTTTCACTATCGCATTTACAGTGTACATTGTAAATTTGGAGAATGAGCAAATAAGCACATAGGTGATTCAAAAATAAAATCTGCGCAGTGAAAATGAATTATTCAATGTAATTTTGTGTTTATTCTTAAAGGAAAACGTTAATTTTGTCGAATTTTCTGCATAATTAAATGACTGAGAAACAAAGTCCTTCAGAGATATTTGATGTCAAGTGCTCTGTTCTAAAGAAAGTCCAACTGGATTTAGATATCTGTAGATTTCTAAGAGTCTCTAAAAGCTACCTCAAAGAAAATCATAACATAAAACGGTTATGAATATGTTTCCTGATGCCTGAGGCTTTGTTCTGTGATAGTTTAGCTTTTGTGCGATTAATCACATTGTTATACATAAAATTCAATAATAAATTCAATAGTAGTGTACTGTGTACTGTTGCTTTAAAAGTACTGCTATTTGAACAAAAGTGCAATAACATTTGCTTTGCAAACACTTTAAACAAATAAGGAGCTTTTTTTAACATCAGTGTTCCCTTTAACACAGTTACATAGTTGCAGTTCAAATATTTCTGTAAATCTCAACTTAAACATTAATGTAATCAAATCAAATATAAAACCAAAGCTATTGCCCCTGCAGGGCATTCACGTTTTATCTAGTTTATCTAGCACCAGAACCATTATAGGTTTATATCCATTATAAACCATTATACTTTCAGATCTTCCACTTCTGAGTACAGCAGTATTTCACCCTCCCAAGACACGCTTTCTTTGTGTTCTCTGGATAGTACCAAAAAAAGTTATTTTTTATATGGAAATGTAGCTGAATTTATGTTAATATTTATGTTACAAAATTAGTAAATGATATTTTTCTTAATAATTTAGCACAAAAATGCATGAAAAAAGCTGTGACGTCCGGGCCCCGTCCACCACGCCCCATCATCCTCGTGCTGGTTGTTTATGTTTGGGGCGGCGTTGAGCAGCAGCGCCTCGTTCCGTTCAGGTGCGTCCGATTGCCTTGTCGGAGCATGTCAGATCAACCAGTTTTTATAAATGTATTGCCTTTTTTAGAACCTAGTTCAAGCCAAGAACCACTGAAGAACCATAATTTTAAAAGGTGTAGAACAACATAACCTATAAAAATGATCTTCATTTGTTATCCCGTCATATTCTGATATTCTGTACACAAACCTCTTGTGGCGAGTGCTCTCATCCAGCAGAGCTTTCTGCACTGCTTGAGACTCCTGACTGTCAAGCTCTAAGACCAAAAATATGGGTCCATCTGATTTTTCCCCATGTTCTCTATCCATGTTTACACTTCATGCACTGACAAGAGCTGACACTTCCAAAATCCCCCACAAGGTAACCCATTTCCCCAGAGTTCTCTTTGTTCCAGTGTAGGAGCAGCAGCCTGAGTTTCTGTTGAAACAAAGTAGTGCGGGTGCTACTCGTTCACACTAGAGGGCTGAAGTGGCACAAGTGCAAGTCCTGCATATATGTGACAAATAAGTGCTTTTATCAGCACTGTGTGAACATTGACAAACCTTTAATTCATGCTCCAGTCATTTACGCAGCTCTAAATGGAATTTAAACAATGTATGTGGCTACAGAGAATGGGACTGTAACAAGAATAGTCAGATCAGAATTCAAGTTTTCACTGTGCATCACTGCTGTCAACACCCTGTGTTGGCAGTGTGTCAGCACTGGCTAACGACAGCAACCAATGAGGATAAAATGCACGAGCGCAGATCCTTTCAGGGTCCAGGTTTTTTCAGACTAATGGCAGACACAAATTTGAACCGGCGTCAAGGTAAAAAGATCTGAGTGAAAAAAGCATAACTGGGAGATTTACCCTGTACACCTGGTGTCTATTTTGCAGAAAACAGGGACATGGTAAGTCAGGGAGCAGCTATAGGAAAGCAACATTTTTGAAAGCCTCAGAAAATGGGAGACAGACTGATCTGCAAGATACTTGATTCAAGATTCAAGATGTTTATTTGTCACATACACTTTTATACACATATAACGTGCAATGAAATGTAACCCTAAATAACTCAGAGACAGTCTAATAACGAGAAAAAACAATAAAGAGGAGAATGATGGAATGACAAATTATAACAGCGCGTACAAACCAGAGACTAAAGGTTTTTGTCTATGTGCCAGTTCTTATTGTGCAATTGCAAAGATTACTCAAAGGACACAAAGAAAGGGAAATGGACATTAGACTAAGACTAAGTGCATTAAAAAGGTCTGATCTTGCATTGTGTCCAAACAAAACGCATCTGGTTGAAAGTTAAACTCGACCAATTGCTCAAAAGACAATTTGATCAACTTGTATTACTCATGACAGTGGGCCAGAATGTATGAACTTGGTTGTCTAGATTATGGAATTTGTTTTACTAAACAGTTGAGTTTAACCTTTAGCCAGCTGCTTTCTGTATGGACAACTTTATCAATCAGATGCCTGTTTTTTCCCTCTTTTATATCTGCTCGCTGACTGATCACCCGTCCTGTGTGATGAATGGCTGCCGCGAGGACAAGTTTTTTAGCGTGACTGTAGCCTTAGTGCTGGCTCTTTTCCGTGTGGGAGTTATTCCCCCTGCCCTCTCTAGCCAAGAGAGAGTGTCTCCTCTCACCCAGCAAGTGGCCTAAAAACAAGCCTCTAATCGCCTTCACGCCTACTCCGCACAACTCTCCAGACTGGCTCCCACATCAAAGGGAGCGGAGAGTGTTAATCAGTTAAAAACACATGTTCCTCCTGCTTCTGCTGTCAGCTGCCACCCGAGCAGAGGAGCTAACCCCACAGTTCACAACAATGCTAATAGCGGATAATTATCAACTTTTTTCCCCCGACGCGCATTCTGCTGCGCCTCAGCCACGCATGGATTTTGCTTTAAAATCAACACAAAAGCATGAATAAATACAGGCTTTGCGATTTTTTTTTTCTGTGGGACAAGTTAAGAGCAGGGAAAACAAGGCGAGCCAAAAGTTTGCTTTAGCATATGAGAGCCTGGGATTGTAAGCGGCTCATTAAGGGCTACATTTGGCTTGCCCAGGGCGATGCTGAGCGAAGATGGCAGTACCCATGATGCCTCTGTGCGTTGCAAGCCTGGCCTAGTAAAATGCTGAAGTATACCCTGCAGACAGATGCGATCGCCGATCAAAGGCATAAAAGTGGCTCTAACTCGCTACTTACAGAAAAGAAGTTTGAAACTTTTCCCTGCATATTCACTGAGTAAAGCGGCACCCGGTCGCGTCGTGTATTCACCAGGACGAGAGAAGGCTTCCACGTCCAGGCCGCGATTAAGTGCCGCACATGCATCGACGGCATGCTTTGCTTTCAAAGTGCCTGCATTTGTGTCTAAACATCCGATAACAAGACCAATCTCTGCCCGTTGCCACGGTTTAAGACCATCTGGGGAGAAGCTATTGATCGGTTCTCTCTATATTTGTGCTGACCGTCACAAAAGAAGTGAAATTTCTTTCAAGCTCTTTTCGCGCAGTAAAGAATTAGGATGATAATGCTTCAGTCTATAGCAAATGGCAAGCTGCCAACAACATTTATTGGGAAAGGTAAGCTTTGTTTAATGGAGTAAACCAGC
This sequence comes from Bryconaethiops microstoma, assembly GCA_037577275.1. Lineage (NCBI taxonomy): Eukaryota > Metazoa > Chordata > Actinopteri > Characiformes > Alestidae > Bryconaethiops > Bryconaethiops microstoma. The sequence continues at coordinate 25,657,455 of JBBJLS010000001.1, forward strand.
AGCCCCCAACCTTTTTTGCACCACAGACCAGTTTCATGTAAAACAATATTTTGACAGACCAGTATAGATATATCTAAAAACAAAGTGCAATAGTTTTTCACCCATTTTTGCTAGCTTGTGGGCTAAATTTTTGATGTACCATATCATGTAACCGAGATGAGCGTTTTTTTTTTTTCAAAATAAAAGATCTTTCAGACTCTGATAATCAATGAAATATTTTTATTCCGTCTTTCTGCGCAGCCCGGTACCAAATGACTCATGGACCGATCTTGGTCCGCGGCCCGGCCGGTTGGGGACCTCTGGAGTAAACAATTGATATTATCGATTCATTGATTTGCTATTAATGAGAGGAGGTAATGGGGCGTGTCCTCGACTATTTTGGCCTTAAATGTGGCAGTCATCATACAAACGAGTGTGAAATGCAAGGGAAGGTAACTGGAATTCATGAAGTACAAACTGTGTATGATGTATCCCTTATTGTTTAGACTGACACAGTTCTGGCCTCCTCTGGGCTTGGGAACTGATGCATTGTGCTAAGTCTGCAGGTCATACCACAGTGAAAACAGAAGGAAGAAATAATAATGTTCACTGGAAAAAACAAGCTCATCCTTTGCATCTCTAAAAAGGCCTGCCTTTGATTTATACACCGCTCCTGTTAGGTTCACTCCTGGACCTGCTAATGAGAGCTATTGCGCTAGCTCATTACAGATAGTTCTGCCAGTTCGTTTATTTCTTATCAGGCCTTTGTTGATGAGGCTGGGGCGAAGCCATCTTTCCTGGTCAGCACAAAAGCTGTCGTGTCTCAGAGTGAAAATGGCAGACCAGAGGCTTTACTGTGAGCCTACACTACCATCTCTCTCTCTCTCGCTCTCTCTCTCTCTCTATGTCCTTCTCTCTCTCTCGCTCTCTCTCTCTCTCTCGCTCTCTCTCTCTCTGTCCTTCTCTCTCTTTCGCTGTGTAAGCCACCCCGTTTGAGGCCAGGGCGCAGGACACAGCTCAAGTGTGACCTGCAAAAAGCGAGCAATCCATACATCTGAGATAAGGCTGCTGCCCACGATGGAGACAGCACTACATTGTGCGGATCTCTGGAGGAAAATGGAGAAAAAGAAGAAAATGATAAGGAAGGGAGAGAAAAAAAGCTCAGTTATTGTCTTCAAAACACAGCAAACTACAGTTGCACATGTTTAGCTTACAAAACATCCTACTTTTATCCAAAGCGACTTCCATTCCCTAACTACAGGGGACATTCTCCCCGGAGCAACTTGGGGTTAAGGGTCTTGTTCAGGAAACCAGTGGTGGTCTGCTGAGGGTAGAATTTGAAGCCATGACCACCTCTTGGTCCAGAGGCAAGCATCCTACTCACTAGGCCGCCACCACACCATTTTAAAAACCCTAGTAGTGGTTATTATCATAACATGTTTTTGAAATCATAATAACTTTGGTTCTATGTGACATAGGAACACCAAACAAAGCTCAATATGACGTCTAACATCCTGAGCATCAACATAAACCAAGGGGAACTTCCATATAAGGCATTATTGTACCATACGACAATGATTTACCATTTGTTGCACATGGATCTATGCCACTCGTGTTCTAAGGGTTTATTATGTATTAGCATCGCAACGATTACATAAAAACTATAAAACTAATATGTTACTGGTGTAAATTCTTTCCCATTCCACTGTCAGTAATGAGTGCTAGAAAAAGATGACCACTGCTCAGCCAAATGCTCATTGCTACTGTCTGGTCTGCCCTACAAAATTGTCCAATTAACGCAAAGTGTTCGACATCAGTTGAGAGATTAGTTTGAAAGTGACTAGGCAATTCTGTTGACAATGCCATCAGGGTGCTGTGATTATTTCGGAATGCTAATCATGGTTCCATTCAAACAGGTAGGCAGGTGAAGGTAATGCATTTCTTATCATTTCTTTGGCTAGCCAGTGTGGAGGTACTAACAATGGTCTTTGGAAATCGAAAAGCAAGAGGCAGAGCTAATAAAGCTCATTTCTCTGTTGATTTTTGATGAACTGTCTCACTTTTTTTTGATTTTCATCTTTTTGAACTCCTCCCAGAGTTAAAATACCTGTAATATTACTAAAAAGGCGACTTCAAAGATGAAGTATACAAGTTTGCTTTATAACTTTTATTACAGGTTTCTGGATGTTTCATTCATGTAGAGAGTGATTGTTACGTCCCATGTTTTTAACAAAATTATTTTTTCTTTCTAGGCTGCATTTCTAAACTTCATCAATCAAAAGTGGGTCATTTTGAATGGGCTTCGCATCCACTATGGGACTTAAGTTGTGAAGGCAAACAGGTGACGGAGACAGTGAAGTTTTGATGTCACGAGGTAATTACCTTTCATCCGAATAGAAGGAGAACACAAGGAAACACTTTTTTACAGTCCTCCTCTGTGTTTTCAATTATGCTGTAATGAAGGTGTAACCATTATCTGCAGCTCAAGGCACACCATAAAAGCAGCCTCCCTTCACACTGATACTTAATTCGTCATGAGGTCCACGTCCGGCGCCGTTTCTGAGATTTCGGGCCGAAGCCTGACTTCTATTTCATATCTATGAAGAGAAGGGGACTCTATTTTTCATGCATAATGCCACATGCGCAAGGCTAGATGACACAGATTTTGATGTCAGTCAGATAAAGTTTAATTACAGTCATTTTGAAATGTATAATACATAATGCATGTCTGTCATTTTGATATGCAGAAAGACATTAGGCAGAAGACAGATAAAGATTTGATTTCCAGCTAATATTAATCAGAACACACATCGGGTTTTGATCCTAAAGCCAAAAGAAAAAGAAGCAGAAGAACAAAACCAGCTCATTCAGAAGTTACCAATTGTGCTTTTTAAATATATGTGCTTTTTAAAAATGTATGTGCTGTGGGAATACGAACAAATAGCAACAAATCTTCTACACACTTCAATGCATCCTTACTATAATGTGCTGAATTTAACATATTAGTGGGAAAAACATAAAATGGCCAGATATCCATATACTTAAATTTGTTCCTTCTACAGGACCTGTTAACTTATTTTCACTTCATGTCACTTGGCCGAAGAACACATAGAGATCTACATGCAGAAATATACACTCATCTGTAGAGATGAGAAAACTCTGTACCCTAGCAACAGAGCTGCATCAGACTAATATTAGAGAGAGCGATATTTCTGGGTTCATAGTTCAGTAAACTGTTATTCTTCGTGACTAACAGTTATGGCAGTGGTGTGGTCTCAGCCCTTCAGAGAGCGTGTGGGTCCTGATAGGCTGCTATTGCGCAGCAGACGGAGGAGAGCGGTTGTGGAGTGCGGCTGATAGCAGACCTGCATTGTCCACCAGGGCCGTTAAACTCTCAAAATGAGCTTTCAAATGAGCCAGCGCTAACTCTGCTAATCCTCCATCTGAGAAAAGGCTTCGGCCAAAAAGGAGTAAACAAATAAATAAAAATGTGTAGGGGGGAGGGGGGAGAACACGCTCATAAGCGTGATTAATCGGAACCAAAGTCAGCAGTTCTCTGGTGGCTGCTTTGAAGTAATGCTCAGGCTCAAATGCGAGCGTGACTGGTTTTTAGCTCGGGAATCAGCTTGGATGTTGAACTTTGAGGTTTCCAAGACATGCAGTGGATTTTTGAAGATGCTGCTTGACCAGGGATGACCCCCAGCAGAGCTGACGAGCAGCTCTTGCTCAGAATAAGCGAACGTCGAACATTTCACAAACCACGTAAGAAATGCTAAAAGGCCCGTAACGTACTCTAATGTCCAGACTGAATTCATTCAAGACTTAAACTCGTCTCATGAAGTGGGCCATTACATATAATAAATCCATTTTTATAATAAAGTAAGAACATCACTACAAAGGGAAGTGTTTGGGACCGTGCACTTTGATGTGACGGCTCAAATGTGGTACTGCTTAGCCCACCAATACACAACACGGACCTGAAGGGAAGCCGAGGGAGATAACGTGCTGCTACAAGCTCAGAACAGTTACGTCTTAATTTCCGAAAATAAAACAAGCCACGTTCAGAGAGGAAACATCAAAGGTCTCATGTTGCCCATAATGTAACCTAATCTACTAATCAAAGGCCATGGCTTCGTTTAGTCTCGCATTACACATCCAGGAGCAAAGCGTGTTTGATGGGAAAAGAAAACAGAAGGAATGACTGTCACAGTATGAAATCGGGGGCACACGCAGAAAGCTTAAAACTGATCCTACTGTATATGATGTGGCAGAAAAGAGGGCAGCACGTTCAGCTTTACTATTAAATGAGGAAGACGAGGAGCTTGGTGTTGCATCGCTCACATTTGTGGAAACGGTGACTCATTTCGTGCACTTTAGGACACGAAAATAGTAGCAACCTATCAACACAATCAGGGTGGTTATGATAACTCAGTTACAATGATTAGGTGTTTGAATGATTAAATTGTCCTGCCGGCCTCTTTTACAGCGAGAAACAGCCTGAAGAACAATACAATTCATAAGCTTTTTGTTTGCCATGGTGATTTACTTCTACTATTACTTAAATCCTTTTAAAATACAGTTGATCTTTTTCCAATAGAGCATTTTGAAATCTTTTAAAGGCCGTGTCTGTTTTGTTATTGCTCAGTATTGTTCATGTTTTATTGTTTGGCCTTTTTAAAAGCTCTTAAAACTCAGTTGTTAAAGTAACTGCCATAGTACAGGATTGTGATTATATATATAGAGGGCTGTTTTCAGTCAGAGTGTTTGAGGGATATTTCATCTCTGCAAATCATCACTCCTTAGGTCTGGCTGGCCATGAGCCTCGTCTCTCCAAGGTCAGGTCCTGTAACTCCATCCCGCTGCTGCTGCCGCTGCTGCTACTCTGCTGCCTTGCTGTACAACACACCCTAATGAATCCTCTCCTTTAACAGAATGAGTATCATCAAATTGGGAGTCTGATTTAAATTCACTCTACGGGCTCCTAATAGTAGCAGGGCTCAGGGGAACCAGTTCAAAGGACGAGGAGAGAGCAAGGGAGGGAATACACCGTGCTAAATATGGATCTAGCATCAAAAGCATATCTCAGAGTATCACATACTCTAGGTGGGTATGGCTGTCTAGCAGTAAATAATGGATGAAATCTTGAGAAAATCAGCCTCATCACCCACAGGAAGAAGTCCAGACAAGAGCTGTACTTTTGCCATTAACAAAGCCTGCCATTTGCTAACACTTGCAAGGCAAAGTGATGGACAGTCTCATGCAGGTTCACTAACAGTGTTACCCACAGGCCATTAGCAAACAGTCTGAAATAGATTTTCCCCAAATGAGTCCTAGACTGTCACTAAATATGGGAGATTGGAAAGATCACAGAGAATCCCTACTTAGCTGATAGCGCTAAGTGGGAAGTTTCTCCAGCCTAAATAGGAAATTACTGAAGGCGCAACTGCGTTTTTCCAAACATCCCCGTAGCGTTTTTTCCCCCTGAGCCTTTCCTCTTAACCTCAATCTTTCAGTGCCTTAAATTTTTTAGCAAGTGCTGAAGCCCAGCTGTGACATCTGACATGGCTTCGGCAAAACAGCCGCAGAGACACGTTCAATCAAATTAACCTATTTCAGCGTTCTTGCTCAAACACGACACAAAAAGAAATAATAAAGGAACGTGATTTTGCAGCGAGCATGACGTTTGAACATCAGAAACATTTCCCTGATCTACGATGCCTTCTCACCCTTCAAGTTTGCATTGCGTTTCTAAAGAGAGGGAGCAGCTGTCACAGAGCATCTATATTCACGACACACTGTCAATTTACACAGACAACCGTGAACGGCGGTATCGATAGACAAAGGCAGAGATGCTAATCAACAGCTTTTGCCTTTGATAGCTCCCCACATCAATGCAGGATCTCCTGTAGCAGGCATTAAAGCATGATCACATGCGCACATTATCAGCAATATGCCTGTGAGGGAAAACATGCTAATGGGTGAAGCAGGGCTGCAATAATGCACTCAACCCCTAAAAGAAAGGCCTATCTTTGTTCATTTTTACCGCACGTTGTATTCCTTGTCCTCTTAATAATTTTCCCACAAAGGTCTAACTGATGTCATGCAGTTAGACCTTTGCCTATACTGAGAAATGGGAACTGCAAAAAACAGATAAAGTGGTCTACAGTGGTGGTCCTAAAAAAATGCTGCATGTACACAAACTTTACAAGCTGTTGCACTTCCAAATAGCAAATCGAAGCTGTGTTCATTTAAATTAACCCATAACTGAGGACACACTTACACACGCTAACCTTAATGCACTGCAACCTTCTGGAACTATTTTGTTCTTGTGAAAGCCTTTTAATTTGTGTTCGATTCATCCCCAATGGCCAAACGTTTATATATCACTTCTGATGTTACTCTGTGATGTGGCCCTCGCTGAAAATATCCTGCCGATCGATGCAACCTCAGATTTCCCAGTTGACCATGTTAGATGGAAACACTGCACAGACAAAGATTACATTGATTATGAAGTGTTTACGGTTGGAAGTTGGTTACATTCAAACAGGCCTCGCTCAGATCCTCTGTCCAAAAACAAGAAATAAAGGGGAAAAAAAATAGTTTTAGAAGTTCAATTTGAGGTGTGTCTCCAGATATTCCCGTGCAAACAGCCGAGCCTGGCAATGCCAGTAAAACAGGTAACAATGAGATCTGCAGCTGAGAAGGAGGTCATGCAGTTTGGGCGAAGTCAGTATGAGAGCTGTAGGCTCTGGAGCTGGAGGCTGGGATTGGCCCTGAGCAGCCTCCCAGTTTTGGAACATGATTGGCTGCAATAGAATCTGCCTCTGTAGAATCAGAGTGACTCAGCAATGGACCATGGCTTTAGCAATGGACCTAAGGGAAACCACTCAGACATTAGGGCCAGAGGATAGAGGTGACAGCAGACATACACAGCAAGAGAAAACATAGATAAAAACATAGACTCACACACACCTACGGGACACATGTCCCATATATATTTATGTAATTTCTTATACACGACGGGGCAAAAGACTGTTTAAAGCCATTTCTCTCAGTCTTTCTGCCAGCAAAAACACGGTTAACAATAGAGTCCATGCAAAAAAAACAAGAAAGCTGTAGAAAGTATCAAGATGATGTAAGCCGGTCAGAAGAAAAGTCTACCACGAGCACGTCTGATTCAACTTAATGAAGTATTGATTGAGCAAAGCCAGGTATTTGTTGTTAACTACAATAAATACTGGATTTCCACACGGAGAGTTCTGGAAATGGCTACAAGAATGTAATCGTATACATTCTTGTGATCTGTATTCATTCTAATATTTGTGCTTTCAAATGTAAATTTCTCAGGTCATTTATTTTTCCAGAGGAATTTTGCACATAAAAACTTTATATAAAATACCTAGCGGTGATGGGTCCTATCCCAAACCTTCAGTGAACCTACATGTGATGTCTACGTTTATTTATATACATTTATCATTTATGCACTTAGCAGACGCCCATACATAGAGCACCTTGCAGCGTTATTCACCACACTACACCAACACACAGTTCATGATGGTGAAATAATGCAAAATCTGAAAGATTGTTTTCTTTCTGCACTATTCTTCTTACACTGCCATAATCTTGTTCTATACTGTGTTTCAAAACACAATCTTACCACAAAACCAGGGGAAAGAAATAAATACATTCCCTCGAACAGACCCAAGCTTTTAACATTTCTCTTTTGGTCCTTCAACACCAACATAATGTTCCTAAACCGGTTAGAGCGAAATTAAAAGCCAGGTAGCTCTACACCTTTTACAGTCTCTAGGCAGACATTATATAATTAAAAGGTGAGATTAGAAAGCTATCATATCCTACATTGTGTACGAACTGGTAAGGATATTTTTAAACAGAAATATGCAATTTTACAGTTTGTTAAACAGTTTGTTAAACAGTTGCTTAGTAACAAAAAAAAACAATTGTAATCATCAGAAACCACGACATACTTTTCTAAACCATTTTTCATGCTGATTTCAGATCTGCTTTCAGTTTTTTTTCAGTCACATCAACTTTTTGAACTATGAGTAATATTAGATTTGCAATAGACTTTGCAATAGGCACCAATCAAGTAACTGTTTCAATATTTTCAGTGCGAA
>JBBJLS010000001.1:25665671-25720505 GCA_037577275.1 Bryconaethiops microstoma
AGAGAGAGAGAGAGAGAGAGAGAGAGAGAAAGAGAGAGAGAGAAAGAGAGAGAGAGAGAGAGAGAGAGAGAGAGAGAAAGAGAGAGAGAAAGAGAGAGAGCACATCTCCCCACTGAAAGCCTCTAGAAACTAAACTCCAAAGTTTTGAAGCAGCTTTCTTGTCCACAAAGCCTTTCAAAAAACTGACTGGCTTGCCGAATGGAATAGTAGTAAATAAATAAATAATAATCATAAAAAAGCGAACCCGACATAAATTATTAATATAAGGCTGAGAACTGATGTCGAAGATGTTTGCGTCGTCCTTTTTCCCCCCACCCGCAACCCCCCTCCCCGACCCCCCCGGTGTTTTTTCCCTCCCTTTTTTTTTTAATGAGGAGGTAAAAGTTGGACTATTTGATATTCTTTTGTTTTGTGTCCCTTTTCACGGCTGTACTGCTTTTGCTCTTTTAGAGCAGTAATTGTGCAGAGATGTGCCATATCTCTTCTGCTATTGTTTATCAGTTCTCAGTCTGATGTGGCATCATGAGGAGACAGCAGACAGAAATGGGGCTTTTAGGAACTCACTCAAGAGTCAACATGTTGCAGTAAAGCACACTTACTGCATTAGAGTTTGGTTACTCTCTTCAAGGTAATAAAGGACGTCAGTTCACTGATACTTGGCACGCGTGCGTGTGTGTGTGTGTGTGTGTGTGTGTGTGTGTGTGTGTGTGTGTGTAGCTGGCATATAAAGCCATGTGTTCGTGCTCGAGCTTCTGCAAGTCACTGATAGAAACGGCGAGAGGTTAGGCATCGATCTGCTTCATTATATCCTTTCTTCTTTGTGACTAATTGGGTTGTGTTTGTAGCTTTTTCTTCGAACACAGCAAAGCAGGTTTGATATACACGTGCCCACACAAGCCATAACATTATCAACCACAACATTAAAACCAGTGACAGTTGAAATGAATTACATTGATTATCCCGTTACAATGCCACCTGTCAATGGGTGGGAAAAATTTTGCAGCAAGTGAACAGTCAGTTCTTGAAGCCGATGTGTTGGAAGCATGAAAAATAGACAAGCTTGAGGATAGAAGCAACTTTCACAAAGGCCAAACTGTGGTGGCTGGGGCAAGGGGATCTCCAAAATGGGTCTTGTGGGCTGTTCTCAATATGCAGTGTTTAGTACATTTATGTTTACGGCATTTATCAGACACTTTTATCCAAAGCGACTTCCAATCCCTAACTACAGGGGCAGTCTCCCTGGAGCAACTTGGGGTCTTGCTCAGAAACCCAGTGGTGCAATGCTGAAGGAAGGATTCGAACTCATGACCTCTTGGTCCAGAGGGGTACCTACCAAAAGTGGTCCAAGGAAAGACGACTGGTGAACCGACGACATGGTCATGAGCCCCCAAGGGTCATTGGGAATGAAGGTTTGTCCAGATGGTGCAATCCCACAGAACATCTACTGCAGCACACTGAGTTACTGCTGGTTATGATACAAAGACGTCACAACACAATGCAGACCCGTCAGAGTGCCCATGCTGACCTGTTTCCGCAGCCAAAAGCTCCTACAATGGGCATGTAAGTATCACAACTGGACCATGAAACCATGGAAGAAGGTGGCCTGGTCTGGTGAATCACATTTTCTTCACATTCGCTTATTTTGAAAGATATGGCACCAAGGTGCAAAGAAGAGGCAGGGTGACGCTCTGGGCAATGTTTTGCTGCGAAACTGCGAACCTGTCATTCATGTCAATGGTACTTTGATGCGTTCATATTCATGTTTTCCATCATTCTAGAGACACTCAGTCTGTACAGTATGCTAAATATGCACATTCACATATAGCTATTCTCACACATACAGTCATAGGCATCAAGTCAAATATACCTTACTGACCCATTACTTCAAGTAACAACAATAGAACCCATTTGGGTGCTATACTGGACTATTTTTATAAAGGTCATTTGAATACCCATTTATAAATGGTTTTCCATCATAGAGAAGAACCATTAAACCAGGTAAAGAAACATTTATGCACTTAAATGGGCATTCACAGTTCTGTTAAGCATGGTTAAATAACCCTTTTTAGAAAGAACCCTTCAATATAGGGTACTCTTAGTGCAGTGTCTAACTAATAGTGACAATTAACATTAATAGAAAACTGATTTGTAGTAAATGTTTTGATTGTGTTTTTTTAAATTGTGAAGGCACTGGTTCTTTTTGTCCATTCAAATATCCTAGGACTCAAAAATTGTGACAGATCATGCATTGTGAAAATTTCTTGAAGTGAAGCCATATCACCCACCCCCACCTCAATATATCTTGAATGAGATAATCCATAAGCCAATCAGTATCAGTAGCATATGGCCAGTTAGCAAAAGTTTTTTTTGTGCTGAAGCACCTGTCCATTGGCTTATTGTAAGTGTACTTGAATCAGCATTAAACTTATTGTTACTATTGTAGAAGAGATGGTATATTCCTGTAAACACAACCTCTCCATGTTTCACATACAGCTAGACCAGCATAGACCAAAAGTTACATCCAAGTTTACATTTACATTCTAATGTCCTGTAACTACTTGCTTCTGGTCTGATCAGTTAGTTGCGAGTCTGCACTATATGTCCAAAAGTAAATGGACACTCTTTCTAATTCAGGATGCTTCAGACACAATAATTGTTAGTGTATAAAATCAGCCACAAAGCCGTGCAATGTCCATAGGACATGCGCTTTTCCACAAGTCAGTTAGCAAAATATCTGTGCTGCTAGTTCTGCCCCGGGCAACTCTAAGTGCCATTATTGTGAATGGAAGTACCTAGAAACAACAAAGCAGGGCCACCGAGTGCTGTAGCACTGAAAAAAAATGATCAGTCATTTGTTGCATTACTCTCTACAGAGTTCAAACTGCCCCCGGAAGTAACATCAGTATAACAGCTGTTCATCGGTATGCTTGGTAAATGTTTTTCTATGGCCTCAGTGCTGTACACAAGCCTAGTTTTGCTATCTGGCAGCACAATGGACAAATCTGAGTTTGGTTGATGCCAGGAGAACGCTCTCCACCAGAATACATGTAGTGCGAAAACTGAAGTTTGGTGGAGGGGGAATGATGGTCTGGGCATGTTTTTCAGGGTTTGGGCTAAGCCCCTGACATCCATTGAAGGATAATGTGTATTCCACAATATACAAAGACTTGTTAAACAAGTATATGCTTCTATTTAGCATTAGTTTGGGGAAGGCCCTTGCCTGTTTCAGCATGACCGGTCCATAAAACTTGTTTTGATGAAGTTGGTGTGGAGGAACGCCAGTAGTCTGCCCAGAGCTTCAACCTCAGTCTTTCGGGATGTACTGGAACGTCGATTATGACCCAGACCTTCTTGGTCTACATCAGCACCAGACCTTACAAGTGCTCTTCAGACTAAATAAGCACAAATTCCCACAGACATACTCAAACACCCCATCTGTGTGGAGGTTGTCAAGGGGAGGGTCAGCTCCAGATTAATGCCCATGGTTTTAAAATTGACTGTCCAACAGGTTTAAATAGGTATGATAAGGATTGGGAATCATGACCAGGTTCCAAATGATCAGACTGGAGCATGGGCGCCGGAACCATTATAGCATTATATTTCAAAATATTTTTTTTTCATCCTCCCCCCAATTTTTGTCTCCCGACAACAGCCGAGACTTGGCATGCACGCATCCCTTAGTGAGGGTAAGCATCTTATGTCTTAATAACATTAGGCTTAGCAGACTTTTTCTCTGACCAAGAGAGCCTAAACAAAACAAATGCTATACTAATAATATACTAATATTTCACCCGTCTTAGATGATGACATAGACTTTTGTTACAGATAGCTTGAAGGATACAGCATCTGTTCAACTTGCCCATCAACTTAGAATTGTTCATCAGGCAATTTTATATTCAAAGAGTTCTTTCGCAAAATGAGTAAATGGCATCCTTTAACAACCAAACTGACTGTTGTGAGTCATTCTTAGCATACAGCACATTCTGAACCTTAAATATGTTTTGTCATAAAAGCTGTTATCGTCTGTCGTCAAGCTGCTGTTAGGTGAGATCATGAAAGCCGCAGGATAGTGTCGCTTCTTCCTACGGTGACTGAGGAAGTTTGAAATTACTCACCAGTTTCTACAGATGTACCATTGAGAGAATTCTGTCTGGCCGCATCACGACCTGGTACAGCAGCTGTAATGCCCTGGACCTTCAACAGAAGGTGGCCAGATTGGCAACGCATTACCACGACTGAACTGTTAAACACTGTCTACTCTGACCTGTTAAACACAGGACTCTATGTAGCCTATTATTTTACTGCAAGAATACTTTTACTATTTTACTACTTTTATTCTAGTGTTGTTAGGTGTTGTCCACTGTGCAAACTTGAGGGGACTCTGAATCCAAGAATTTCTGGTAATGATGTTCAGTTGTTATCTGTATGTGACAATAAACTTGAAACTTAATTCACATTCTACAGTTGAACCGACATAAAAAAAAGTGCTGCACTTGAATAAAACCCGTTAAATCTGTTCAGTGAATCAGAGTGCAGCATTCTGGTCAGGAGACACTACATGGCTGTGATTCTATTCAGCAGGAGATGTACTGTCTGCAAGGGAATTTCACTCTCGAAGTCTTCTTTAAAGGTGCATCATTTTGATGAAACTGAAAAGAACTGTCTGTTAAAAAGTGTTTCGGACTTTTGCAATGAGATTTAAATTTTAAAAAATCAGTACAGTTTAATATAGTAAGTTCGTGTTGTATTGAGCTATTTGTAGCTGGAATCCATGATTGAGAAAAAGGACAATTTATCAAAATGTTAAAAAATTAAGAGAGCTTTGCAGATCAACTCAATTGTTTAACAAGTTCTACCCTTTCAAGAATTTGTCTTTTATTTTAAGATGTTCAGATGTTATTAGGCAGATATTCTATGCTGTGTTCAGAGGTAATAAAACAACTGTGCTGATGCTGAAAACCTGTACAGGCCTTTTACAGGCGTCCAATCCCTGGGTGTGGTGGCCATGTGTTCACAACCTTTTTTCATACAGTGTATTTAATTACACTATATCATTAATTTGGACCATATGTTATAGCTGCTGATGATGCATGCTGCATGATGCTGATGATAAGAACAATTAATAAACAATTAAAGCAAATATCCACTATTTGGGATGGGAAATATGACAATATTTATCATCACAATTTGTTACAGAATGCCTTAGTGTGAAATGCTGAATAAATTGAAATAATTGGTTCATTACTGTATGTACATGAGGCATTCGTTTATTGGTCTGTTCTAACAAAATGTCATGAAATATTGCTATATACTGCATTATCACTCACTGCTGTTCACTAGTTGCCATTACTGTAGTAAAAGTATTCCTTCCTAAGTGATTGTTTTACTTTCACATTCGTGTGTCATATTCGTGTGTCAACCCTTTGCTTTAGGTTTGATGTACAAGGAAAATCAAAATCATAGAGAAATCATTCATTTGGACCATGTTACAGGCCTCAAAGACACACTCAGCATTTTTAGCTTTGTAGGTCACGTGATGCGTTTATTCTAGATTATTTTGCTTAAAGACACTGTAAAATAAATTTATTTTTAGGATGTGAGATACACTCAAAGATACATTAGGGAGTTTTCTAGGCCAAATTTCCTGGTGATTAGAGTAAATATCACACATGAGTTCAGTGAAACTATGACGGGTCTAAGCTGCACTATTCCTGTGCAACTTCACACTGTTTCGCCCCAGCCACTGTAATAAAACACAACTTTCAGGACAAGGAAAGTGAGAGAAGAAAAGGGAGAGATGGGGTTGAGTGGGGCGACATTATGACTTGTCAGCAGCTCAAATGGATTATGTTTCAATATCAGTCAGGACACTACAGAAAGGAAAATGAGAGAGTGTGCTGTACGTTTGCGCGCGAGAGTGTGTGTGTGCGCACAATGCAGATGGTTTTAAATTGCCCCCTTTGTTTTTCCATCCGAAGAGAGGTGCTCTCATGCCTTATCTCTCTCATGGACGGCCAGCGGGCCGATGTTCTGAGAAAATGAACTGTCGCAGCATCGCTCAAACGCCACTCCTATACCTCCTCCTCCCCCACACATACATACACATTCACATAAACACTCACTCTAATTTCACACCTACAACTCCCCACTACGCTCGCCATCACATTCACACACCAGCAAGAAACGTACAGCCACTCTGTGCCTTTTGCTGTTTGCACACACCTTGTTGCCTCCAGAGGGGCAATTACCGATGCTCATAGGCTGTCTGAGAGTCTGCGTCTGGACTCGTACTTTTGGCCCCTCTGGCCCCTGTCTGTCTCAGCTCCCTGTGATTAGAGAGGAAAATAACGCCCCCCGTGCCGCGCACTGATGGAGCCGTGACTGGGACAACACAGGCAGCTGCCCTCCGCTCCATTTAGCTTTAGCGGCCAGAGCCGGGCCTGAATGCCAGGGGAGTTTCGCACTCGTTTTGGAGTGACTAATGCTGTATTATAGCAAGAACAGTTTTTGGAAAGGTTCTAAAACTAGTGGTCTGCTAAAAGGCCAAAAATCAAATGTTAAGATGAAGCCGAATACGAATGTCTAGCTAACGTCTGGCAAAAAACTGAACAGAATTGCCAATAATTCAATGACTGGTGGTGTAACTAAAATCTTTTTGCAGGAAAAAATACTTCAAACAAAGCAGGTAAAAACATTAATTTCCATGACCGTAAAATAGAGCTATAAGGGGGGCGTTAAGGCCTCTGTGGTGACCGAGCCCCCCTCTGGCTACAGGACAGAGTGCACACACCACCAATAGTCATGCCACTGCTGCTGAACAATGTATTACAACAAATCGTGCATGAATCTTCAGGATAAAGCTTTCACCGTAAGCACTAGATAACTATGAGTCTCTTTCCTCTCAATGTGAGAAAAAAATGAGCAAGACGAAACAGGCTTGAGGGAGAAGCTCAGGTTAGACAAGCAGGAGGTTCTGTTCATTAGGAGCTGACCACGTTCGGCCCTCCTGGCCTGCTCTCCTTCTTTCTCTCTCCTTCCTCTCCAGGCCATGATGAAACCTTCATCAGCCACTCGGGGGGAGAGAAAGAAAATGGCTGCCGAGGGAGGGCCAAATCATAGAGGGGATTCGCTCGGAGAGGCTGGGTGTCAACAGGCCCATAATGATACCTGATGGGCTCTGGAAAACACTCTTCTGTCTCTTTCTCTCTCTCTCCCTTCTCCTTTTGCCTCCTCTCAGTCTAAGCCACCTAAGTTGCAATGCACTTGAAACGATAATTAGAGGTGGTAGGCTAAAACAGAAGAGTTATACGTAAACACACATACATACACACACACACACACACACACACACACACACACACACAGTCACGCTCACACACTTCAGACCGTATTTCCAGTGGCCAAGCCCTTTGTTTTATATACCTCAGCCCTCAAAACTCTTGCTCTGCCCCTTACTTTAAAAAAAGTGGACAGAAAAAATAGAAAAGGAGAGAGAAGGGGGAGGGAGAGAGGGAGGGAGAGTTCCTCCTGCAAGTCGCCAAGGTGCTCTCTAGTCCATTGTGCAGTGTGCTGTCAGGTTAAATTAGGGAGTACAGGCTCCGCGAGTGTAAAAAAATCAATACTTGATGGAAGATTGCTCCCCGGAAAATCTGTTTTGATTCCAGGATTAATTCTTGACCAAAGACTCCGGCGAAATGACATGCCATTAGGGCCAAAAATGAACACATTCGGCGGTGGAAATTGGATGGAAATGTGTCAGGTGATTGCCCCGGCCTGCTTGTTTTGCTCTCCGGGAGAGAGAGAGTGAGGGGGGAAGAGTATAGTGTGCAGCCGGAGTGAAGCGCAGGCGGCCAGAAAAAAAAAAAGAAGAAGAAGGGGGCCAGGAAAAAGCCTCAGAGCCTCCAGCCCCCTTTTCTCCGTCTCCATTTTCCATGGCCCTCCCGAGTATTCTCTCACACTATTGTTGTCCGGCCTCCTGCAAATGCACTGGGCACTGGCGCTCAAACGCATTTGTCCGTCGGCCGCATCTCTCCTGTGTGTTTCCTCCCTTAAAGCGCAGGATGAAGGATGGCCCCGTCTTAAGACAAAAGCAAGGGGGTTGGGGGTGGGGGGGCTCTTTTTGTCCAGACTCCATGGAGCAATGGAAAGAGAAGGAAAATGCAATATTGATAAGAGGAATAATGCGTTTGTCATCACTAATAACATGTTCCCAGCACCTGAGTACAAGAAACAAACAATAAAAAAATCACATATAAGTGCTGTGCCCCCCCCCAGTCCCCATTTCAAAAACACAAGTGAAGGACAAAATCTTTACAAACCTAAATCTCACGTTAGGTTTGTCAAAAATTCACCCAATTTTAGCTTGAAATCAATCTTTAGTTTCACAATAACATTTAGGGTTCATTTTATATCAAATTCACCCTAATAAAGTCTCATACAGACTAAAATGATGAGCAGGTCTGCTCTGCGGACAGTCTCTAATTTGTTCCACTTGCATGAGAAAATGCTCATCTGTGTACTAGTAAACTTTTACTTGAGGAAAATCTAACCTCGCCCTACACCGGGATTTCTTGTCCAACACTGAATGTACTGTTCTGTAGCACAAGCACTTCAAATTGTGAATTAAATATCAGCCTGTCCATCATAAAGTCTGATTTACAGTACTTGACATATATCTACTACTGAAAAGAAGAACTACATACATGTATACACGTATCCACCCACCCAGTGACTGATTAGGACACCCCTCTCATCATGCCCTTGCCTGGCTGAGCCATCACTGGCCAAATTGGACCCTTAAACAGGAGTGCCACATAATCAAGAAGTGCAGGTGTGCACATACATGCAGGCATATGTGGAAAGGAAAAATGGCAGCGGCGTGAGCCAGGTGGCTTTATCCTAAACCTGCACGACTGCAAAATATTTGGCCCATCAGGACGATGAAGATTAATGAGGGGTCTTAATTAATTTCATTACAAAGGTCACAGATCTGCTCTAAGCACGCCTTCATCACTGAGACTGTACAGCCCTTCAGAAGATGAGAGTTTAACATATGAGGTGAGCCTGTAAAGGAAATCATCCTAATAAATCATGTTGCTCGCTGAATCACGGCCCTTTTTACAGGCCGAAGGAGTCTCGTTTACTTAAGTAATATTGACGTTGTGATTTGTACATTGATTTCTTTAATGTTGGATTAATTTACAAACAGTCTGGCCGTAACATTGAGAGGTGAAACACAATCGGTGTTGAATGGAACGCTACAGCTCTGACTGTGTGGGTCCACTGAGTCCACTGAGACTGAATCAGACCAAATGTGTACATTATTATAAAAAATCAATACTATTCTTAATTTGTTAATCCATTTTAAATACACTTAATACCAAAAAGAAATAGTCCTGATGAATGTTGGTTAAATGGAATTAAATTGAACATGAATGCAGCACCATCTAGTGACAAAAGGCATTATAGGCCTTCAAGGAAATAATCCATTTGTGGAGGCCAAATTTTGGTGGGTTTGTACTCTTGAGTAATTTCAAACATAATTATCATACATTTGCACTTACTGTCATTATTTTCTGTTGGTTCTTTGCTTGCGCTTCTCTTTTTAAGCTTTAGTGTTTTATTTTAGGCAACATTAATCATAAAAAGGCAATAAAAGCCCCTCATAACTTTCAGTTATGTCAGTGTTGGTTGCTCTACTGGAGTTTTCCCCATTCATGTGGTTTTGGTTGCTACTTTTACTTAAGTCATTACTTAAGTCATTTAAGTCATTTTTTCATTAAAAAACCTGAATCTGGTTTCAAATTACTCTGCCAACAGTGTCACTCATTCATTAAATGTAAATTGCAGCAGTTGCTATAATTGACTTGTGGTTTTAGTTTGGCTCAGTTTAATTTATGATTAAAATGTATATAGTTTATAATTGTAACTTAATAATAATAATAATTTGATTCCTATATTCCTATCAGACTGTGAAGACAAACAAAGACACAGAGACAAGAACAATATAAAACAAAGTCTAAATAAATGTGAATAAAAATGGAAATAAAAATCTGCATGAATACACTATGCTATATTCCCCAGTGATGCGTATAAATTCTACAGATGAGTAACACAGTTAAGTGAAATCTTACGACCTAGATAGTAGTTTGTTAGAAGTATGTTATTATTTTACCTAGTAGACATCAGTAGTATTTAAGTAATATTGATACTGCACATGTAAGACTATTGCGCATAAGATATTGCACGTAATGAAGTGATTCAGCACCCATTTAGAAAAATGTCACATGATACTACACATGGTAAGACCACTGCACACAAGATATTGCACATAATGATAATGTTTAGAACCTGATAAGAACATTGCACATGGTAGACTGTTGCACATCATAGCAAAATAATGCACATAGTCGTACACATAATGGCAGTGATGTGGCTTTGGGATTCCTCCCTACACCCTCCAGCACTCTGCCTCAGTTTGTGCAGTCTGACTTCTGCCATGTTATAATTGGACTTGAAAGCCATTAGGAGCAAGCTGTGTTTCACTAAACCCTCCCAAAGTGAGTCAGCAACTTCCACCAACTCTATATCCCACCATTCACTACCGAGGGACATTCAGCTGAACTAAATTTTTCACACACCTGCTCATCTAACACGTCTTCTGGAATCAATAGTCTTAGCAGGGAGTTTGCTCCAGTGACAGCCTCTGCTCTTCTAGAAAGGCTCTTACACTAGATGATGGAACATTGCGTGACAATTTGATTGCATCCAGCCACAAGAGCATTAGTGAGGTCAGGTACTGGAGTCGGAAAATTTGATCTGGGACAGACTCCTCTCCGAATCCCAAAGATAGGGAGGAGCTCCACCGCTATAGAGAGGTCGCTGCTCCACAGTCCAGTGCTGGGGGGCTTCATACCCCTCTAGCAGATGTTTGGCATTGGGAATAGTGACTTTATTACTGTGACCTCACAGCATCTCACTACTGTGAAATGGGAAGAAGTGTGGGAAAAATATTTTGTTGTTGCATTAGCCGTCCCCTGGAAGCATGGGGCCTAGCTCAAACCCCGGAAAAGAGGGGTGTCCCAATACTTTTGTCCATATTGTCCACCTGTAGGGGGCGATGCCCATGTGTTGGCTGGAGGTTCCCACGAAGAAATGCGGTCAGTGACGTCCGTCATGTGACCATGTGGATAGAGTTCTCTCTGGAGTGTTTGGGTCCATTGAGACCGGTTTAAAAGACTGCAGTCACCTGCTGGAGGTCCATGAGCTGACCAGACTGTGTACCATGTCGTGGGTGAAGGCAGTACAGTGTAGCGATGATGTTTTCGATGAGGACGTGGATGAATTTAGCCTCCAAAACAAAGAATGGAGCTGCAACATGGAAAAGCGAGCCAAGGTGGGTTTCTACTCCTAACTACTTTTCGGATGCAGCGTCCAAAGCCTGAAGCGCAGGGCTTAAGGTCAGTAATACGCCTGTACACTCTGATGTGTGTGTGTGTGTGTGTGTGTGTGTGTGTGTGTGTGTGTGTGTGTGTGTGTGTGTGTGTGTGTTTCTGCCAGGATGGTTACAGAGATGGCATTGATGCAGGAAAAGAGGCTTCACTTCAGGTTGGCTTCAACTTGGGCTATAGAGAAGGTGCTGTTAAAACCAAGGCCATTGGTCAGCTCAAAGGAATCCTTAGGTAAGCGTTTGGAGATCTAGTTCTCTGCCGTTTCAGCACCAGCTGGTATCTCCATGAATCTGTAGCTGGGTGTGATGTGGTTATATTGCTGAGGTGAAGAAAAATATCTTGATCCTATTGCAGTAGTTGACAGTCTTTATTAAAACCATAGTGTCCAGTCTCGATCCCATGGACCCCAGGGGGACTGGGCAGAATATACATTATATGGACAAAAGTATTGGGACACCTGTTTTTCAGGGTTTGGACTAGGCCCCTTACTTCCAGTGAAGGACAATAATGCTTCAGCAGACCAAGACATTCTGGGCAACTCCGTGCTTCCAACTTTGTGTTTACAGTGTTTGGGGAAGAACCTTTTCTATTCCAGCATGACTGTGTCTCAGTTCACAAAGCAGCTCCACAAAGACGTGCTGGAGGAGTTCAGTGTGCAAGAACTTGACTGGCCACACAGAGTCCTGACCTCAACCCCATCCAACACCTTTGGGATGAACTGGAACGGAGATTGGCGCCAGGTCTTCATGTCCAATATCAGAGTAGAATGAATTCCACTCAAGAAGAGTGGACGCTGTTATAGTTGCAGAGTGTGGGGGGGACAAGCTGCATGTTAAAGTCTTCGTATTTGAATGCAATATCATTAAAGTCCCTGTTAGTGGAATGGTCAGGCGTCCCAATACTTTTGTCCATATGATGTAGAGTCACTTTGACTAACTTTGGGAACTGCTCATGTAAACGTTTTTAATCCAGCCCCAGATTTAGTAATTTACTAGTAGACATGACACTAGTTCATTGGACTATAAACTGGAATCAGAAGCTGAAGATGCTGCCCCAGATGCTTCCTTATAATTGGGCAAAGTAGTGGAATGTTGCTGTTTTTGGTCATGGCAGGGCAGCAACAATATTCAGGTAAAGTCATGTGAATGCTCTTTATTATGCTCGACTTCATTGTGTCCCTTCATTTTCCTGCCCGTGCCAGACATCTCTCCCATTGTCCATAACGGTGGCTGTGTGTGCATTGTCTGTGCTTTCCACAGTGCTCTGCAGTGTTGGTGTCAGTCTCAGCCCTCTAGGACCTCAGTGCTGTCCCCCATCACAGAGCTGCTCCGGAGGGTAGATCAGCACGAGCAGGACTTGGTGGGAGCCATGCGGAAAGCTCAGGAGCAGCAGCCCCCTCCCAGTGTGTCGGAGGTGACAGGAGATTTGGAGGATCTGGGTGTAGATCAGAGTGACAATAAGAGGGACTCTGGCTGCTGTAGAAAGAATGGAGACAGAGACTGTTGCAGGAAAGATGGGGAGATGGACTGCGGTGGGCAGCACCAGGACACGAGGAATTTGTTCGGTATGTCATCACCCAGTTTGTTCCGGACAGGCGAGAGTCTGGAGCAGTTGATTCAGTGTTGTGTGGAGCTGGTGGCTGAAATGGGACTTCCTGAAGAGTTGACTTTTCATATCCAGCAGCTCAGATATGCATGACTTGGGACAGGCCATGCTGGCAGATTCTACACAAGCCTACAACTGAACATTGCATTGATATTCATTAATTTTTTTCATTTATATTCATTTGTATGCTTAAAGTTTGCTTTCCCAGTGATGGATTTGCTGTGGACTAGCTCATTCCCCATATTCTTTTCTATATAACTTATAAAATGCTGGATTTGTGCAGCATTTAGTACTGCAATGACATTGTACTGACTTGTCACAACCATTCTGATGCTTCATTATTCCAGATTTACATCTCACACCACTCTGTAGGAGTATAATTGTTATATAGGCAGAAGAATTCATTGGAGTTTTTTCTTTTTGGTTTGTTTGGGAGGTGGTGGTTTTTTTGTTTGTTTTTTTTGCATTGGAGAGTTGTTGTGGTTTTTATTTATTCCTACCAAGACAACTACTTTAAAATGTAATGGAGGTTTAATCTATCATAATAGTATAATACCATTAAAATATTTTTAATAACACTCTACTTCTCTGTTCAGAAGTTTTGTTTGTGCCAATGATTAAACTGATTTTCCCCCCAAAATTTTGTCCCCTTGATAGAGATGTACCTAAAGAATTGAAAAGCTTTATGGAAGGTATGAGCAAACGCAGCTTTCATGCTTTAGAGTGTTACCAAGTATTTATACTTCTGCATGCAACAGTAGGAGCATAAGCCGAAGACGTTTTTAGGCGAGCTGTAAAGGCACAAGTCCAAGACACTTCTGTGCAGAATTGAGGTGCTGTGCAACCCTTTAGGATTGTATTTCACTGAAGGGTCCACTGAGCTCACACTCCCTACCGGAGAGTGAAAAACAGACTAGACATAGCCATGGTGTTATTGTGTTTCGTGTAAGTTTACTGTGACTCATTTCATGCATTAAAAATAGTATGATGAGCATAAGCATGGTGTGAGTATTGGGATGCTCGACCATTCCATCAACAAGGACTTTAATGACATTGCATTCAAATCCATAGACTTTAATATGGAGTTGGTCCCCCTTTGCAGCTATAGCAGCTTCCATGCTTCTTAAAAGGCTTTCCACAAGATTTTGGAGTTTCTGTGGGAATTTGTGCCCAGTCATTCTGTAGAGCATTTATGTGGTCAGACACTGATGTTGGACGAGAAGGCCTGGCTCACAATCTCCATTTCAGTTCACCCAAAGAAGTTGGATGAATGGGGTTGAGGTCAGGACTCTGTGGCCAGTCAAGTTCTTCAACACTGAACTCCTCCAGCACGTCTATGGAGCTGCTTTGTGTTCTGGGACACAGTCATGCTGGAATAGAAAAGGTTCTTCCCCAAATTGGGTCCACAAAGGTGTCCAAAATGTCTTCGTCTGCTGAAGCATTAAGATTGCCCTGTGCTGAAAGAAAAAAGAGTAGGCCAAACCCTTAAAACAGGTGTGTCCCAATACTTTTGTCCACATTGTGTACGTGCTGCGTATTTTTTTCCACCTGTTTTACGACAATCCTTGTTTACCATTGGCTTGCGGCGGTGTCCCTTTACAGCGTTCTGATTGGCTAGTCTCCGATGGGCTTGAACTAGTAGCCAATCGCAGCGAGGGAAGGTGGGACTTTCCGGAAAACGGGTGGGGGAAAAACGATAACGCTTCCAAGGAGGGAAAGTGAAAGTGCGTTAAGGTAAACTTCGTGCTGGAGGAAATGGTGGGCTCTCGATGACCGCGGGCCAGAGGTTTGGGATGAAGGTAGGAAATGACACCAGTGATTTCCGAGGGACACGCGTTTATTGCTATATAGAAAGTATGACAGGCTCGGTTATAGCCGTTAGCCTAATGGTGCAGGCTTGCAGGTAAACAACAAACCGCCTGGACGACATCAAGAAGAGTCCAGTTTGGGTTTAAGCTTCGTAAATGGTGGAAAAACATGTGTGGAAGTCAAATATGTTGAATATGTGTCTCGGCGAGGCGCATCACAACGGCAGCCATGGGTTTGGTAGAGGGGTTTTGTTGAACAGAGGCTCTTTTTATGCTGGGCACGTCCGTGCAGTGCACCGAGTGGTACGAGACGATGAGAACTTCTTCCACCCTCAGTCTGGATTTAAAGGAGCACAGAAACACGATATCCAATATCGGAGGACCTGTTTAAATGACACGGTGCACATAGTGCGAATACCAGCCTGGAAGGAGGTGCAGATTCAAGTCGTCCTGCAGCTCTAGTGACTTGTTGATTCAGTCTGACAGCTCTGCTTTAAGAGTTACGAGGACTGCAAATTAAAGTCTTGTTTCTTCTTTTGTGTCCTAAGGGCCTCTGTTTCATTTTGAGTAACTCATTATATTCATTTGATTCACCTGATTGTCTTAAGTCTGGGACATGTGTTTGCAATTGCATATATTCATATATTTTAGCATGTAAATAATGTGTATATGTACACTATAGGGGCAAAAGTACTAGGACGTATGATCCTTAGACCAACAGGGACTTTAATATGGACTTTGCCCCTCTATAACAGCACCCACTCATCCACAAGATTTTGGAGTGTTTCTGTTTTAATTTGTGCCCATTCATTCTGTAGAGCACTTATGAGGTCAGGCACTGATCTTGGATGAGAAGGTCCGCCTAACAATCTCCCTTCCAGTTCATCCCAAAAGTTTTGGATGGGATTGAGGTCAGGGCTCTGTGCGGCCAGTCAAGTTCTTCCACACCGAAACCAATCCAGCCACGTCTTTATGGAGCTGCTATGTGCACTGGGACACAGTCGTTTTGGAATAGAAAACTGTGTCCACAAAGTTGCAAACATGGTGTTGTCCAAAATGTCTTGGTATGCTAAAGATTGTCCATAAGGGGTCCAGCCCAAACCTTGAAAACAGGTGTGTCCCAATACTTTTGTCCATGAAGTGTACCTTTTCATGTATTCTTTCTGAAATGACGTAAAAGAGTGATTATTCAGGCTGAAGAGCAACAATTGCACTTTACAGCCTGCAGTGAGACTCAGAGGTCTGGTAATCAGATTACAGTGAGAAATATAGGTGTTTGCACTCTCCATGTGCAGATCCAGGGACCACCTATGATCAGATTTCGCAACTCAAGGAAGGGTATCGCATACAAGTACATGTTGTCACAAACATGTAGACGGCATAGGTTAACTTATAGACTATAAATAAGCTTTGCAAGGCAGTTCCTTTCATTTTTACTGTGTTGACAGATGACTATGGCAGCTAGGATCGTTTCACAATACAATATTTTTGGTCATAAACATCACTGATCACCTCCAAAGGTAGTTTGAAGAAGTGTATAATTAGTCTTCTGAGACCCACACTGGAGATCAAATTACGCAACTCATGTTAAAAGCACGTGTAAACAGGGCCAAAATGTTAACTGCAATTAGAACTAAAATAGTTTATTAAAGTGAAATAATCTAGATCTGGTTTGACCAAATCAGCATATGTCATATCTATTTGTGGTAAAAAAATATTTGGTGCAGGTAAACCTGTGTAGTGAGTTCTAGTGTTGTCTTTTGACTACTTCAGTTGATTTGCTGATTTCCTGTTCACGAACCTTGTTGTTCACAGGTTTGGATTTATGTCCTGACATCCTCAGTGACCGAAGATCAGTTATAACTGGACTGTAGTCTTGAAGATGTGCTTAAATGACAGACAGTGGTCTTTTGCATAAGTGTGGAACAAAAGGAGTCTTTACCTATGGCTGGGGTTGTTCTTTTCCCTGAAGAGGAACTGGAAACTGGAAATCGAACAGTGTTTATTTTACGTGGATGTTTATTTTAAGTGGATCCGTCATATCCGTTGACTGTGGACTGGATGAGAGGGGTTATAAACCACCAAAATGGGAAACCAATGCTGTCCACCATCGAGTTCATGCGACCAGACGGTTGATGAGACAAAAGGGCTTCTGAGCTCTTCAGAATCAAAGGCATCAACCAAAGCAGATGGATCAGAGGGAACTGGCTTCAGCCGAGCAGAGGTGGTGGAGGAAAGGTAAGTGTATTTCTTCTATTTTTTTGTGTTATTATGACTTAAAGGGACCATTATCTTTGAAAAAATAAAATATCCTTGCTTTTTGCTTCGAAAAAGAGTTGTACTATTTATGCAATACTACTTTAAAATACACTCACTTGTCTATATACATCCATCAAGGAAAGGAAAAATGTATTATAACTGTGAAATCAGAACCATAAACAAATTTACATATGAGCACCCATATATTCATCTTAAATGCACGGTAACAAAACAGCCTGTTGCAAAAAAATATAGAATAAGTCCTTTAAAAACTTGATGATAGTAGACTATAACTTATCTGAGAATGTGTGTGGTTGTTTATTGTCTAATTTTAAAATGACCATTGCCATTTTTATTTTTTTTTTACTCCACCTGGCAGCAAAAATGAAGAGCCGGACAAAGAGGTGATCACTAGTCAGCCGAGTGCAGTTAACAAATGTGTAGAGGCAAGTTCCTATCGTGCTGTAATGGACTCAATGCACACCGATGTCTCTCGTGCTGCACAGACAAGCCAAGGTTCTTCACCTGAAGTGTCAAAAGAGCCAGTCGAGGATTCCATAGAAAAAACAGGAGCGAAGGAAGACACTGCGAAAGAGGAGACACAGACTTCCGCTGACGACACAGATTCAGCTAAAGCAACTCCTGAGAAAATTACAGCTGAGCAGAAACATAAGAAGACAGTTCCTGTAGCCGATGTTGCAACAGTGACTGCAGTGACAGTCCAGAATACATCTACAGGACTTGAGCAGGCACCGCTGGATGCTACTGAGGTGGATATACGTAAGGACACAGATGTAGCATACACAAAGAAGGAGGATGCTGTGGTGGAGATGGAGAAAAAAGTGGCTTTAGAGAAGGAAGATGCTGAGGTGGATGGAGAGAAGGAGGCACCTAAAGTGGATGTAGAGAAGAAAGATGCTGAGGTAGAGGTAGAGAAGGAGGCACCTAAAGTGGATATAGAGAAGAAAGATGCTGAGGTAGATGTAGAGATGGTGACAGCAGAGGTGGACACAAAGGAAGAGACATCTGAGGTGGACACTCAAACGAAAGCTGCAGAGGCGCACATAGAGGAAGAGAAACCAAAAACCTCTGAGAGTACTCAAACAGAGCAACCAGCACTGAATGACTCCACAGCCATCAAATATGAAGCAGAACATCTAGCTCCTACTGATGTAGTACAGAATGAGAGCAAAGCGAATACCTCAGTGACAGAAAACGGTAGCGCAGAACCTCAGACATCTTCACCAGAGTCCTCAAGTGAGTTGGATGTAGCTGTAAAATCTGTGTCAGCCAAGGTGAACACTGAAGAACCTGTTTGTGTGTCTACGGATAAAGTGGAGAACAAACAAGAACATAAAGAAAAGGAAGACAACTTACCATCTGAATCTCAGGAACATTCAGAGAAGATGACGACTCCAGCAGGGGAATTTAGTAATGAACTCACTCCTCACAGCATAGAAAATGGGCAAGCGGATGATGTGAAAGATGAGAACTCATCCAGTGTGGATGCTGAATGTGTCTTAGAGAGGCCCCAAGAGACAGAGCTACCCCAGAAAACATGTGAAGAACCTTCCCGGACTGAGAGTGAAGCACAGCTGCCCGAAACCTGTACCAATATTATCAGGTGAGAAAATCTTAGAGAGGTTTAAATCTGACCTTATACTTATTAATTTGAGTACAATTCTTTAGCAAAATGTTCACTGTGTCATAACTCATCTCACATTTCACCACAATTCAATTGGATTATTGTGGCAAATTTCAAATTATGTTTAATAAAACACCATATACAAAGAATGAACAGGAAAATCACAATAAGAACGGTACACCACACAAATTCCCCTGAGAGCTGATAATAATGAGGGTGCACAAAGTTCATTCATCTTGGTAATGCAGTTATTTTTAGTCATATAAGACCAGACTTCTATCTGAAAGCCACAATAACATTTCGGAAACATGTTTGGTACGGTATAACAACAATCGTAGAAAAGGTTATAACTGTTGGCTCAAATAATACACAAACAAATGTTTTTTTTAAAAGTTGTTCTGGCTATTCCCCCTGCACATCTTGCCCTAACAAGGGGGCTTTTCCTGCTGGGACCTTTACAACAAGGCGAGGTTTTTATTCAGCCAGGAAGTCCCTTAATACAATCACTTTGTTCTGCAGTAGTTTTCTCAGCCAATTAACATAAATAATAGAAATGATGGTAGCATTCCAAAATCAGTATAGTTGAATCACCAATTTCACATCTATCAGCACTTTATTACACTCCTGAAATCTTGCTTTATTTGGTACATTGTGCCTTTCTTTTTTACTTTCAGGCTTTCATACTGTTGCTTCAAAACTAATTTACAGCCTGTTAAACTCTAGATAAATGGTTATGTTTTTTCGTAAGTTTCCGTTTGTGAGTGCTTGTCCTAAATTTGCGTGTTAAGGGTTTTTTTTTTATCTTACACTGATCGGCCATAACATTAAAACCACCTAATATTGGGTAGGAACCCTTTGTGCCGCCAAAGCAGCTTTGACACGTCAATGCATAGACTTCACAGAACGTGGCAAAGTGGGGCGTCTGTGGATTGGACAAATTTGTCCTGCCCATCCCACAGATCTGCGTAATTTGGAGGCCAAACCAACACCTAGAACTCTATGTCATGTTCCTCAAATCATCCTGCTGAATGAAGTCAGGGCCATTAGAGACCGTGAGGGCATGTCGTTGGTCTGCAGCAATGTTTAGGTAGTTGGTACATGTCAAAATAACATCCACATGCATACCAATATCCAGAATATCCTGCCGGCTTGTTTTTTTCCCGCAGTGAATGGTGGTG
The DNA here is from genome assembly GCA_037577275.1 of Bryconaethiops microstoma. Taxonomy (NCBI): domain Eukaryota; kingdom Metazoa; phylum Chordata; class Actinopteri; order Characiformes; family Alestidae; genus Bryconaethiops; species Bryconaethiops microstoma. Next base: position 25,685,617 of record JBBJLS010000001.1, read on the forward strand.
TCATCTTCTTCCTAAGTAAGTGATGCACACGCACCTGGTTGGTCACACGATTTAAAAGAAAATGTGATTCATCAGACCAGGCCAGCCTCTTAGGCAATTTCCTCTGGGATCAATAAAGTTTTCTGATTCTGATTCCATCACTGCATGGTCCAGTTCTGATGCACACCCAAATATTGTAGGAGCTTTTAGCAGTTGACTGGGTCAGCATGGGCTCTCTCCCTGATCTGTGGCTGCACAGCTAAATCTGCAACAAGCTGTGTTCCACTGTGTCCAAATACCTTTTTGTCATAGCCAGCGTTAACTTTTTTGGCAGTTTGGGCTACGGCAGCTCTTCTGCGTCCGTCAGACGTGCTGCCCTCATGACCGTGTCACCAGTTCTCCTTCCATGGGCTTCTTTGGTAGGTACTGGTCAGTACAGTTCTCCTTCCTTGGGCTTCTTTGGTAGGTACTGGTCAGTACAGTTCTCCTTCCATGGGAGTCTTTGGTAGGTACTGGTCATTGCACACCAAGATCACCCCGTAAGAACAACTGTTTTGGAGATGCTGTGACTGAGTAGTCTAGTCGTCACAATTAGGCTGCTAAGATCTTCACACTCACACATTTTTCTACAAGAACTGCCTGTTCATTTGAATGACTAATATATCCCATCCCATCCCAACCATTGTAGCAGCTGGTGAATAGGGAGTTGCCCCTGCTATCGGAAGGCTGTGGGTTTGAATCCCAGGACTGCCAGTGGCACCACTGAGGTACACTTGAGCAAGGTAGCGTACTCATACGCTGCTTCCTGGCTGCCCACTGCTTCACTTGGTGAATGGATTAAATGCAGATAAGAATTTCTATGCTGCCTCTGGTGTGTTCACGTGACTTTACTTTACTTTTGTGACAAGAAAATATTACGGCTGATCAGTGTATATGCTCAAGACACACAGAGCCCCATATTGCTCACCCAAGTCACCTTGCTGGTAGATCTGATAATTAGTAAAGCTGGTGAAACTGGTTTCTGGTGAGATGCCATTCATTCTAACCTTATTTCCCCTCGTGTTAGCACCGTAGAGGAATCGGACAAGTCCACAGACACCGCAGCAGACCAGGAGAAGACCACAGAGCTAGTAGAGAAGCAACAAGAATCTACAGAGTCTCTTCTGAATGGCCTGGACTCCACCACTCCTGCGGAGAAGTCTGAAGTCATAGAGGCTCGTAGGCATGTACCGCCCACTGTTCACACTCAGCACCACTAGGTGGAACCAAAGACCAAAAGACCACTTAAAAATCTGATGTGTTTTTAATCTTAAGATCTTAAGATCTGATGTGAATGGAATGTTTTGGCTGGCTGTGACTGGTGAATGAAGACAGGCAGGCAGGAGATAGGCTGAGCCCTTTGTTTTAGCCTTCTTGCTTCATCACAAGAGTATGTACAAGTTATTTTTATGAGAGTCTAAAAAAAGTCAGGTGTGGTTCATATCTTGAGGTGTAAGGTAATGCATTGAATAGAAGGTGCATGCTGATGGTTTTGCACAGTCCACCTTTTGAGCTTCTTGTTTACAGAATGCACAATGCTTACTTTCATAGGAAATAACCCGAGCATGAAATACCATTATTGGACATTTAAAAAAAACCCACAGTGTCATTAGACAGAAGAAAAACAAGCTAAATTTAAACTGAGCTTAAAATTAGCTGGCTAGAAAAGAAATCCGCCTTCTTGGGACGGACCCCTGACTTGATTCCTGTGTTTACAAACACTGATTATGTAAACGAACCTCTTTCAAATCTTTTTCTCCCTGTTTCTCCTGAGCATGCATGTAAAGCTCCAGAGTGTGAAAAATAACTTCATTCAAGCTTCTAAAAAGTCTAGTGATTGTCATTTGCTGTTGCTGAATGATGCAATAAAGTTGTTTTCACACTCATTGACCCATCAGAAAAGATTGTTAGCCTTTATTGCGATGTTTTATAGCACTGCTGAGAGAGTGAGAGCAAAATTGCATTGCAGTGAGGGATTTGTAAGGATGTTTTGACAAAGTGTAAAGAATAATCACCATCAACAAACACAAACGTGGACTGTGAAGACCGCAGGCATGACTATAAATATAATTTCCATTTGCTTACATTTAAAAATTACGTTCTGACTTTGAATAGGCTCAGCAGACTGCTCTCGAATAACATTTGAAAGACTGACTGATTGTAACACTTACATTTCTTTTCTTTTTGCAGTGATCCTGTTCACTGTTCAGCGGACAATGTTGAGTCCACTGGATCAAGTGAAGCCTTCTCATTGGACGACCATGTGCAAGAGGAGGACCCAAAGCACCGACTGAGCAAGAAGGAGAATGAAGAAACAACTACTTTTGTCCAAGAAATGATAGAAAAGGAGGGTACAGAAGGCCGCAAGGTCCAAAAAGGAGAGATTATTGTGAGCAGTTGCCATGCTGTGGAAGTCGCACTGATACCTGTGAGTGAAAGCATCTCAGTAAAGAAGGAGCAGCAGCAGGAGGAGTAAGTATTTGTCCTGCTTACTGTAAACTCTGTTCATAAGAAATATATTTCAAATCCTGATGCATTTTTATAAATGTATTATGCATTAATAGATCAGTCAAGAGGGCGTAATTCGACCGTATCAAAGATTTGGCATTTTACAATTGACTATCAGTTATAATTTTCAGTAATGTACCAAAATTATTTTCTCAGTTATTATTATTATTATTATTATTATTATTATTTTCTCAAAATTAAATTCTCAGGCTTTTTTCATATGTGAACGTTTTTTAAAGGGCACATAATATGCAAAACTCACTTTAGTTATAATAGGTCTATTCGCTACAAAACACGTTCATTTGCACAAAATCATTCTCACATAAAGAGATTCACCAGCTTTATTCTTGACAGTTTCAGTCCCTTTCAAAATGAGCCGTTTAAGGGCTCTGTTACTTTTATACAAATAAGCTGTTGCTGGCCACGCCCCACCCATCCCATGCTAACGCTGCACGTTTACCACACGTGAAACAGAGGCACTATCCAGCCCTATATGTTCGACCCCAAGTCAGACCCAGAGCAATATGAACACAACACTTCATGAGTTACTTGTCTTTGCCTGTAGCCATAGCGCTCGGCGTCTTATGCGTGCTCGTAAAACCAGCAGACAAACATGGCGGATCTTCAACTAATCTAGAGAATGGGGGCTCAACAGATGAGGGGTGGTTCTATGCAAATTTCCCCATTATTATGTCACCAGGGGGTGGGGCGTTCAAACAGCTCGTAGAAGCATATGACTCCTGACACCAAAATCTGTCAACTGATTCCCAAAAAACGGATGTATGTTTTTTTCCGCACTTGTAGTGTTTATAGGAGCAGTAGAGACCCAAGTGGAAATACAAAAGGATGCAAAAAGTGAGTTTTGCATAATATGTCCCCTTTAATGTTTCATATTCCACACTGAACTGCACTAATTATGTTCTTTGTAATGAAATATGCAGTCAATGCACTATTAATACTGAAGATTTCCACAATCTACTCCGAAAAGCATAAAGTTCGCATATCACACACTGATAATAATGGATGCTGTTCACACTACAATAAGATAACAATCCAACTTGGGTCTCCTGGTGCATTTCAAACCAGAGAACAATCACAAAATACTGCAGTACGGAAATGTATAATGTATTGGGAAAAAATTTGGTATTGTCACTGTATTTTTAAAATACTGCACACCCGCGGCTTCCTTGACGCTGCATTACATATCTTAATCATCCATCTGGCGAAGAGCAAACCCCCTCTGGAAGTCCAGGTCTCCTGACTGACTGCAGTATGCAATGTCTCCTCCAGATTGCATGCACTCCTCTACCCTCCACCTGGCTTAATCAGGCGCCGCACTTGACATGTTTCATGGTGACACGTTCTCAGAGCACGGTGACCTTCCATGCAAGCAAAGAGACTCATTGGGCCCTTGAGGGCAATTTAGAACCACCAGGCCTCAGGAAGACGAATCCGTCATGGCTGCCCAGTCTATTTGGGGCACTGATGTCATCAGGAGGCACCTGCCACCTGCCAGCTTTACTGAATCCCGGCATTCATAGTGAAGAAATCATTACTGCCGATCACAGAGACAGGGCCAATATTTACTCACAAACACTAAAAAAATGGAGGGGAATGCGACTTAAACGGACAGTTGAATTCCTATTCACATTTATCGGGCTCCCATAAGAGTGGTTTTCTTTTACATTTACATTTAAGAAGATTCGTTCATTGTAAAATGATGCACTGGCTCATTCCACATGTCTGGAGGACTGAGGCTGAAATATCTAAAAACAATTACGAGAGCAGGAAGGGGTGATTCATCCCGTTGTCCAATTTGTTTCACAGTTGCCACAGTGCGTGAGGGGCCGGACTGGGCAAACCCAACCCTGCGTGAATCAAGGTCACTGTCAGCACGCTGAAAACACACACACAGACTACTCAGGCTACTCAGCAGAAGAATTCAAACATCCCGATAAAACAGCGACGCTGTCTTGTGGAGAGACTCAAATAGAAAGCGAAAATATGAGCAGTAAAGGACGAGCGAAGACGTTGTGCAAATACGCCGTGGTCACACACATTAGTCCAGGTTTTGTTTATGCCTATTGTGAGGTGTAAAACATTTTTTCAATCAAAATGCAAAGCAGGTAAAATAAAAGAACGCTATCACTCCCAAACTACCGTAAAAAAAGGTGCATTTAGGAAGGCCTGTCACAAACAAGAGCCGAGCTGAATTATAACACTCACTTCCATGGAGCAGCACAGAAGTGCAGCAGGTTCAAAGCACCACTGATTCTGAAAGAAAAATTATAGCGCAACAAAATCAGCCTACGGGAACCTCGTTACCATGGAACGCCAAACATTCCGACTCTGCAGAGAAAAGCCCCAGAGAGAGCAAGCAGACCAGACACTCACCGTTCTCTGTGTTTTCATGCTCGGTGTCTGTCAGGGTCAGGTTGGAGTTGGCTCTGCTGGACAGACAGGAGCTGCGGCCGGACTTGGTGTTGCCACGGCTCCAGAGCCGCACTGCGTGTTCAGGGGACACTATTCCGTCCGTCTCCGTGTCAGCGTCTGAGCCCACACTGACCGAATAGTCACGGTGGGGCATCCCTATGTCTGGCCGGTACGTTGCCACATGAGGAGCCAGAGGTTCTCCAAAGGCCAGATCACGCAGAGAGAATTCTGTCCCTAAAGCAAACACACATTAACAAAGCATGATACCTCTATTCACACTGCCATTCAAAAGATTTCAGTGCATTATAACCAGTCTGCTTACAAATACTTATTTAAAATGATTCTGAACAACGTATCAGCAACTGCCCTTTACCTTGAATAAAGCTTTCATGAATGAACCAATAGAAACGCATAATTACTAATAAATATGTTTGACACTACCAGTCAAAAGCTCTTGCACACAACAGGTTTTTACAACTTTTCCATGTAACAGTGCATCCTATTAACTGGTTGTGTGGTGATGCAGAGTCAAATTCTAGACTGTCTTTAAATGCACTCGTTAACTGTTTTATCCCATTGGATGTCACTTAAAAGCTTACAATGTCGTGACCCACACTGTAATTATAATTATATTATATTATAATTATATATTCATTATTTTATATTAGGTGTTTTTTGTAGGTCAGCAGTCAGCAATATGACATTTTCTTGCTAAAATGCACTCAAATGGTGAACATACTGTAAATTCGTTAAATGTATTTGTAGTAAAAAGGAAGTAACATGCAAAGGTATAAAATCTCAGTGTGCGCAAAAACCTTCGACCGGTAGTTTATATAAACTCAGATTAGAAGTAAAAATGATTTTGCCTTCTCTTTAGCCCCTCACAGTCTCGCAGGTTTCCAAAAAGTAATGCATTGTAGATGTGCCCAGAATGATTAATGGAGCTGCAGATCATTCTTAAATGAGTAAAAAAGGCTTCATAGCATTAAGGAATTTCTAATAAATGTGGGCTCCTACCCTGAAGTGTGTAAAAAAAAATGACAGCATATTTATTACTTAATAACCTGTTATGCTAATGGTAAAAAATACAAAACGGAAATGCTTTTAATGGCTGGACTGATATGTGCACACATGAAACTTAAAGTTCAGAACACATGAATTTCATGAGGAGAGAGAAAATCATCATCACACGACAGCTACTCTGACAATACACTACAGTACATAAGGTCTAAATATGGAAATATGCCATATTATTATTAATGAATTCCGCAAGAAAATGGAAAATAAACAAATATATGAGGACAAGTCAGAGCACTGAGCTCGGTCCACTGAAAATAGAAAACGGAAAGTTAATTACTGTAGCTTTGACATTTGCCAAATTTAATGCACACACTTTGCACAGGGAGAGTGCCTGAACTTTCATATATTCAGAGAAGGACTTTGGAAAGGAAGATCTTTTTCAAAAGGACTTTGACAAAGATGTCTATTTAACATTCACTTTCCGCCAGATTGTCAACACCTTTTCAGTGGGCCTTGCTCAGTGGGAACTAAATACTCACACATAAAATGACGTGCGCAAGCGCTAGCAAACAAGAGGTGATTTAAATGTCTACAAAGACAAACAATTAAGATTTACACAAGACATTAAGACGAAAGATTTATCCACCGTCCACAATTCTTTACACGATAGCCATTATTCTCTACATGACATTCTCTTCACATCTGTTTGCATTGTTTTCTATACAAAATAATATGTCTCACGGCTTTTTCTACATTACATTAGAAGTTCTTGTCGATACCATCACTGAGGAAAATTCCAAATACATTCTGTGTTTCCCATATAACGATCCTGATTTGTTGGGGAAGGGTAAAAGGGTGTTCTTTGGAGAGATGAATTTCGTAATGAGCCTTTCAATGAAAGAACTATTTCTCAGGGACAGCACGATACCTGTCTTTCATGTATTGATACTGATACCAGAACCTCAAGTATCTGCTGATACGGATACCAATCCAATACCGTTTTTTTCACTCTCTTAAGCAGTTAAGCTGTTAATAATACTGGATATTGTCTATGTAATATAATATAATACCATACAATATATTGTCTGAATGCGCTTATATTCCAAAACAGCTCCCTACTTCCCCTAGAGGGCGCTATGTAAGCGTGTCTCCACCAATATATTGTGCACAATTAGTCTATCATAGTGTTTTGTACACATGGCCGATTGCTCAAAATTTTGTTCTGCACTGTGCATGTGACGTGCATGTGATCGTTCAGTCTTTTTCGAGAACCAATCTAGTGATTTTGGCCCATATTGGCATAGCCCTACTAAAGTAAATGAGGTGCATGGCTGTTAAGGTTTTTTTTTTTTTTTAATTGCCCAAACCATTTAGGAACCTTTGTTTTTAATATTTTCGTACATACAAACTCCCGCCATTCCCTCAGTATATACTAAACATTAAGAGTTCTATAGACGAATTACTTGATGGTAACAGGCTATTTTAATAGAAACATGAAGGTCACTCGGTGCCAGGTCACTAATCCACAAGCGAGTTATTAGTGAGTTTTGTCAATAATAGCCTACCACTATATAATATGATAAATGGTTAATTGTTCAATTCCTTAATGAGTATTAGTTCATTCCAGAAACGTTATGCTGTCCTTAGCAACGCCGACAATACGTGCAATTTAGACTAAACGGTGAGGAATTCCACTTACATTCAAATCAAGGTTTAAAAGTTGTTTTAAAAAATCATAAAGATTTATGTTCAGGACAGACTGCAGTAAAAGTCGGTGCTTCTGAAAGCTATAATGCACTTAGTATTCGCAGAAGGGAAGCGGGTATTTTTTCAGGTCATCATCAGCTGGACACATTAGAAGGTCATAAAAGACATCCGTGAATTGGCATTCACCTCACCCCCTCTCATTAAACTCCTGCTGGGCTAATGGCAGGGCTACAACGCTGCATTCAACACCCCTTTTATCTCTCAACTTTTAGGCGCTGCCTCTTTTTTTTTTACGAGGGGAAGGGAATATATTAAAGGCAGATCAAATCTTCGCCACAGTCCTTCTTAATTGCTTGAATGGAATCACTCTGCGGAGAATATCTAAGAGACGTGGCGCATATCTCCAGCCTGCAAGACGTGCCCCCCTCCCACTGATACTTATTATAGTGCTTTTCATGTCAACAACTAAATGTAACAGATATCTACTTCAACGGTGGAGGAATGAGAAGAACGATCCTGAAACCAAGGTGACTATGCTATTCATATCTTCATCAAAAGAACATGTGAATGATAAGTAGCTCTGTGCTGCCACTGATGAGACAGATCTAACGAGCAGACCTACATCCAGCAATGGTAAATTAATTACAGCCTTCAAAACGTCACCATTTCAAGCCAGATCGCATGAATACGATATTAATGTGCTCCCTGACTTTAGTGAAAAATAAAATGACTCAGTTTACCCCAAATGTAGTTTCACACTGGAGTTATAGGGCTAATGTGGATAATTTAGTTACTGAAGCTTACGCTACCAATTAGGGTTGTGCAAACTGCATGTCTAAATCATCATACACTTGCCTCAGGCTCAGATCATCAAACAGTTAAGTGATATCAAACAGACTTGCTTATGTGGTTTCTGACACTACATGACATACTGTCATGCATTAAAATGAACAAAAAGTGGACAAAATCTAGATTTCCAGCTACTATTTGCTACTATTTTACTGTTTTTTACATCAGCATCCACACTGGGACACGAGACATAAGTCCAAGTACAACTATCCTGCAGCACCATAGCTGGTGCCTCGGCCTTGACTCTGTATTTCTTACCTTGCCTGCTGAACTCCGAACCATCGAGAGACATTCCATGCATTTTGCGAATAAAGATTCTAATTCTGCTTTTAACAAAAGGTGCCAAAAAAGTGTTTTCTTTGGAGCAATAGGATACAAGAATCACCTTGGGTTACCTGAAACAGCACTTCAGGGAACAGTTCTTGAAAGGAATATTTATTAGGGGTGGCACAATACCACTTTTAAATGTACCGATCTCAATACTGATATTACAGCCTCAAGTATCTGTCTTTTTCCCTCTCTTCAACAGCTAAGCTGTTAATAATACATCTGGCTGGACGCCGCTGAATCCGAAACAGCTCCCTACTTCCTCTAGAGAGCGCTATGTAAGAGTGTCTTCAATATATTGGGCACAATATATTGTGTACAGTATGTTTATTATAGAGTTGCGCGTGGCCATTATACACTGCAGGGTGCAGGAGTCTGTATTTTAATAGTAATTTTAATAATAATTTTTCCGTTTTTCCGATAAACGATCCAGTGATTTTGGTCTGTATTGGCACAGCCCTATTATAATATATGAGTTGCATTTTAAATACCGCCAGCCCGGAAAGATTTAGGAACCTTTGTTCTTAATGTTCTAGTACACAAGCACAACGATCCCACAGCGCTACAGCCAGTGCTTCAGCCTTGACTCTGTATTTCTTACCTTGTCTGCCAAACTCATCCACTTCATGGTGCACCACTTCTTTTGTGCGGCCACTATAGGTCAGGCGAGGATCCTGGTCGAAGGCCTTGAGGGTCTCACTGGAGCTGTAGGATTTGGGGTTAAGTTTGCCGTCCTCGCTGTCGGCGGATGAGCTGGTGTAACGGCGCTCTGTGTCCCGTCGCGCTGTCAGAGAGCGATACGGCCTGCGTTCCTTCACTTCCATGATCAACACGTCTCAGTTCTCCACATCAAAGAGAAAGGTCTCGATTCAGTTCCTGGGATTCTACAGAAACAAAAAAGAAGTTTTTAAATGATGTTTTACTGCTTATTTTCCAGTCTGCACTCTCAATTTCAGCTTTTAAAATGTTGTTCAGTGGCATTATATAGAATTGCTTTGGTCACACAGCTATTGACCAAAAAACAAACAAACCGATACTTCCCACTATCTCATTTTTTCGTTGCAAATAAATAAATAAAATAAAATAAAACTATCAGTTTAGTGTCTCAGGCTCAGATAACACATGTAAGAGCAATTTCCAGGACATCGCCATAAACAAACCAGGACATACTTTTGCCACTTTGAGTCATCGATAAGACTAAACATGACAACAACTAGCAAAACCAATCACAGGGAGCAACAGACTGCTGTCGATGATCATCTGATAATGTTTTATCTTTCCTTTTCTAGTCCAAACTTCTTTTATGCTGTACTGCAGCACTTTTGTGGCTCTGATAAAACCACAGAGGTGCCCAGGGAAGGCAGCCAGGAGGATTCATTCTGATAAAATACGACGCGACAATTCTTCCTGCAGTATACTTTATGGTTCTGCCACAAACATTCATCTTTTTTCCCTTTTTAACAAGGCTCAGAGAGAAATGCCGCGCTTCCAAGTGGCACATGTCCTTCCTTGTGATGCTGTTTATTAAAAAAGTCGAACGTAATGATACAGCCCCTCCAAACTCAGTCAGAAATATCCAACCTGAAGTGGCGGTTAAAGTCACAATCCAGCCAGAAGATCTCTGAACTGATCCTTTATGGTTAATGAAATAAAAGACTCAATGAATCAATGAATCTGTTATTATGAATCAATTCACTGACAGAATGAATAAATCAGTTCTTTTTAGTGAATCAATTCATAAACTGTTTGGTTTGTTAGATTCTTTATTGTGAGACAATTCTTTGATTCACTGAATCAACTGACTTTCTATTGTGAATCAATTGTAAAATAAGTAAATAAATAAAATAAAATATATTAAATGAAAAGATTCCATCATGGTAAATGATTATTTCACCTTGTTCTTTCGTATTTTTATTCTTGTTTTAGATTCATACTAGCTTTCTACTGTTTTTTTACTGTTCTACTATCTACTAGCTATGTACTATTTTCTAAAGACACCTTAACAATAACATACCGGTTAAAGTGAATTCCTGGTTTACGTAAATAACACAACAGTACAGAAAGACGGTGAAAAGTCAGAAAAATGTATTGATTAATAAAACTAAATATCAAACAGCAGCACCAGGCAAACATCATGGTTCTGCAAAGGAAGATTGCCGTGCTACAGTATGCATGCAAATACAAGTGAGTAATGAGTAACATATAGTGGATATAAGTGAAAGCAATTTTGTGGACCACAGAAAGGGCGCTTTTGTGAACATACGGCTGCGAACAGCAATTTACAGTCTCTCCATTCCCTCCTTTACTATGGTTGTGTGTGCTCATGAACAGGCTTAGAGCATGTCGATGTGGATTTGTAAAGTTGATTAGAGGCTGGGTCATTGTTTTCTTGGGAGCTCTCTTAAGGTAGAGAGATTTCCCTGCTTCATTCGTCTAATTTGCTTCAGTCAAGCTCTCCACAATCGCTGGGCTTCAAATCAAGTGTGTCATACGGCACAGGGCGAATGATCTGAAATGGATTCGGCTGAAGGCCTGTGCTCACTCTGCGTGCGGGAAGAGGCCGCCTTAAATGTTCACTAAGACGATCCACTCTCTGAAGAGTGTTACGAACTGAAGTCCTGAAAAATCAAATAACACAAGGTGGTGCTAAGGTTTATGAGTGCTGGATAAACAAAGTTTGTAATTTGTAATTTGTAAAAAAAAAAAAATAATTTTTTTTTTTTTTTAATGTTTCTCGGCCCCAACCTGCTTTCCTGCTTTTAAAGCTCTTTAAGGCTTATGTACTATAAATGTGTTGAGTTAGGGCAGTGGTCCACAGTAAACTAGATCAACCCGCACCCCCCCCCCCCCTTCAATGGCCTCTTTATTGCTAAACCCCATTTTGGCACCGGGGTCACCTTTTGTGTGGACTGACAGCTGAAAAGATGGCTGTGATTAATGACTTGGAGACCTCGGTGCAGGGACCTCCGTCATTGACAAAAACAGCCTTTCTCTTAAAGCCCCGCAAGAGCACTTCAGCTGCTGGCCCTGCATTTCAGAGCCTTTTGCTTCTGGGTTACTAATTTTTTAGCTTTTACCCAGGGTCCTCAAGCCTATGCTAATCGTTTTGAGGCTTTATCTTGAAGTTTTAGAGAGCTTTGTTTACGCGCATTGTCTTAATTCCCAGAGAGTCGGGTTTTGAGGAACCACCACATGGCCCTTGCACCGACGCCTTCCTGCTTGTTACTGCACGGATCGTATGTGTACGGTTGTACCTTTGAGGCCATGGGAAAGCGATCCGCTCTTTCAGTAAAGCAACATGCGTCACATGTGTTATGGCAGCTTGTGCAAATGCATATACTTGAAAAAGACTGGCTGGGTTGGTGCTGCAAACAACTGAAGCTGAAGTTATCTGAAGAACTGAGGAAACATTTGGGCCCTGTGTTTATCTCTGATAGCGTATTTGCTAGTATGAATAATCGGCCTGGGTTGTTTTTATCTAATCCCTAGAGCTCTGCAGCAGCGGTTAAAAACAAGATGCCAACAAGATGTGGAAAACCTTGGATTTGTGTCCTGTTGTGCAATCAGTGTGAAAGAACAGAGTGTGACTGACTAGAGATTGACATGTAGAGATAACTAACATAGTAGTGGAAAACTCAAGTCTACTGAGTCACACACTACAACTGTAGGCTAAAAAAAATATTTCAAATATCGTAAGACAACATATCGTAAATAAGATCGTCATGAGTGCTTCAGTGTGTATTTTTATTCTTATTTATTATTATTTGTATAAAATACAGTTTGTTCATTAGTGTAGCAGGTTGCAATCTTTTACCAACTGATTTTTAATCTTCATGTTATGTTCAAATTCGCTAACATGCTTGGTGTCAACCTCCAGAAAATGGTTCAAATGAAACTTTCTACCAAAGTTTTAGTGTCTGTACTTAATGTTTCTTTGTTGACCACCTAAATAGGGCTGGAAATAAAACACAGATGTAATAAAGCCCCCATGGTGGAAAATATCAAAGTTCTGGTGGAAAATATGTTTTCCTCCCCCATGTCATGTGACCTATCAGTGGTTCTCACACTTCTGTTCCGTTATGGCCCTAAAGCAGAGGGAAGTTTTTTTTTTTAAGATTATAAAATTGCATATTACTGCATATTACCCTCAGTTTCATCCAAATGAACCAAAACAAATGTGTGTAAAATGTTGATTTCGCTTATACGTTTTAACAAACAGCTAAAAAGAAGACTGACGTACAAAAAACGTACAGGCACTGAAAACACATCGACATGTTCATTTTGTGTTTACACAGTTTGTCCCCATTAAATCAGGAAATGTTATTTAATATGAAGCAAGAAATGACAGTTATTTATTTAGAGGCATTAAATATTGAATGGGAACAAACTAACTCCAAACATAAAAGGAGGGTTATTGTGCAGTTCTAGATGCGTACTTGAGTTATTTTCTCTTTCACAGACATGGTTTATTTTGAAGCTGTAGTGAGTTGCTATAGTTCACTGACGAATTTACAGCCGCAGACTCACAAGTGGGACCCAATACTGATCGCTGACTCCCAGGCGGCTGGAAAGTGCAGAAACATCACTCTTCTGTCTCTCTGTGTTCCAAACAGCAATTCAGACTGAATCACACCTATAATTCAGCTAGAAATACAGCACTGTTAATTCATAATTCCTGTATTTATTCAGCATCTCTGTATTTTATTCAGCATATCTGTATTTACTCAGTATTTCAACTACAATAATAAGGTAATCATAAATAAAATTGTCCATAATTCCTCCGTAAATTGTTCATTTATTAATCATTACTGTGGTTTTCAGGTCGAATTTTAAGGTACACCTTGACCGTTATTGGCTGGTGTACATCTCATGTGTTTTATCAGTGCATTGTAACATACATGCATTGTTTGTGTTCTCATCAGACCGCAAAGCTGTTGATAAATATCCAATCCTGGTTGAAATTGTCATTGTACAGGACATAATGATCATATTCATCTATGGAATATGATATTTATCTCTATTTGGAGAGCTAATTCAGTGAAGGCCAGGTGATAAACTAATACCAACCTATTTTTGGCTTGACGTATTATATATAAAGCATATATTTGTTTTATTTGTTTTCCTGAGACAAGGCAGCATGAAGACTTTACCCTCAAACTCTTTTTTGTGGCATATTGAAAAATTCCTTATCGGCATACAACCAAAGAATCATTGTATAGTGTTGGCACAGAGCACCTGCAATGCACTGTGGGGAAAGCACAGTGATCCAGTGCTCAGGTTTCAGTGTCCTTACAAATGCGGACCCATTGATTGTTGAAGTCCTCATTCAATAAACAGTTGCACTATCTCTACCTGCCGCTTTGGGGCCAAAAACAAAAGAAACCTGCCTGCATTTACCTTTTTTAACAAGGTGACAAGCAAATGGGCTCCCCCATATGGACCTGGACTATAGAACCACTTCTCCCCACCCAGGTGCTGTATATCATAAGCAGAAAAACAAATCATGCCTCAGCAGCTGCTGGTGGTGCGAAGAGGGCCTTGGAGAAATGGTTCCGAACAGAGCACTGTATCATTTTCTGCACCCCAAACCAAACAATATGAATGCCATTAACCTCTGCAGCGATTTATTAAAGCAGGTAAAGCAAAAGGGAGGACAGCAGTCTCGTTGCAAAACGCCTTGGGAGGCCTGAAAGACCTGCAGCTCCGTCACTGGTCCCTCACATGCCAGGCCGAGTGCCTGCATGATCGAGGTATCGGTTGTCTGATAATGTTGGTCGATAGACAAAACACAGATACTAAGTAACTAATTTTAATGATAACAAAGTAATACCCCTGGAAAGAAAAAAAAAAACATACATGAATTTCTCATGAAAATGTTTCCATGTACACACATTGCATTTGAAGCTAACTTTTAACCATGAGGATAACACAAAATGATGCCTTTAGATGAAGAAAAACCATGAAATAAAAGAGCTAATCACAAAAATCAACCAAAACGCGAGAAGTGATGTGGAGCTCTGCCTCCATGCAATCATTATTTCTGATTTTGACCTTTATTTGAAAAAATCAACTCTACACTGACAATGGACAATCGTTTCATTCAGTAAAACACAGTTGAACTAAAAGTCTTGACGTTTGCTTCGATTAACTCCTTAAAACTGGTGCTGCTGTGAGTATTTCGGTATACTTTTACAGAACGTCCCAAAACAAGTCTGAAATGGACCACAGCGTTAACGTTCTGAGGCAGATTGTCCAGAGGCTCTGTCTTGGCTTGTCACAAGATTTTTATTTTTATTTTTCTTGTGATGGTTCACTGCCATCTAGTATAGAATATTTGTTAAATCTCGTATATTTGGATTCTCGTGCTTTTTTGCTTCTAGAGCTTTAAAACCTTTTGATGTTTTTTGCTTGGCCATAGCTGCAAAACCTTTAATCTCATAGAATCATAAAGGCTTAGCTTAGAAAGGCTCAAAGCTGTCAGAAATGTAATTAGAAGAGTTTGATAGGGCAGATTTAATGGGCAGAAAGGATGAAATCCATTCATTCAGCAAGTTGTCTGGGGTAAGAGGAGCTGTTGGGCTCCCAAAGCTGACCCACAGCTCCAGCATGTTTATCTAGCATTAGGGTTGTTTGTGGTTTGGTGTACAGAATGAATATCATTCTCGTGCCTTAACCCATTCAGTGATGGTTCAGATTGTAAGGAAGTTCTAGAGAGGATTACAGTGATGAACAGAGCAGGCTCAACTATAAACAGCAACTTTAATGGTGAAATGGAGATTTTTGTTTGTAAGTGACAGGCGAAGGAGATGTCCTGCTGGCAACATGATCAGTAAGCTCAGTTTACCAGGCCTGGCCAGTCGCAGGCACAACCCACAGAGATTCCATCACAGGGCAGATGGAACGAAATGGGCGTGGCATATTGGGCTGAAAACCTAAGAAGCTTATACCAAATCAGCTGCCTACAGGAAGTCAATAAACATATGCTGTTGGTCACATGCTGGATGTTGGAATTAATTCTCAAGACTTAAATAACCTTATCTCAAATTCTGACTGTGTTATGAACCAGTCAGCCTCTTTGCTGAAAAAACTAACATTACACAAAGCTACAAAAGTCATAGTACCATGTTAATGTCTTCAGTGTTCTTGTCTTCTGCATGTTCAAGTGCTGCCCCAAGGTCAGATGCCGAGGATATTGATTATCATAATAGTGGATCATAATAGCATCATCCTCTCACTCAAAAAAAGGATGGTACAATGTGGTCTTTGAAGTCCTTTTACTAAAGAAAAGGAGCATATTTGTATATAATTTTTCATAACCTATTGTTTGTAAAGTAGAAAATAAAATGGAAAGCCCAGAGTGAGGATAGAGTGTATAAGGATAAGTTTATACTCCCACAAACTTTCTAGCAATTTTTGGAAACTACTTGTGTCCAAACCCTCCCAGCACATTTTCAAGTCTTCTAACAGTTCTGTCACATTTGCTGGATGCTCATTCGGAACTTGTGGGTCCAGCTCATCTATGCTGTTAAATGGGAGAAAGATCTGGAGACTGGAAAGGGCACAATATAATTCTCAAAATATTTTGCTTTTCTTTGGACTGGGCATAATTTTTAGAACAATTTTTAAAAATGTTTGGGACCACTATCCGATCTGAAAATTGAAATTTTGTCCAGTGATACATAAACCAGGAGGCATTGTATGATGTTGAAGAATTGAGTGAAACACAACACAAAGTGAACATCAGTGCGCTAAAGACAGACCTGATATGTCTCTTCAGAACTAATAGCTGGAGCCTCTGTGGTTAAATAATATGTTACTACAAACTGTAAATATTTAAAACAATCCAACAAATGTTTTCTTGTAATTTGCAGTGATCTTTTTGTATTTTTAGAGATTGTCTGTGAAACTTTAATTTTCTAAAAGAACAAAAAATAAACGACTTTAATCTTTTTCCATGTCATTTTATGGCCTTTCCATTGGTCCACCTGTCAGGAAATGGTCACACATGGTATACAGCAGACATTTTCGAATAACAAAAAAAGAAAAAAATGGAAGAAAAAAAGCACAAAAGCGAGTCACTGATACGCCAGCAACCACATACTCCCCCGAACTTGTTTAATAACTCAGTGTTGTCTATGACACACCCACACAGCCCCACTCACTTGTAGACAATAGCTGTGGAGCCTAAACCAGGACTGCGCTTCAGAGAGGCCCAAAAGCACCACTTACTTTTTTTCTAAGAGAGCCTTTCACATGCCTGCTCGGCTCTGAGGAGCAGCAGAAAGGTGTGTTTTCAATAGAATAGAATGGGAGGGGGGTCTGAGGAAGGGAGAAGGGGACACAGAAGAGCGTGTGTGAGGATTTGTGTAAATGTGTGTGTGTGTGTGTGTGTGTGTGTGGGAGAGTAGATGTGTTATTCAGAGTGCTCCCTGCTTCCAGGATCAAACAGGGAACTCTGCCAGTGCATAAAAACAGAATGGGTAAAAGCCTTTCTGTAAACAAAAAGTAGCCTGGGACCAGTGCTGCCGCTGCTGCCGCTGCACTCTACCTACTACTAATCACATCCCTCTGATCCGAGAGAGAGACAGACGGACAGAGAGAGAGAGAGAGAGAGAGAGAGAAAGGGGGGAGAGGGAAAGACAGACAGTCAAACAGACAGACAGACACAGAGTACAGCTAGAGTAATGCTTTCAGTTCGTCCCAGTGAATAACGTGGGGAGTATATGGCTGCTTGTGTGTGTGTGTGTGTGTGTGTGTGTGTGTGTGTATACGTGCACTGTTGGATAGGGGTGTACATTTGTTCACTCATGTACATCCTTGACCTTGGCCGGACTGTGTGAAACATTTAACGTGACCAGCCAAGACTGGCTCTTATCCATTTACAACGCAGCAGAAAAAAGGAGGCTTCACAACAGCACTACCCTACGCTGCTCTACCACAGGTGGGAGGACATGTCAACAGGGAGCTGAAGGGGGAGTAACAATGTGTAGTGTGTGTATGTGTGATGTGTTGGTTGGGTGGGTGGGGGTCTGTGCATTAGTGTGCGGGATGCTCAAATATCATAGATCGTGGTTGGAAAGGGAGGAAATAAATAATCTTGACTGCAGCTGCCCCTCTTAATCCTAGGAGAGCAAATGAGCCGAGGAGTGAATGAGGGGAGAAATAAATAAATGAGAATGACAGGGAGGGGGAGAGAGAGAGAGAGAGAGAGAGAGAGAGAGAGAGAAGCAGACAGAGTAGAAAGGAAGTGAAAAAAAGATGAAGAAAACAAAGAGTGAGAAGGAGAAAGGATAGGGGAAGAGTAAAAGAGAGGAAAAACGGAAATAAGATACAAGTGAGAAAAAGAAGGAGAGATCAGAGAGAGAAAGAGTGTGACAGAGAGAAGTGAGAGAAAGGAAAGAGATAGAGAGGGAGAGAGGGAGAGAGAAACACACAGAAAGGAAACAACAAAGACGAAAATGGGGAGTGAGAAAAAAAACAAAAGAGAGGGTGTGATCGAGAAAGAAGAGGGGAAAAGAGAAAAATGATAAAAGTCAGAGAAAGAGGGAGAGAGAACAGAAAGAGAACAAGTGCGTCACAGAGAGAAGTGAGAGAGAGAAATGAGAGAGAAGGGTAGGGGGGGCAGAAAAAGGATAAAACGAGAGAAAGGAAGAGAGGGCAAAAGGAGAAAGTATGTGACAGAGAGACATTAGAAAGGGAGAAGGGAAGAGAAAGAGAGAGAGAAAGAGAGAGAGAAAGGCAGAGAAGGAAAAAAGATAACAGCAAGAGAGGTGAGAAAAAAGAATGTGTGACAGAGAGGAAGGGGAGGGAGGAGAAGGGAAGGAAGAGAGAAAGGGAGATTAAGAGAGAGAGAGAGAGAGAGAGAGAGAGAGAGAAAGGGGGAGGGAGGGAGGGAGAGAGAGGGAGAGAGAGAGAGAGAGAGAGAGAGAGAGAGAGAGAGAGAGAGAATAAAGGCAGTGGGGACTTGGTCGTTGGGGACAGGTGAGTGTTTTGGGTCTCACTGAGTCACTGGTGAACAATTACAACTAATTATGCCCCTTCGCTGGCCACTGCTTTATAACCCGGGTTGTAGCCCACAGTTGTAAAAGCAGCTAAGCAATAATCAACTGCCTGTAATCCCTGCAGCACTGGAGTCCAGCCCAGGATGGCCGGCAAACTCACAAAAAAAGAGAGAGAAAAAAAAAACATGTTGACTTGCCAGAACCAGCACTGAAAGGGCAGAGCCCCCCTCCCCCAGCTACACCACCCTCAATGAGATTACTGAAGCATAGAGCTGGAGCTATGTTCAAACCTCCCCTACCTCCTCTTCTCCTCTTCCTCTAAGGCTCGGCCCTTCTTCTCTCTCTCTCTCTCTCTCTCTCTCTCTCTCTCTCTCTTTCTCACCCACATGGAAAGCGATCAGCGGTGTGAGTTTCACATACATCTCGGGCGACAGCGAGGAATGTTTTGCACCGAGGGGGAAGGCAGAGCGCATGCGGCGTTTTCTGCTTTTACACACTAACGCTGGTTTAAAAATACATCCCCTTTTCCACGAGGCGAGGACGGTGCTAGCAGTGATGGTGCCATCGAAAAAGCTTCTTGTCCCTGAGCTCCACGAGCGCGTGCACGTGCACGCAGAGAGAGAGAGTTGAGGCACGGCCTATTCCCATGTCGCATGCGATTTTTCCGCAGTATGGCATCATGTGTTTTTCATGCATGTGAGATAGAAGCAGCAACAAAGGAGAGGAGAGAGTGCTAATAAATGAAGGATTAAAGCAGCTTTAGGCTAAGATGACAGTGTCTATATGTAGAGTCTATATGTTACGTGTGTGGCTGCAAAGATTAGTCAGCAAATGAGAATCGGGGGGGGGTGGGGGTGGGGGGTGATATGACTTCTGTTCTATGAATAATGCTGACACTACTGGGGGCATAAAAAGAGCAGAAACCACAAAGGGTATAATAGTCAAATAACAGTCGGTAGATTCACTGATTATGGGATTAATCATTAGTTCTTGTTATATGATGATAATAATGGGATACACAAACCCAAAGCCCGTCTGAATACATCCTACGTCGGGACAATACTTTAATTTAATTTAATTTAATATCCCTTATAGTCACGTGTGAACACCCCACAGCACAGCGCACAGGGTGAACAATGTGAAAGTCTTTCTCTGCATTTAACCCATTCACCAAGTGAAGCAGGTGGCTACCAGCAATAATTCTCAGGATATGCAGATATACTGAGAATTACTGCGATAAATCACATCACAATATGCTTTTGATTTTGTCAGCACTGAGAACACTAAACATCTAAATGTTTCATTTTCAGTTTGCAAATGAATTAGGCTTTATACTGCTATGCAGTATGCTAGCAAAAATGATTATATTCTTAGTTGCTGATGTCATTTATTGCTATCGAAAATTATTCAAATAACCGAGCTCTATTTGTCTGTTCCAACTTATCAGACATTATAAAAAACACATTTTGGGAAAGTATTTTTTTGCCATGTCACCTTCCCCTATTCAATTTCCCATTAAACCAACTTATATTGTACACATAGCCTATTTACAGTGTTTTGTTTGGCTTATACAGAAAGAGAATGAACTGAAACCTGAATGAACAAAAGCATCTTAAAGGGGCATCTATTGCACGAAGGCCGAGAATCCACCCTTTGAGTAGTAGCTAGCACAAATATACTCAACACACAGGCACGAATTATGGTTATTTGAGAAAGCTTTTACTCACTGGTATCATTTACCATAACATTCACAAAATCCTTACAGCTCTGTTTTATTGTTTATGACATGCTCACGCCACCAACACAGTCAAAACAACCCTCCATGTAACTAAGTTCTTATTAGGGAGAGTGTAAAAAACAACTAAAAATAGCATTGTAGTCAAAAACACACTTAAAAGCCCCAGTGGCTTTTCTGTACTGTTGTAAACTACAGAGAGAAAACGCAATTTAAATAGATGGGACTTAAACTAAATCATAGTCCACAGTAATCTTTTCATTTTTCATTGATTTTACGTTTGGAGGAAAGAGCTAAAAACGAGAGAAATGTGGGCCGATGAATAAAAAAAGTAACCTGGTGTAATCAAAACTTTAAAAAAAAATATTTCAAAGAGGCATTGTTTTCATGCAGCATCAATGAGAATAAGTTACTCGGAAGTCTTTTAGTGACATGTGCATTCACTTCCACCCATGCTAGAATGTATGATGCCCTTTTTCACGAAGACAGGCCGACCTGCACAAAAATAGAAAATAATAAACAGTGGAATTCAGTGGCTTTAATCAGTTTATCAGCAATGATCCTGACTGTCTGTTTTTAAAAAAAAAAAAAAAAAAGCTGATTGGAACGAGTCCCTGATAAAAAAAAAAAGGGCGGCCAATAGTTTGTTTGGTCTTTTTTTCTGGATAATCTTCGCTGAGTGATTCTTTGTACTCGCTGCTGTTGGATCTCAGAGCTGTCAACCTTCCATCAAGTGCAGATGGCACGCAAGCAAGGCAAGGTTTTAAGTACTTTTTAAAGCTCACAGTTATGTGTGTGTATGTGTGCACATGTTTTGATCAGAGTATATAAAACAGAGCACATACTGTCCTCCAAACGAAATAAATGCATAAAAATGAAGCCCAATCTCAGGCTGGCAGCCCGAACACTACAGTCTGAATAACGTAAACGCTGGCCTCATCGAGCGGCTATCCAATTTAAGGTGGGGGATCAAACATCAAATCGCTAACCCAAGCTCTGCTCATCCACTGGACCATTAGAGAGCAACAAAGTCCTTACTTATAAAATAAGGCTTACTAAAATGGTTCTTAGCTTGTAGGCCCAATTCTTGCAAGCTCTTATGCAGACACACCCTTAAAAATAAGGGCCCCTAATGGGTTCTTAGCTCGTAGGAACAGGAAAAACTTCATGTGCTAGTAAACGTCGACATTATATGAACTCTCAAAAGATTCTTCAAACTCACCTCTCTACTCTCTATTCTTTAACCCTTAGAAGGTGAGCAGATCTGTGCTGGAAGCACTAAAAATGGTACATTGTTATCATACGGCAAAACAACTCTTTATGTGGAAGTTCACCCGGTTGGGTTGATGCTCAAGGTGCCAGACATCATGTTGAGCTTTGTTTGGCGTTCCTTTGTCACACAGAACCCAAGGTATTGTCATTTAAAAAACATGCAATAATAATAACCATTAGGATTTTCAAAATGGCGTAAATGTCCAAAGAACAAAAATGCCCAAATTTCTTTTATTTTACGTCTTAGAAACAAATGGAACAAAAACACAAGATCTGTGAACCTGGGAGAACTTCGAGGATAGTCTCCATCCACAAATGGGTGGGGAAAACCCGCAGAGGGAGGGGGTCTGGAGAGCGACCGAGGGGCTGCGCGCAGAGAGGAAGTTTTATTTATTTATTTTTTATTTTTTTTTATTTTTAATGAAATTAGTTCTAAAAGTGGTTCTTTTATGGCATCACTCCAAAACCCTTTTCATTTCAAAAGTTCATACACTGGACAGAGTGTCTAACCTGCAAGACAGAACACTGCACTTGAGTGAGGCTTCCTGGTGGGACTGAGGGGACCTCCCTTAGAGAGAGCACTAGCCCCTGTAGAGCTAAGAGGGAACCAATTACAGTTCCACCAAGATAGAGGGTGAAGAGAACTCCAGAGTAATTTGGACTGGTTGGCTAAACAGAAAGTGTGTCAGGCTGGGCGGGGATGTTCATGTTCCAGCAGCTTTCAGGTGACAGCGGGGGTGCTTATTGCCTCCGATGATGCTCGCTCGGAGCAGTCCCGAACAAGAGTGCACCGTCAATTCCACACTACTCTCTCTTTTATCACGCCCATAAAATGGAGGCCAAAAGCGTTGCTCCAGATTTCTCTTTACCGACATCTGCTCCGAGAGCAG
This sequence comes from Bryconaethiops microstoma, assembly GCA_037577275.1. Lineage (NCBI taxonomy): Eukaryota > Metazoa > Chordata > Actinopteri > Characiformes > Alestidae > Bryconaethiops > Bryconaethiops microstoma. The sequence goes on from JBBJLS010000001.1 coordinate 25,708,377, forward strand.
GCAGGCACAAAAGACACCTTTCCCTGACAGTCTGATAAACTAGCCAGCATCACCTTTCCACAAGGAAAGAAAAGGCAGGTTGAAAATTGAGTCTACACCTGTTCTGCCATTTCCCTCCCCCGAAGGGCTACTGAATAAAAACTTAGTAAAACCGCTAAGCACTGCTTTGTCTTTTTTTTTTTACAACGTGACAGCTACTCTCTCATGCAGCAACAAACCTTCACCTGTGTTCAACCTGTGTTGAAAAGAGACCAAGTGGAAAGCAGTACGTGCACGCAAGCTATAACTATAATCGTGATCAACTTTACAAAGCAGAAATAAATGAGATAAGCACTGAAGCAGGCAGCTATTTTTATCTCCTCTTCATTTTGAGCTTCTTATATATATTTACCTCAGACTGTACTTAAGTAAATGCACAAAGTGTATTTAGGTTAGACTAACACTGTGTCAGAACAGAAAGATGCATTAAAGGTATATAAGGTTCATACCTCGCAAAGCTGCAAGCAGTGGTGTAAGAAATGCACAAATTTAACAGGCAAGCCCAGCCCTGCACGCAAGCAATCAGCGTAACTTCGAGTAAATAAGTAATGAAGCGATCAAACAGTATGTTAGGGAATTTCACCAATGTAGTTGTCCACCAATGAATCAAGCTGTGTCAGACTAATTGTATAAATGGATAAAGACAAGTAAGCTGAGCGTTTGTGGGTGCTTGCTTCAAACACACCTACCTAGGTAGTTACTAGTTATACTGTACAGTGCAAAAGTCTTGATCCACCCCTCATTACCTTATATTTTGCTTTGAATCACCTTGTTCGTGTAAAAATACTTTTTTATGCCTGTCAAACTGTCTTATCTTTGGCACACAGAGTAAATCGGAACAAATGTTTTACTGCAACAGGTGGCAAAGAGCCTAAAGATACAAGTTACCCAGATAAAGGTGTTCCAACCACTCAGTATTCAGCACCACCAGTATATTTATCACCAGCCTGATCATTTGAAATCATCTGCACCTGTTTCTTCACTGGTTCAGGTCTCAAGTTAGATGTGCTTTGCTATGCTTGAATGATTCGTGCATAGGTCACTGTGTGGCTGAACAAACAAAAAACAGGTAACAGGTCAGGTTCAGGGACTGGACTGAAAATGAGAGACTTTGAAAGTACTACAGGAAGCCTGCAAAACTGTCTACATTAGAAAATTCAAGAAGATCTGGCTCTTGGAAGCAAAATGTGAGGAAATGAGGGGTGGCTCAAGAATTTTGCATGGTACTGTAAGTAAGAAGGGGTCGGTGAAACTGCCAGGTTACAGATGATTGTTATAGCAGTGGGGTTATCGTCTGTTTTCAGCTTCAGTGATGGCGCACACTAATACAGTTTGCTGTCAACAGCACAATCCATAGCGTGTGAATTTACTGCACAATGTAAAATGCTCCTTTGATAGAGACACTAAATCTCCAGCGTTAAAGTCCCAATTCATGAATATTTGCTTAGCCCGCTAGATAGAAGCCCTCCAGCACCCTGAGCGTCGCATTAAGAGCCTCTTTTTCACAGAAGCTCGGTAGAAAAGAGCAGGAAAGAGGAGTATGCAGCTGTGGAGAAGCTAAAGCAGAAACGCAGAAACTTGGGATGAGTCATCCCATATCTGGCGAACATGCATGCACCCTCACATCCTTTTATTTCTGCCGTCAAACTGGGTGGGGCACACTGGTCAAAAGAGCCTGCTCCCTTTGGCAGGGCATACAACATGTTCAGCAGCAGAAGTCTGGCTGAACTGACTTACACAGTATAAGTGGAAAACGGGGATGACAAAATGTTGAAAAAAAAAACGATAAAAGGTATTCAACATGTGAGACATAATTATGTTATTAATATAAATTTCAAAAGCAGTGCTTCGTACAGTGCGAACTGCGGGTCCTCGTAGTTCTAGTCATATAGTTTTCTAAGGTTTTGTTCCAATAGCGACAATGTGCACACAGTATAAAGACACTTGAAGAAAATCAGGACTCTACCCCATGTAGTGCTCCAACACATCAAAAGTGGCATTCTTTTACAATATCAATGGCAGTATTTACTAGATGCCTAAAGACACAGAACAAGCAAATATGTATTTCAAGCCACTTTAATCATTTTATGTGTATCAATTTCACTTGCATTTTTTGCCACTTTGGTCCTCTGCTGACCACCCACATCTGAAGAGCAACAATGGCAGACAGTACTACCTGGCATATATATAGTTTTATATTTCTGAAAATCTAACAATAGTGTGAAAATGTGAGACGCTGTCAGCAGAAGCCAGCCAACTATCACACGCATCAGCACAGTTCAAAACAAGCAGATGGCACATTGGGGTGAGTGGCAGGTCAGGATATTCTTAGTGGAGTAACTACAACAGGCCTGTTCCCGGAATATAGGCGCATGTAGCGTATTGTTATGTAGTCCATGAGGCAGTAATGCTCCACAGGGCTCCCAAAAGCAACAGAACGGTGGTTTATTTGGGTGTCTCTAAACAATAATGTTTGGGTGTCTCTAAACGATATGGATGTGTGATAGCGATATATCCTTTCATCCGGTCGGATCAGCGCACTGAATCTTTTATATGTTAACCTGATTCCCCCAGTAAATTAGGATTGATCACCACAGCTCCAGGCCACGGCCACCATCCAGGATCTAATCAGATGGGTGGGGTTGGGGGATTGGGGGTGGGGGAGTTAGCTGAGGTAACAGCCATCGATAAATATAAACCATATGAGAACTGGTGAGCAGCCATAACAGTGCAGGGGGAAATCCGATTAGCCTCCGCTCTCTCCGCAGGTGTGCTTTTAGCCCCCCACCTAAGCAGCCTGCTAACTTGCTAGGCTAAGACTTTCCTCGGGGCGACTTGTTCTGTATTTGCGTCGGGCCAGTGCTAGCCATGCTGTGCCATTAAGGTGGTGATGGAGAAAGAAATGTAAGAGAAGCATCCTTCAGGATACAACCCGCACCGAAGAGCTTCTGCCTGCGGTGTTGCCTGTCATAAATTACGCTGAATTAACGTGTCACACACTCAGATTGCACCACACACGCGCTCACTCTCTACTCTCTCTAATTTCCCTCTCCTTCACATCCTGCCTAATGGATCTATTAACCAAATGGAGATATGGGCAAATGGTTACACAAGCAGGATTCAGAGTTTGGAGCTCGTCTGAGAAAGCTGCATGGGACGGCTTTCGATGGATGGTGATGCACTGAGTCAGCTATTTTGTTGTTATACTGGGTCTTTTGCATGAATGTGTGTATGTGAGTGTGTGCGTGTTTGTGTGTGCATGTGTGTGTGTGTGTGTGTGTGTGTGTGTGTGTGTGTTTGTGTGTGCGCATGTGGTTGAAACTTAATGGAGCAGCAAAGTGATTGAAAATGAAATGATTGGAGAACTCCTAAAGGGATTTGGGGGGGGGTCTTGCAATAGGGAGCGTATTTAATGGCAAAACACACTCATCTGTCTGTAAAGGCATAAAATTAAAGTCCAATTCTAATTAAGCAGCCCACATTCAGGACAAAATTGGTGTCCAGGTGACTGCTGCCAGATCAGCTCACAAAACACATATTGCCCTGTGAAATGTCCCTGTGCTTCTCCTGGAGGCATCACTTTTAAAGCCCATCAGCTCCATATGACAGTGGCCAGTGAACCCAAGTCTGATGGGGATTCACTGTTACTTGTAATGCTTTAAGAAACTCGCCTCAGTGGCGCTGAAAAGTCCTTCTCACTTACTGATGGTTGTCGCTGATAGCAGAAAAGATGCTAAGCGACAGGTTCAAATGACAGTCCCACCGCTAGCCGTATCTTCCTGGCATCTCAGGCACACACCCTGTAAACTCTGATAAGCTGACAGCATGGCACAAAGTACCATGAACAGTTTATTGGATTCACTGCCTGCTGTGCTCATAAATACCCTAGATAAGCTCAAGTTGGATCTCAAAAATATAGCTTCCAAAATTTGGAAATGGACTGTCCACAACATATTTAGACCAGTGGTTGGGGCGTTTGCCCTGCGATCAGGAAGTCATGGGTCCAATTCCCAAGACTGCTAAGCACCTCTGAGGTACCCTGAGCAAGGTACCGTCCCCACACACAGCTCCTCAGGCGCTGTGTCCCCGTCTGCCCGCTGCTTCACTTGGTGAATGGATTAAATACAGAGAAAGAATTTCGTGCTGTTCACATTGTATGCTGTGGTGTGTTCACGTATGACAGAATGATCACTTTCACTTCGTTTTCTTTTTCACTTTCATATTTATTGGCTAGCAGCCAGTTTAGAAAGAACCATTATATTGGAATAGAACCTTTAAATTACTTAAATAAATGGTTCTTTAGGGAACCAAAAGTGGTTCTTCTATGGCAAAGAAAGATTTTTTTCTTTTCTTTTCTTCGTTTATTTTTTTTTTAAAGGAATGCCCCAAATCACAAGCAACACAGACTGTAGTGAAGACCCCTTTAAAGTATATCTCCATCTAGAGTAGCTTTGAAGAATGCATGTCTGTCTTGGTCATGTGTAGTGTTTCCCATCGATAATGTTGATGTTATTAAATGCTTACATTGTTCAGTTTCTGTTTACACATTCAAAGCAGCGTCCAACCCCCAGTCAGTTAATGAGTTAAGCTGAAGAGGGCAGCAGTTCACCTGCAAGGTGGTGCCTCTGTGAGCAGGTAGTGAAAATAAAATAAGAATTATGGCTGAAAGCTCAAAATGTAGTAAATCCTGGGACCATTTCTGTAAATCAAAGGATAAAGTAGTCCCATGAAGCAAAATGTACAGGCCAAATCTGGGTCAATTAATCAATTAATTGTTGATTTGTTCAGATGAATACCTGACTATCAAAATGATTATTTACAGCCTTAAAACAATTCTTGTTAAAAAACAACTCCCAACTTTTGTGAAGTATGAACTGTTATTAACTCTTATTTAAACGTGTATTAGCTCAAAATTGTAGTTTATGAATCAGACTATATATAAATAAATATACAAACACACACACACACACACACACACACACACACACGTATATATATATATATATAGCTTTGTTAGCTTTTGTGTTCTTTACACAATAACAAAAATGCAAGAACAGTGTGGAGAAGTAAAGAGAAGAGTAGTTTTAAAGGTGGAAATAGCTCCTTTTTTCACCTCAGCTTTGAAAGTTACGGTGAAAACATAAGAAGTTTCTAGGATGGCAAGGCTTGAAGACTTTGCTTTCCTTTCGAAACACCAAAGTGCACAAATCTTGGCATTTGGTCATGCGCCTAAGGTGCGACATCAATACCAATTTCTATTCGTGTGACTTTTTTCCCTCTCTTTTTGGCTTTCAAGGACGGGATCAAACCCACCCTGATGACACCTAAGAGACTGTGCAAATCACTCTCACACGAAAAGGCACTCCAGGGGATGAGTCACAGCTAAAAATATCCCAAACAAAGCACCTGTCTATCAGTCGGCAGAACAGCATGTCAAAGAACACAGAAGAAACTTGTGGAAGCCATAGTTGCCTGGATGGCTAGAGCCAAAACCCACGTTTACTTCTTTCATTATTTTTGTACATTTGAAAATCTGGAGGAGCACATGGTCAGGAAATTAAATTAACTGAGCAGAATTAATTAATTCAAGCAGTGGAGCTCCAACTCAATCCGCAGATGAGCATGCTAGGTGCCGGTTTAGAGGTTCATTTATATACAGTATATCTGCCTGCGTGTGCTGGATTATTAAGCGAAGGGGGCCCACACTCCTGCTCTGGTGGGTCTGTTCTCTGTGTACATCTGTGAAAGCCTACTGATTACTGCTGGTGTAGGAGAAGCCGGTTATAAGCTTGAATCCCACAGCTGTACTTTGCATTAATTAGCTCGTTCACTACAACCCTTGAAGGCTCTCTGGCCCCAGCATGCTCTTTAGACACATTTACGGTTTAAAAAATTGCTTTGCATGGCACGAGTCCGTTAAGATTCCAGGCCTCGTAAAAATGGCATAATTTTCACCGCAACAACCAATTACATGGAGGCTAAAGCTAACTTTGCAGGTCGCAGTTTATGCTGGAGCTGTAAGAGACAGGGGACTTGAGAGGATTGGCGTGGGGTTTTTTTGCAGAGTAACTTGATTCTACACACAACCACAAAACAAGAGATAACGTTTTAGGCAAATGCATCTCAGATCTTCGTGCCAGCGAGCCACAAGAGCACACAGCTAGAGGCACAAAGGAGGACTCGCTAAGGTAAAAAACCCTCTTATGGAGAGACAAAGAGAAGAGAGAGTGGTAGTGAGGAATAAAAAGCTTTTCAAGGGTGTTCATTGTCTCAGCCCAAGTGGGGTCACAAGAGGGCCATGTTGAGCACGAAGGCCAAGCCTGCACCCTCAAAAGTGCTTTCACCCTGCTTAGCAAGCGGACATCTCAGCAGGACAAAGCCCAGATTCATCCTCCACACACCTTTCACACAACTGCTTCACACATGCTTTTAAAATATCGAATAGCAGTCCCTGAACGTTCAAAAAAAGCACCGCTATCTGAAAGACCAAACCCAAGCCAACGGAGGCCTTCAAAGTCAGGAGGAAGACCTGAGGTATAGGGCTAAAAAATGCATGGGGAGGAAAGCGTCTAGCCTGAACAAACAGCTCTTAATTGAGGTAAGTGTGATTGGAAGGCTGCGTGGGGGCTGGCGGGCCGTTCCAGATGGTAGGCTGTTATTTCACCGTGCCCTGCTAATGCAGCAGGATGCGGCGGCAGTAACCTGAGCGCTCCCCGGAGGCTCCCCGCTGCTCCTCCGCCACGGTTCTGGACTCAAGGCCACTGCTGCTGCCACACCGCGCCCCGCTCACTCGCTCATTTCTGCAGCAATCCGTGAGACACCAGCCTGGTGTTAGCTAACGGCAGCGAATGTTAACAGACATGGTTAACGCATGAAGGTTTTCACTGGAGCAACAGGACCAAAGGGGACCAAGCAGAAGACATGCACGCACAATTGAGTAATCAGTTAAGTGCCCCAGCTGACAGTATTCAAAGACTGAAATCAATCCTTTGTTCTTTTTATAATGTTACATCACAGGAGGAAAATAAGTAGGAAGAAAATATGGCAGAAGAGGAAAATAACATCTGGCAATCATTCAAAAGACTGCACACCAAACCTGCCTCTAGCAGTTCAAACTGAAACGTCCTGCACAGTCCATTCCTGCAACAGCAGAACACAGATCTGCTAATAACAGCTGCACAATGCAAACAGTTCATAGCTTAATTGTAGTAATTATTTTTACAATAAGTTACCATCCCAGCTAAAGGACTTTTTTCTCCATCTCTGTGGTTAATACAGTATGTGTTCATTGACTCTTATGCATGCTCCAAAATGGGACCCTCGACTCAACTACTTGAATGAAAAGCTTATTTTTCAGTAAAACAAAAATGTTAGACATTTTATATGTATAATGTTATGTCCATTTCACTCAATTAATAAAACAGTGGCCTATTTCAGTATCAGATTTAATTTGAATTAGTTTGAACTACTTTAATTTAAACTGCTATTCATTCAGTTCATTCTTCTATGTCCCAAAATAATGAAAAAAGAAATGTATTCAAAAAATATATAAAGAACTTTCAAATATCTAGCAAGCAGTTTTGCCTGCAATCACCACTTTTCTCTTCATAAAATAAAAGTGGACATTCGTATCAACTGCATCAGCTAACGATCGGACCACATGGCAATAAGTTCCGGACACTTGAGACAAGCGGTTCAGATCGAATTTGTCTGGGTTCTAACGCACAATCCTGCGGAAAAATGAAGAAAGGAGAAGCTCGGGCTGGCTGTGGGAAAACCAACAAGCTTACATCACTTCCAATGTCTACCCTGTCTGTGAGAACAAGAGAAGACATGGCCATAAATAATTCAAGAATTCACCAAAGCCATAGATAAATAAAGCTACAATAAGCAGTTACATACTTTCTATGCTAATCTGCAGTCTGAATGAATGTGAGGCAATGCATTATTCAGTACACCAAGGCATTTATACTTAAAGCTCAAGTGATCCAAACTGTTGCCGTAGATTTTCAATAAAGCATAACACAGCTGTTTCATGTGTGTCTCGTGCATAGTAGACTGTAGTTCAGAGGAAAATATTTACACAGTGAAAGATTGATGTGAACTGTATGAGCAATCAAGAAAGGCTGTATGGAAAAGGAGAGCAGTAGTACTACGTTTTTCTCGTATGTGTCCCCAAGTGGTGTGTAAACTTGTGGAGATGAAGAAATAAGAGGACATTTTCAAATGCCATGTCAACACTTCAGTCAAACTGCAATTTTCTAGTGACAATATTCTCCAACTTTTCCATAATTCCAGTCTAGTCCTATCAGGTTGTTATTAAGACTTCAGTGGAACTGCCGGATCATGTGCCATGGAAATATTACTGATGATGTTATTTAATGCACCATAGTTTCACACAGAGGCACAATTATGTAGTTCAGTGAAGCAAAGTCACCTTCTCAAACTGACCAAAATCTAAATCCGTTCTTCCTCCGTGCCCTTCACAGTCCTACTATGCTTTCTAATATGTCCCAAATAAGGGGAAAGAAGCATTTTCGAAATAGCACAAAGACATTCTAAAACATGAGAAGCCAGCAAGAAGCCATGCACGCAATCATCACTTTCCCTTTATGAAAGAACAGTGAACGTTGGTACCCAGACTGCCAGAACAAGCCTAAAAACATCTGTTCTATTTCCCCATGTCTCCCTCTGACCTTCTCTTTGCGGATCTTCAAAACAGTTTTCCAAGATTATGGTGAATTTTGTGCAGTTACTTTTCCAGTTGCAAAAATGCCAGATAACCACTCAACATCCAAGGGCATGGCTAAATGGGTATTATTTCCGTAGAGAAAAAGAAGTTACCAAAAGTACTTGTGCCTGAGAAAAGCCCTTATTTTTTTCCCATCTTGGTCAGTAAGCAGAATAACTGGACACTTCCAAAATCCCTTTCAAAGAAGTATTGTGATTTTATAAAATAATACTGGCCAAATTGACAACTTGACCATTGCAGAATGACAGTAAATTACAGACTGTCAAGACAGACAGTCTGTGAGTGATTAGAGGGAAAAAGGTCCCAAGGACCTAACAGATGGGTTTTGAGACCTCAGCATGAAATACAGTCACCATACAGGAGAATATAGAGTTACAACCCAGCCACAAACAGCAGATTAATAAAGATATTTCACTTTGCATAAAGTACAGATATGGCAGAGTGCTATATCGTCTGTACTGTTATATCGTATTGAACAACACTATTGATTTTTTGCTTTACCGGCACTGACATAAATACTTAATTGCGATTTGATGACATTTGGTAAGTGCTTGAGTTTGTTTTGAAATAAAACGTACATTAATAAAGTTTCCATTCCAAGCATTTTGTGGTAATTTTTACAGTACTTTATAACATTTCTATTCGCATCAGTTTAATAAGTGCAGTCCATTTGAAACATGCCTGCATGTCATTTTGCAAGACATTTTTTAAAAACATACTCAGGAAATATGGCTTCATTCACCCAAATGTATTAATGCCAACTTAAATATCCCTTCATATACAGTGTTATAAGACTTGAGCCACCCTTCATTTCTTCATATTTTGCTTCCACAGAACCAGACTTTCTTGTATTTTAATGAAGTCTCGAGGAACAGTTCTCCAGGCTTCCTGAAGGACTTTCAAATGGCTCTCATTTTCAGTCCAGTCCCTGAACCAGACCAGTTTCAGAGGAATGTTTTTTATTTGTTAGGCCACATGGTGGCCTATGTATGAATCATTCAAGCATAACTAACTTAAGTCCTGAATCAGTGAAAAAACAGGTGCAGATGATTCCAGATGATCAGGCCAGTGATTAGTATACTGGTGGTGCTGAATGCTGAGTGGTTGGAACACCTTCTAGCATCTAGTCTTGTATCCTTAGGTGCTTTGCAGCCCGTCACAGCAAAACATTTGTTCCAATTTCTTTGCTCATTATACCACAGTTAGGACTGTCTGACAAGCAAAAAATGGATTTTTGCACCAACAAGGTCCTAACATAAGCAAAATATAAGAAATGAGGGGTGGCTTAAAATATGTGTATAGTACTGTATTTGGAATAATAGTGAATTTTATCACCGCAGCTCAGCCCTATAGGAAAACAGGTCCTCACCATACTTGGATTTCAGAAGCGTTATTACTCCTTGCTTTGCTTCGTGCCTTACGCTGCTCTTTCTGGAGATGAAATATTCCACTTATGCCAGAATACACACAATCCTTCAGTGTTATTGAAGAAAAGCTGGGTGTTATTGTTTCCAATATCTCCCATCTCATCTGAAGGCACAGAGGAAAGCGATACTCTGCAAATGGAGCGAATCCAAGCTAAAGCGCTCAGTCTGGGTTTGAAATCCAGGGCAACGCACCAGACAGACTGTCAGTTACAGCCGTCCTGAAGTCTCACTGTATCCTACGTTACTGTGTCAACACGAGTCGTTACTCTCATTCGCACTTCGGATATGCTTGCAAAACTCCACTTGATAGGTGAGGCCTGTAGGTTAAGCCATGCATAATCACAAATGAAAAGACTCTGAACTGACCTACAGAGTGCATCATCTCTACAGTCAACTGATTTTTGAAGTCATCAGAATCAGTATCAGAAAGCTTTATTGATCATGGCGGAAACTGCTTAGGTTACAACTGCACAGGCACACAGAGACAATAACGATATAAAATATGAAGTCTAAATAAATCCAGTAAAAACTAAATATGAAACACACTATACAATATACACAAATCCTGAGGTATAAACACTATAGATAAGTAATGTTATTACACGTAATAGAGATCAGTAGTATATAAGTAGTACTGACATGAGTAGTGATATTGACAGGGTAAGATATGGTATTGCATGTAATAAGATTTTGATTTAGCACCCAATAAGAAACCTGCACATGATAAGACTATTGCACATAATGACAATGTTTTAGCCCCCGATAAGGAAACTGCATAACATTGCGCATGCACATAAGGGCTAGTTTGACAAAACAGAAAAAAATCTAATTTTAGAAACACAAGCAAGTCAGGGCGCTTAACTTGATGTGGTGAGACAAGTGTGAGACGATTTAAGCATGCATGGATGATGCTAACTGATGGCCTACATGCTTCCATTATTTAGCTACATTGGCCCTGTAGCTACAGTGCAAAATGACAAACTTCAGACACAAGTAATGCTTGTGTTGAGCGAATCAGATTTTTAACTTTAAGGCCGAAGCTCAGTGTCTTGCTGGTGTCGATATTTTCGAGCTGCTTTAAGACATGATGCCTTAAAGTGATATCACTGACTGTGTGTGTGCATTGTATCCTGAATGTCAGATGGCAGTTGCAGGCATGGTGCAAGTGAACAGATGTATTTGTTTACTTGCTCATTCTCAGAGGCGAAGCGCATCTGCATTACATTTCCACTGCGTAAATTCACATAGCATATCGTCCCTTCGCACACCAAGCTCCATTACTCCTCAGTCACTTAAAGGTGTGAGCGTCCAACTACTTCCTTGGAACTATCAGGGGCAGCAAATCTATTTTCTGAAGCAACTCTTCACAATCTGCTGGAAAAATGGTTCCTGTGATGTTGAGAAATCTACTGCCAGTCAGTATCACATCCGTCCCGACGTATCCGAATGATAATGCGCTGTTAATTCTGAGGAGATTTCTAAAAAGTCAGCGTTTCCCTTTAACCGCAGCAGACTGCTGAATAAGCACGGGCTGCTCTGTTCCTCTTTGAATATGTAGCCTTCTTATGGAGTAACACTGCACAGGCCAGAGGCCATACATGTCCAATAACAAATTTTCATTTTAATGAGTGGCAGTGCATGAATATTGATGTGGCTGTCGGATGATTTCACCATGTGGAGCAAATAAGTCGATCTGCTAAGCTACATAAAACGAATTCCTATCCGTCGGCTGCTGCATTTGTACTGACATTCGCTACGGTGAAATTAGGATTTAATATAAACAGTTTTGCAGTAGCTTATTTAAAGAAGGAAGACAGGAGAGTACGAATGCCAAGGAATGAGAAGCAGATAAATTTGGCATGGTTTATAACTTTATTTTCTCTTCTGTAAAAATCCAGTAAAGTGATTACA
>JBBJLS010000001.1:25733559-25745445 GCA_037577275.1 Bryconaethiops microstoma
AATAAAAGTTAAGGGACATTTGCGAATTACTGCTTTATTTTTTTATTCACATTTTCCACCCTGTCCCAACTTTTTCTAATTTGGGGTTGTAGTAAAACGCCTCTATATTGTACTGAATGGTTCTCAAAGTAAACACGAAACCCTTTTTGGTGCCATATAGAAACATTTTTAAAAGTTTCTTTAACAAACCACTTCACAAAAGGTCCACCACCACAGAGAAGAATTATTTACGCAAAGTGTTATTTGATTTGTTATGGCTCTACATGTAATCACTACCTTAACTAAAGAACCCATGAAAAATCATTTTTTGAAGACTATACATGTTGTGGGAGTATAAATAAATCAATAAATAAATAAGCAATAAGCATGTACAAAAAGTACAGGACACACTCTTAAAATGATAGGGTGTGAACTAAAACAACTGAGTACACTGGGGTACTTATTTCCCAGGGCCTAATACACACAGTGTGTTTGCCCGGTCAGTTCCGAGGCATTTAGAGAGTCCAACATTATTTTGCAAATAAAAATGGAACACCCAAACAGTGGAGCACTCTCTTTTTAAAGGTCACTCCTCCACTCAGGGATCAGCCTCTCTGCACTGGGAAGAAGTGAGAAGATAAACTCTTCTGACAGAGCCGATGCATTATGTATGGCTGAGCTTTTAATAGTTCAGTGTGCGCCAGAGAAACATAATTATATTGTTCAATACATCTGTGCATGAGACTTACGAATACCACTTCTAACAGAGAGGGACTTAGGATGCCTAGCTAAACTTCCCATTGCTACTCATTAGCTAAATCGTTTCAGGCTAATCACACCACTTCTAATAAGCAGAGAGAGATCTGAACACAGTGCCAGAATGCTTTTTAATATCTCCATGGGTAAACTTCTACGAATACTGTCTTTGTTATATCATGCATCATCCACTATAGTGCTCTGTTTGACCACGACCAAAGGATTTTTACCATCTAAATGGGACTATTGTTTTTTTCATATTACTGTACATGTGATCCTGCATTAGAGATACTCAAATATTAAAAACAAACCTATGTATAGAAAGGGCTTATTAAAATTGAGGTGATAGGCATTACCTTACATAAAAAGGCATGAAAGAAATAGAGTACGACTGTAGCGATTACTCCATTAAAGATACAATTAGATACTTTAAAAAATCTTAACTCCTGAGCGAATAGGCAATAATCAGTAAATAACGTATATTTTAAACCTGAAGCAGGGGCATCGTTTGGCTGCGGCTACTGCGCCATGTGTTTCATAACTCTCATAAATAAGATGAACATGAACATTTGGTGAGCAGCAGTGAGAACATCAGCGCACCACCCCCGTCAACAAAATGAAACTCTGAAACCCATCGGTGGAACCGGTGCTCAAAACCATTAAAGCAAAACGGACACACATCAAATTCTGAAATCCATATAAATATTTCAGAGATTCCACTTTTCACATAATATAGTGTATGACATTTTAATTTGTGTTGAAAACATTTGTACTAAATTAGAAAAATAGGAGCATTTTCCTTTTAGTTAGGTCTTCTGTCCTAGGAGTTCCAGTTTATCTTATTCTAAGAATAGATGAAGGGTTTTAATCAAAATGCAATAAACACCACTTTAAGAATTTTTCATTATTTGTGTTGCCAGGACTGGGCTTTACCCGGAAATATAACATTACCTTTAATAGAGAATTATAGCAAATAGTCTACATTTTACATTATTCTATAATTACAACAGTTATTCTTTTAAATCCTCTTTATATTGCAACTCTTCATTTAATCACTGTAAGCTCATTTCTCCAAAAGGTATTAAGGCAATAAACATTAAAATGTAAGTTAATATAATAAGTTCAATTAATCTTGAAACATTTGAAATGTCAGCAAAGGGTTTCTGATGTTATCAAATAGTGTAAAATGAATTAGGAAGTTCAAATACATAGATCTGATAGTGATGATATTGTGGATTTCTGAAAGGCCATGAGAGTTCTGAAAAGCCGTGAAAGTAATCTTTCAGTTAAATACATTTCTACCAGCCTTTAAAAACTTTTTGGTAAACCATCAAAATAATTAGTAGATTACTTTATATAATGAAAAATGACACAAAGCTACACTAAATGGGCAAAAGCATTGGAGTGGCTGACCATTACACCACCAGGGACTTTAATGACACCGCATTCAACAACATTAAAATACAGACTTTAATATGGAGTTGGTCTCAACCTTTGCTGCTATAACAGCTTCCACTCTTCTTGGAACACTTTCCACAAGGTTTTGGGGTGTTTCTGTGGGAATTTGTGTCCTTTCATTCTATAGAGCATTTATTAGGTCAGACACTGATGTTGGATGAGAAGGTCTGGCTCGCATTCTCCATTCCAGTTTGTTCCAAAGATGCTGGATGGATTTGAGATCAGGGCTCTATGTGGGCCAGTCAAGTTGTGCCAGACCGAACTCTTCCAACCATGTCTTTATGGAGCTTGCTTTGTGCACTGTGGCACAGTCATGCATGAATAGAAAAGGGTCTTTCCCAAACTGTGTCCACAAAGTTGGAAGCATGGTGTTGTCCAAAAAGTCTTAGTATGTTGAAACATTAAGATTGTCTTTCATAGGAAGTAAGGGGCCCAGTCCAACACCCCGAAAAGCAGGTTTGTCCCAATACTTTTGTCCATATAGTGTATTTTGGTTTGTGAATGGAGGAAAATAGGGCTGCACAAAATATATCGTCTGTTAATCATCATCGCAATATCAGTCTTTATAATGCTAACCAATCACAGTGTTTCTGACCGGGTGACCAATCACTGCTCCAGGTGAGTTACTGGGTGTTCTGATGAATTAAGGTCTTCATATAATCCAACAGAAGTCCAATTATTTTGGCAAATCTTTAAATATTAAAGACACCGATAGTCCGAGGTGTTCTTATAGGGCCCAAATTCTACATTTTCCTATTTCATCTTTTCTTGACATTTGTGCAGGTTTGCGAACTGCAAATATTCAGAATTCATTCTTATAAGACCATTTTCCTATGTTTATCACTTATGGGCCCTTTAACATATTGAAGGATATATATCTAAGTATAAACGCAATACTCATATTTTGTCCATATGGTACAGCCCTGGCGGAAAAGGAGCTATACAGCCCCAGCATTTTGTTTTCTCTTCTTTTGTTTTTTTTTAGGTCAGCGGCTTGGGGTGTTAATTCAGATTGAAAGTGATGAAATCAGACCGGAAATGAAACGTGTCACTAAACGTCATCTTATTCTCTCCCCATCTCCTCACCGCTTGACACGCTGAGCTATAGTCAGTGACACAGGCCAAGAACGCTGAGGTACCTTCCAGGCAGACTGGTGGGCCTTATTAATATTTATAGAACAACAGCTTAAGGGCAGTCCCCCTGAGAGCTATCACTCCACTTTGCTGCCTAATGCTCACAAAATATATTGACAAGTCTCTCGCAGCACTCACCCCTGCAACCCCCGTAAGTCTTTGAAGCCAAGCAAGCACTGGGCCCGGCCTGAAAAGGTGCCAGTTTCGCTGCAGAAACAAAGAGCCGTGTGTTTACACTGCAGCCAAGCCAATTTACCAATTCCCTCTACTTTACCCTCTAATGAGGCTTCTGCTTTGAGCACGGCAATGCCAGGTTTTTTGAATGAATAAAACTTTTTTTAATTTCCCTAGGACACACACCATCTCTACTTTTCAACTCACTGCTGGCCACACTCAACATGCAGGCACAGAAAAATCGGAATGACATTTGTTCTTACTTTTTGAACTTGAGTCAACAATCAATAGTGGATTTGTAAATGTCACAACTGCAGTCTCGGTTTGTCTACGTCACAGTAAAAAGGGCTGCTGTTAAACTTTCCTCTCAGTTGGAAATTAGCATGAAAACTGAATGACTCCACATTGATTTAGGTTCAATGCCAATTTCACCGCACACACACACACACACACACACAAACACACACACACACACACACACATAAATAGACAAATATATATACAGTAACCCCCTGCTTTTTTCCAAGAGCACCCGCCTATAGTGAAAAACCGCGTTGTCGTGATGTGGTTAAAAAAATGCCTAAAAATACCAATTTTTATAACCTAAATATGCCCCCAAATATGCTCCCGAAACACGTTAATTTCATTTTAAACTCATTAGCCTTAAAGAAAATGTGAAGGAGGTTCATTCCGTTCAGGTGTCTGATTGCCTTGGTAACTGCCACGTGGCGCACGAGGCCCGGACATCACAGTCCGCTGTACTCAGAGGCGGGAAGTTCGAAAATCCGCAATGGACTGAAGCGGGGGGTTACTGTATATATATATTTATTTATAGTAGGGATGCACCGAAATTATTTTTTTGGCCGAAACCGAAAACTGACAATGAGGAAACAGCCGAAAACCAAAACTGAAACACTGAACAAAACAAATTATTATACCAATTTTTTGTAATATTGCCGTTATGGCTGGGACTGTGTGTACTTACTTCACTAAAGTCAAGTATTGAAATTGCCTAAATTAATATTCATGGTTCAAAGAATAAATCTGTTACAAAACTAAGAAAGTATTTATTTAGCATTCAAACAATGCAAACTCAATTCAAACTGTGCTTCATACTCTGCATGGTGATCGGAATGTTTTGATTTTACATGATAAATTAATCCCGACGCTGAGAAAGTCTTTGTGGATGCACAATTTCGGCACTGCACGCTTGATCCATGTGTCTTTCTTATATATATTAAAATGTGCCCACATGGCAGACATGTTTGTAGTGATGATAAAAATGCTGCATTTTTCCCAACCTACTAATATTTAAACAACTCCTGCTTAGAGGAATATGGCACTTTAATATAAGGTGTTTCTATTGCCTGCCTGTAGGCATATATAAAATAAATTAGTTTTGTCTAATCAAAATGCTTTATTGCACATAAACTAATTGCAAATCCGCAAATAAGTGTGAGCAGGACAAACAAACAAGCAGAGGTCCAGTTAAAACAAGGGGCTCTCAGTAGGAGAGAGGTGGAGATCTCTAGAACTCTACTATTAGAGACACATCAGTTAAAGACAGAGGTGTAGAATATCACCAGTGTCCTTGCTCAAAGTCCAGAAGGCTCATTTGAGTGAAAGGCTCATATACTGGAAGCGGATTAAACTCTCAGAAGTAAAGTGTTGTTCCTGCTGTTTTGTTATACCATTCAGTTCTATAATTATATAGTATTTATATAAGGAGGTGCATTTACATGCTGTTTCCATTCAGCTTTGACAGCTTGGAGACAGCATTTATGTCTTTTTCAGTTTGTTTCTACGTCAAGTAATGACAAAAATGTGGCGAAACTTTTCTAAGTGCTTGGGATGATGCCGGAAAGCTTGGCTGTTTGACATAATTCCAGCTTATTCAAGGTAGTTATTATATATATATATTGTTTACGATGTATGAATGTCTGTATATAGTTATATTTCTACAAAGAGCATAGACCTCTCTTTTTGTTGTTGTTTTTTTTCTTTTCTTTTCTTCAAACAACATGTATGCGCTGTCCTAGATGAGTGCTCCCGTCGGGGGTTTGATGGGATGGGATTTGGTCGGGTGGGGGGAGGGGAGGGTGTTTGCAGATGCATCAGTGACAAAAGGGAAATATCTGTCCAAGTAAATGTTCATTGTAATGCTTTATTTTTTCCACTGATATTTCCAAATAAAAGAAATTACACAAAAAAAAACAATATGGCGAAAGGATATTTTTTTCTTTCTATAAAACAAATCTGCACTTTTCATAAAATTCCTCTACTTGTATTAAAAAGCTACATGATTCAATTCAATATAGTTAATGTTATAACAACTGTCTGTCCACCCTAGACCAATGCTGGGCCTCTTATATTAGGGATAACTAGCTTTGGCATGAACATTACAACTACATGCAGTTGTTGTAAACTTCTCACATTCAACTGAGCAAACTTAATGCATTTCTAAATGAGAGCTGAAATAAAGGCAGCACTCAGGAGTGTTTGTGGACAATTTGCACAGCTGCTGTCATAAACTGTTATTAGCCTTTATTACAACACCCTTTTACTGCCACTAATTTATAAGACAAGAATGACTCACATAACTTCAGACGACGTGGAAAAACAGCTTAGGCTGAATGAAGCACACACAACTCTGTTGCATGTCAAGTAAATGAAATGGTAATCTGTCCCACTAGCCCCATTTCAAAGAGGAAACGCAGTCCTAGGCTGACTTTCACCAATATATTGTATTACATAAGAAAATATGGATTTGGTGTCATAATACAGTCAAGTGATGTTAGCTTACTTATGAGCTAAGTAGCTAATGCTAACGTATGCTCAAGAGAAACATATAAGCTTTGCTGGACTGCACACACATGGTTCTAAAGAAATAGATATTTGTGTGCACACAAAAATTTACAGCACTCTGCACAAGTCCTGAGTCTCATTTCTTCATATTTTGCTTCCAAAGAGCCAGAATTTCTTTGTACCTTTATGAGAGGAATCAAATCGTATTTTTGCACCAACACGATGATTTAAAGCAAAATGTAAAGAAATGAGGGCTGGCTCAAAACATTTGAACAGTACTGTACATGTTTTCAGGCTAGTACGATGTTAAATTGTCTGCAAAGAAAGGATAGCTAAAATGGTGTAGGGGATGGGAGTATAGATAACTAGGAAACTTTTCAATAAATGACCTAAATAAGGACAAATAAATGATTGTGACATGCCTAGCACTGTCACATCCCTAATAGCTACTGTCCTGGGGTGCCCATTGTGATTAAACAAATAAGATTTCACAGTTGGTTGTTTCTGTAATGTGACCCCAGGCTCGTGCTGGTGATCTTCATGGTATCAAACATCTTCTTAACCTCCCTAGTTCCTACATGAAAAGAATCTGGTGATATGATGCAGTTAAACAGTCGAAATTGATGAGGACATCAAAACATATCTACATCTTATGGTATCTTAGGCCTAGATTTGTGTCTGCTGGGATTTCCGACTTTAAGTTGCTCAATTCCTTTCGTGGTGCTCTTTTTGGATCAGCTGCCTCTATTCTACCTCTACTGCTATTTACTTAATTCAAAGACTTTGGCTATACCTCCTCCTGTTTTCATCCCACAAATCTTAAAACTAATTTAATTTTCAGAAATGGCCACCCATAATTATTTGCAATGTCTGCACAGCCTTTCTGCCTGACTGCTCGCTCTTTATTTGACAGCGCCCCAGCATAGAGGCGAAATTCCAGGGTAAGCACTTTAATTGTGCGCCCTTAATTGCTGTTGTATTAGAAGGCTTAGCTTGTCTTTCATTTCAGAGTCAGTTACCCTCTTTAAGGTCCTTGCCTTTGATACACACATACGATGACTAGCAGTGGGAAGACACTGGGTGATGTCATGACGATTCAAAGGTTCTCTCTCTCTCTCTCGCACTCTCTCTCACTTTCTCTGTCTCTCTCTCTGACTCTCTCTCTGACTCTCTTCCCTCACTCGTCTTTTAAAAGCTGTGCCTCTCTTCCCCCTCAGGTCGTGTGGTGAACAAGATGTGTGGATAGTGCTTCAAACAAAGCAATCGATTGGACAACCAGTGCGTACAAGAATAAAACAAAGAGGAACACGTTTTAAACCAGGACACCACTTCCTGGCATTTATAAAACAATAAGCCGAACCAAACGTTTTGTGGCTAAAGATGAACAATCAGACTTCAGAAGGTTTCGCCATGCAATTTAAAACGTAAAAAAAAAAAAAGGGATTTCTCCGTAGCTGTCCTTAACACGTGAAACTTCAATCTTCCAGTAGGGAGGATGTGTAAACTACTGTAGTATGAATCCACCAGGCCTGCTGTCAATTTGCAGCACCGCTGCCTTATGAAATCTATGGTCATACACAACTCATATGGTCATGCAATTATACCTGCGAAAACATTTCCTTCTTTACCCGCGCGACTGCCTGGGTGACATTCAAACACAGACCTCGCTTACAGTGTCCTTTCAACTGCAAATCACTAGGGTCTAATTACCTGCAAATTATCTGCCATTTCACCATCTTGCATAAGATTACGTGCCACATGATGAAATGTCACTGGGGGACGCCTATCAGAAGGAAGCGAGCCATACATGCAGAAAATGTGGACGCTGCGTTGTTAGTCTGATGGTGCTGACGGAGTTGACGGCTGTCAGAAAAAGTGGCCCTGTAATGTAACCTTCAAACACCATAAGGACATCTGATTATGTACGTGTCACTCTGTCCCCCGTGGTCCAAAAACAGCCCATAGGGGGTTCTAATTTCTTTAATTTGTCTCTCTCTCCATTTCTTTCTCTCTATTTGTCTCCTCCTTGTTTCCCTCTGCATACCTCTTTCCCTATTGCATTTTCTCTCTCTTTGTTATTCTCCATGTGTCTCCCTCTCTTCATTCTTCCTTATTTCCTCTCTTTGCCACTTTCTCTCTCTCTTTCTCTCTCCTATTAGTCTCTCTTTCTCTCTCTGCATGCCTCTTTCCCTGTTAAATTTTCTCTCTTTCACTCTCTCTCTTGCTCTGTCACTCCCCATGTGTCTCCCTCTTTTTATTCCTCCTTCTTCCTTCTCTTTGCCACTCTCTCTCTCTCTCCTCTCACTTACTCTCCTATTAGTCTCCCTTTCTCTCTTCCTTTTCGTTTCCCTCTGCATGCCTCTTTTCCTATTGCATTCTCTCTCTCTCTCTAGCTCTCTCTAGCTCTCTCTCTCTCTCTCTCTAGCTCTCTTGTTCAGTCATTGCCCATGTGTTTCCTCCCTCTCTTTATTCTTCCTTCTTCCCTCTATATGTCTCTCTCTCGCTCTATCTCTCTCACTCACTCACTCACTCACTCACTGACTCTCCTTCCCATTGTCCCTGGAGTCCTTTCTCTGTCACAGGACAGAGAGGGTTTCATCAGAAACTCAAGCTAACTCTCTCTTTCTCTCTCTCTCTCTCTCTCTCTCTCTCTCTCTCTCTCTTTCTCTCTCTCTCTCTCTCTCTCTCTCCCCCCCCCCTATCCTCTGAGCTGGGGTTGCAACATGGCCACTGGAGCTCAGGGCCAGCCAATAAGCTGATTCTCTCCAAATAACAAGCACTGAAGATTATTCACCTCTTCATTCCATGATGCAACTTTAACTTTTTTCAGTCCTGAGGGCAGCGTGAAAAGTTTTCTGCTTCATAATGTCAACACACATCTGTAGGGACGGAACATCGCCTTTGAAAACCAGCTCAAAGGGGAAAACAACAACAGAAATGACATGCAAGTGTGTGACTGAATACACAATGATCAGGCAACAGCTAATGCAACTCTTTTTTGTTACGTGACCAAGAAATGATGCCTCGTTTCTTTTCGCTCTTCGTATTTTACTATGCTCTTATTTGACCCATTCATTGCTTTGTGATTACTGTGCACTCACAGAGACATCAGGCTGCCGTTTACAGTTTCTGTGGCTCGCATTAAACATTAAGTGAGATGCTATAAATGTACTCCTATGGTTCTTAAGGGCCTGGCTGTGCCGTGTAAGAGCGTGCCTCAGGCCGGCACACTCACAGCAGTTTTATAACTGCAGCTGCATTTCCTCCATTAGGCCAAGCTGCACAGATTAATAATTGTCATGGCCGTGCAGTAATGCGCTGCGATAAACATTATCCAAGGAGATCTATGACGGACATAAGCGAGGCAGACAGGCTGTCTGCATAGGTGCAAAGTGTTATTCCACACTCATAAACTCAAGTGGATGTATATGAGGCATGTTAAGGTTTCACTTTTTTTTTTGACAGTAGATTAAGCCGCAGTAAAAACAGTCGAAACCGGAGTCGTCCGCTCTGAGATCGTGATTAGCTTCTAGTGGCTTATGTGAATCATCACTGAAATTGCTACATGTGTAGCATGAAATGGAGGACACAATGGACATTCTGTTGCTGACCGCTCAGGAGAGGTAACCTGAGACCCCACGCTGCCTTGAAAGTGGCTCAAGTATGCATTGTCGCCCCACCCTCCCCCTACCCTCCTACCTTCCTGAACGACTTCAGTGACCAACTCTGCCTCATATTGCCAATGAGTGGGATCAAGTAAAAGGCCCCATTCATAGCCCAAGTCAGTGCAGAGGACGAAAAAAGGACAAAATAACAAGAAAATGAAACAAAAAATGTTCATTAAACTCCACACTTAAGCTGTGCAAACAACAACAACAAGAAAAAGTGCAATAATTTCACAAAAACTCAGAAAGTGAGAAAGCGAGGAGGGCACTAATCCCACGGGATCGGCCACGGCAGATGCTGCGGGCTCGTGTGGGGTCTCTGACAAAAGAGCCAGGGGCCCAAAAGCCAAGTGTTACCTCTTATTAAAGTGAAAAAACATGGTCGGCATTCATCATTTTTCCATTGTGCAGAACAGAAAACTGTCTGAATCAAATGCTATTTAAATCTTTTTCTTTCCATGCTTGGTGGATAATGAGGAATAAGGTCGTTTGCAGGCCATGGGGTGCATTAGCATGCTTAAACAAAGCAGACAATGCATGGCATGGATAAAGTGAGAAACAGCACTGACCCCTCATTGACACGGAGCGTTATCATCACTAACAGCTAATAGCAATTAATTGATAAATTATTCCATTCAAAGGTTCCGTTGCTTTCAGCTGTCAAGGGATGTGAGCAATAAGTCTTTGCCAGCCATTCTGCATTCTGCACATCACCCGCTATCCTTGATTGATTAAACTCAACAAAAAAAAACACTTCAACTTCAATTTCACACCCTCCGTCATTTGCATTCATCAAAACCGTATGTTCGAATGACGAGAAAACGAAATCTTTATTAAAGCAAAACCGACCCAATTGTATCTCACCTATTCACTGTTACATTATTTCTTTAAAAAAAAAAAAGGACAAACAATTATTTTCGGTCATGAATGCCTTTGTCTGGAGTGTATGCAGCACCAAGCGAGGCGAGGGTCTACCTGGTAGGAACTGCATAGGAGTAGGTGGGCCGAGTTTGAAGCAGAACCTCTTGAAAGTCATTGGAATGTAAATGTGGCAGCTGTTGTTCCTGATCCCCACTTTCAGAACACACAAAGTCTAAGTCCACTGAAGTGACAGACAAGCTTTTTTTTCCTTCAACTAGGGGAAAGAAGAAAAAAAAAAAAAAAAAAAGCCTCACGAAAACGCCTGAATCGCATTTCATCCAACAGCCAGGTTACACTTCGCATTTAGAAGAAAACGGTGCAAAGCTCTGACAGCTGCACGGCTCCACCAAGAATGTGTCTTCCTGAATGAAAATTTTCCCGAGATTAACCAAGTTTCGCTCGAGAGAGGGGAGGAAAATTTTCTTTCATTCAGCAAATCACAACACTTCAGTGCTCCGCTGACCAGTCACTGTTCAGTGATTCTGGAAATGAAGACAGCTACTCTTTTTTTTCTTCCCTCCCAGCTCTCGAGTACAATAAAATGTTATCTCGACAGGACGCCATTAGTTCTGTGTGCGATAAATCACTGTGTGACAGACTGCAACTTCGACTAAACATAATGCTCCAGGCAAGCAAACGCGACCCCCTCTCCCCTCATGCTCCACACAACATGCAGAGGAGGTGAAAGCGTAGGTTGGCTTTTTAGAGCTTGCTTAATACATCAATGGCAAATGGTGACAATCACGTATGGCAATGCTTGATGAGGCATGTTTTATGTTGCCTGAGTGTTTAGGAATGAGCTACTAACCCTGAAAAGAGGAAAGAGTGATATTTACAGTGTAGACACTTATTTACGGTGTAAGATACTCAAATCAGTTTATTCTGTCTTTAAAGGGACGATATTCTATTCATTATTTCATGGTCAATGTGAGACACACACACACCTCTCTCTCTCTCCCTCTCTCTATACATATATATATATATATATATATAT
>JBBJLS010000001.1:25753815-25766180 GCA_037577275.1 Bryconaethiops microstoma
TATATATAAATATGCACACAAACACACACACACACACACACACACACACACACATACACACACATAGATAGATAGATAGATAGATCGATAGATAGATAGATAGATAGATAGATAGATAGATAGATAGATAGATAGATATGGAAGCATGGCACATAAACACTCAATGGATTTAGGAAACTATACTGTTTTGGAAAACAGCAAAACAACATCTAATCTTTCAAGCTGTTGGACTTTCCACCTCATCCAGCAGTAGAAAAGACTTAATGCTCTTATCTGGGTGAAGGGATTTTTTTGGTGACACTTTTAATTTTTTCATGATGTTTTTCTTTGAATTAGATAACCCAGGGGTTACATTTCTCCCATACTCTTAAAATCTTTCTTGGCTGGATAGTAAAAAAAAATACACATATTTTTATTGTGGTTTTGGCACAGTTCACGTTATTTTTCACATACATATCACAACACGGGCATGACATGTAATCACATATTACATTTGTGAATGCAGGTTTTTTTGCACTTCTCTTGGAAAATGTGTATCTTTACAGTGTGTCTACTGACAAGTTATTCAGGGAAGCAATTTTTAAACTTTTCTCATCTTAGACCTCTTTTGTTGGTGCCTCTGGTCCCCAGCCACCCACCTACACCCAACAGACCCTTGTCCATTTTTCTTGCTTTCTCAGCAGCTAAGACTGTCCATCTCATCACAGTTTTAGACACTTTTAGTCAAAACAGATTTAATAAACAAAATAAAAACTACCAAGCAGAGAACATTTTCTGCAGCCACGGCCCCCAGTTTGGGATCCGCTGCTTTAGTTCTTAGATGCCATCGGCAATGATTCTGGGGAATATTCTTGTATCAAATGAATAGCCTGTCAAAAACCCATAGCTTTAATTGACTGTCGATGCTTCTTGCCGTCAAATGCAACTTTCTGCTGATTTGGTTAGCCTAGTGCTAGAAAAAAAAACAATCTATTAGTTGTGCATCAGAATTGGGTTTGCTTTCTATCACAAGGTCACAAATTTATCCTGTGCTGACATATTGGAAATGGGACCTTTCACGTAGGAATAAATAGACTAAGAGGAAGATTACCAGACATTTCATTAGATCCATGGCTGATTTATTACAATCAGAAATAAAAGGTCATTGTCTACATTTGGCTTAGTAAATTACAGTTTAGCGTCAACAACTCATCAAGCAGCAGAAAAAAAAAGTAATAAAAAAAACCAAAAACAATAGATTAATTCTGAAAAGTGCACTTGAGTTCACGATTTAGGAACCGCACATGAGAGTGTTTTGAAAGGAAATCTCAGGTTACTTTTTTCTGCAACCCCAGCTGGAACCTCTGACACTGGAGTTTTGTAGGTTAGCCAAAGACAGAACTTTCATGTTGTCCCACCCGACATTTCTTTTGTTGGAGGCACGGCATTTAAGTGAGTCCGGCCTCCAAAATCCAGGCCCTTTCTCCTCTTCCTCGCTTCTCCCCAAAGGCAAGAAAGAATGGTCAAGGGTCTCTATCCCACCAAGTATGTTTGGTTACCCTGAGAACAAGGCAGAGGCCAGGAGGTGGTATGTGTGTGGCTCAATTCACTGCATTATCCTCCACCAGCTAATCTGGGCCAGGCTTAGGCTTCTTACTGCTCACTGGCTGTGAAAAGATGAGTGAAAAGTTAAATATTCTTTCAAATGGAAAACTGTCAGCCAAGCCGGGATTGTGATCGTGTCACCGTGGGATTTGGAGACCCCTGAGTTGACATAGGCAACAGGAAGACGAGCCCAGGCTCATTATCAGGACTTCCATATGTGTGTCTACACACTCTAGTGCACAGCCGAGCTTGGGAGGCTTGACTATCTGTGATTAATAAAACCAGGCAGTGTGAAAGTAAATGGGAGAGAAATACACTCCAAATTTACTTAGGCATACACACTGTAATATATGATTCACACTGCCAGTGCCTGTAAGGATAATACAGTTTCATATTAGCTTTGTGCTACGTGGCTTCCTACAGGCCTTTTTTTACACACATGAACTGGGTTCTTACTTTCTGACCGAAAAAGAAATTGTTTTTTTTAGATCCAGTAACTGAAAAGAGAAATGCTGAATAAAGTTTTTCTGCGGTGTTGAAATATTCAGTGAATAAAATCAAGAAACATACCAAAAAAACTTTAAACATTTTAACCAGCACAAAGCCGCACTTTGATGTGCAAAAAAAAGTCCTATGTACACTACTGGTCAAAAGTTTTTGCATACCACAGGATTGTCAATTTTTCCTAAAAATTTATTCTTGTTAAGCATTTGAAAGTTGTTGACTGAACAACTATAAATGAAAATATGTCAAATAAACCAAGTTTCCCTTATAAGATGGAAAAAATATGTAAGAGTGCATGTCTGGCATCCTATTAACTGGTTTTGTGGTGATGCAGAGACAAATTCTAGACCGTCCTTTAGTTTAAATGCACTAAATATTGGCACTTAATGTTGGCATGATGTTGGCATGAAGGGCTTTACTTGGTGTGCAGTAATCTTTCGGGTGCTGGTACATGTCAAAGTCTCGTCCGCATGAATGTTGGTTTCCCAGCAGAACGTCGCCCAGAGCATCACACTCCATTCCACAGCTTGCCTCCTTTCCATAGCTTATCCAGGTACAGTGTCTTCCCCAGGAAAGCAACACACTCACATCCGGTCATCCACATGAAGTAAAAGGAGATAGGATTCATTTCTCCATTCCACCTTCTTCCATTGCTCCATTATCCAGTGCTGATGTTTACATGTAAATTTGACCATGTTCAACACAACTGGATCAGAGCACTGTCAGTAGCTGTTGGATTTGAGATGTGGAAGCACAGCAACATTTTTTTCAGACAGGAGAGACATGACTCAACAAGACTCCTGACAAAGTCTTGTTTTGCTTGCATAGAGCTAAGCAAAAGTAATTTGAATGTAGTATTGAGGAACAGTTCTCCAGGCTTCCTGAAGGACTTTCAAAGTCTCTCATCTTCAGTCCAGTTCCTGAACCTGACCAGTTTCAGAGGAATGATTTTTGTTTGTTCAGCTACACAGTGACTTATGTATGAATCATTCAAGCATAAACTGAACCCTTGAAGAAACAGGTGCAGAAGATTCCAGATGATCAGGCGGTGATCAGTATACTGGTGGTGCTGAATACTGAGTGATTGGAACACATTGTATCTTTAGGCACTTTGCAGTAAAACATTTATTCTTATTTCTTTAATTTAGTCTACTTAATATGCCAAAGACAGTTTGACAGACATAAAATAATATTTTTGGACCTACAAGGTGATTAAAAAAAATATATAAAGAAATGGGAGTGGCTCAAGATTGTACAGTACTGTAATTCACCCCACATCACACTTAATGATGGGAGGAGAGGGAGAGCCTTCACATCCACCCAAAGATTTGTTAATTATGCTCTTTTAGAATTCTAGCCATATATGGCTGTGCTATTGTTATAAACAAGGGCAGCAAACAATGAAGCGGGAATACTCAAGTGTTTATGAATAGTCAAGTTTTAGTCTTTAGGCTAACAGAGACATTGAGCAGGTTCGTGCAGATGCGCGACATCACAGTGTAAAAGAGACAGTACATAACAGGAATGCTGCACTGGACTCCACACGAACCTGTCAGTACGCCTTACCCTCACTTGGATCAGTCCGAGTCTGAACACAGCAGCAGCAGTATCAGAGCTTTGGCCTCCCTCCAAGCATGAAGTCCTCGAGGACACAAAGGCAGGTCAGTGCAAAGCCCCGGCCCGCAGGCGCTGGACACCCTACTGAGGGCATCGTGCTGTGCCACTGTACTGCTCCTGCCTGTGTGTTTGTGATTGTGCAAGAGTGAGAAGAGTTGCAACAAAGTGAAGGGAAAACACTTTCGCGGTATCAGTCCACTTAAGCGCATGAAAATAGCGTCCCCATGGAAACCACTTGTTCAGTTTACAACTAGATTAAAAAAGTACTCCTCAGCTGAGTCAGAGGAAAGTGTTTTCCACCCAAAACCATGAAATGACATCCAGAAACCAGGCTTTTTGTTGAGTCATTGCTTCTGAGACCACTGAGATAATGAAAGCTTATTAAACTTATTTGACTTACAGGGACTTGGTGCTTCTTTCTAATCCACAAGAACATTTACAAACCAAGTTTTCACGTTACTTTGCAAATAGTTTGAAAATATGTTTCTCTCTCTTTCATTTCGTTATAATACATGATAATTCCCACCCCTGACACACAGTTGTGCAGAATAAATAGATTTTAATTTTGTGCAAGAGCAGTTTGGGGATGAGGAGGTCATGTATGTATTTCATTTTTAACTCACTATTTTGTCAATAGAGCTCTCTTAGAGGGTCTCTCACATTCAATAAAGTATCCAGGCGTTCAACTGCACACACACAGCTTGTATAATCTCTGAAGAAAAGCATTGCCAGTAGAATGGGATGCTCTGGATCAGGCTCACATAAGCCTAAGGTCACCATACCCAATGCCAGGCCTTCAACACTGGCCTGTGGAGCAGTATAATCACATTCTTTGGAAAGACCACCATCCAATACCTTTGGGATGAGCTGGAATAATATTTGTGATCCAGAACAAAATC
The DNA here is from genome assembly GCA_037577275.1 of Bryconaethiops microstoma. Classification (NCBI taxonomy): domain Eukaryota; kingdom Metazoa; phylum Chordata; class Actinopteri; order Characiformes; family Alestidae; genus Bryconaethiops; species Bryconaethiops microstoma. The sequence goes on from JBBJLS010000001.1 coordinate 25,758,420, forward strand.
AGGCCCAGACATACAACCAATCCCCACAGCAATGTTCCAGCATCGAGTGTAAAGCCTTTCCAGAAAAGTAGAAGCTGTTCCTGGTGCAATTAGATGACAAACTCTGCTATTAAATCCCTTATTTGCAGAAGAAACCCCAGTATTAGCAGATATTATGTTTTCAATATTTTATATTTTTTATATTTTTTTGTGAATTATTTTCTCTTAATACACCAGTCAGGCACAAACCTCTAAAAAAGATCATGCTGGTTATGATAGAAAGGTGTCAGAACACCTAGTGCATCACAGTTTGTTGCATGTGGAGCTGTGGAGCTGCAGATTGGTCAGAGTGCCCATGCTGACCCCTGTCTTCCATCCAAAGTACCTACAATGCAAACATGAGTATCAAGAACTGGACCATTGAGCAATGGAAGAAGGTGGCCTGGTCTGATGAATCACATTCTATTTTACATCATGTGGATGGCTGTGCACGTGTGTTTCATACCTGGGGACGAGATGGACCAGGCTGCACTATGGGAAGAAGGCAAGCTGAGGGAGGCAATGTGATGTTCTGGGTAATGTTCTGCTGGGAAACCCTCAGTCCTGCAGTCATGAGGACTCAAGAACACGACCACCTGTCTAAACACTTGTTCAGACCAAGTTCACCCTTCATGGCAATGATATTCCCTAACAGCAGTAGCCTCTTTCAGGAGGTTAATATACCCTGCCACACTGCAAACATTGTTTAGGTGTGTTTGAGGAACATGGCTAAGAGTTCAAGGTGTTGAAGTGGCCTCCAAATTCCCTAGATCTCAGTCTGACTGAGTATCTGTCGGATATGTTGGACAAACTAGTCAGATGCATGGAGGCCCCACCTTACAACTTACCAGACTTATAGGATCTGCTGCTAACGTCTTGGTGAAGTACATGCCTCAATTGGTCAAAGCTGTTTTGGAGCCTCAAAGGTGACCCACTCAATAGTAGTAATATGTTGTGAATATTCTTGCTTTAATATTCTTGCTATAATGTTACAAACATGTCATATGACAATATCAGAGCGCGTGCAAAATTAAAATAATAATTATACTAACAATAATAAACAGATTCTGGTTCTAAAAAGAGCATAATGACTAAATACTTTCACTTAAGTACTTAAAATCTTGTCCATCGACTATTTGCCAAATAAGGGCCTGATGTATCTTATTTTTAGACAAGGTGCGTTTGTAAGGAGACCTATATTACATGCACCATAAAGCCCTTAATTAGTGTTGGCTCCCTGCCTTTCTCTTTCACTCTCTCTATCTTTTTCTCTCTCTCTCAATTAATGAGACAATCAAACCTAATCATTGTAAAACTCATGGGGAGAGTGGGGCCTTTTTCCAACGGCACAAAATAGATTTCAATGAACCCCCAAAATGTATTCTCTAATATTTCATTTTGAGTGACCCACTTAAGTGTAGAGAGATTTCTTAAATGCAGAAGCAACATATATTCTTGTTTTCTGGAACCAGAATGCACTCTGTTCTCTTTTTGCACAAATCAATATCTCAGTTAATGATCCAGGGTTGCTGAGTTTGTAAAGCAGTCTTCTCATCGGAACTCTCAAACCTTCTTTTGGGTTATTTTGGGCCGAATGTTTGTCTTTGATGCTAAATCAGGCATAATGTTTGTACTTTATTTTCCGCCTGCATTCATTGTTGTTAGGCAAAGCTTTGAATGAAGGAAGAAAATGCCGCCTTTGGTTGAGCATCTCTAACCGTGTTATTATCAATTGAACTTTGGGTGGTTAAACACTTTGCTTTTCTTATTAGCATGCCTGGTACGAAAACCATCCTGCACTGCATCCGTACGTTTAATGGTAATGAAACACCATTCAGAAGGCTGGAGGCAGAGAAAGCACTCTCTATACACTTCCACAACCGGAGAAGCCAAATGCTCTGTTCAGCACTTCATGACTTTAAAACAATATGGATGTGTGAGTCATAGACGCCTTAAGATGGCAACAACACTCACAAATCTTGAGTCCCACACATACACACCCATTTATTAGACATCCCAGACCACAGGCGGTCATTAGTCAGAGAGCATAATTCACTCATTTGTTTACTTAAAGGGCTTGTGTTTCAGATGCCGAGTGATTTGTTTCTTTGATTGCTCACTCAAGCTTGTCATTTGCTACTACTGCACCGTGGCCACCTTTCACTGTCAATTGTAGGCTTGTCTCCTCACAGGAATAGCAATTTTCTCTGGGACGGTAATAGGATCAGGGGCCCCTGCACCACTTCCACATGATTGATGAGAGATTAAAAGGATTGTTGAGACTGAATGCACTTTTAGTGCTCTACCAGGCTTCCATAGCAAGGCGCTTTGCTGGTGTTGTGGTTTCCACTCTGGATGGGCTCTGATGCAATGCTGGAGGAAACTATACCTCCTGGCTGGATGCAGGAGTGGTCACAACACAGAGTCGTTTGTTCTATGTTCTTTATTTCCCTGAATATTTCCCTTATTTTTTAATTAATATATCCTCATACTTGCACTCAGTCAGACTATGTCCTTGTATGCATGAGACCCAACAGGAATACTGGAAGAAGTCAGTTATGTCAAATGCAGCTTAAATAATTAACATCTTAAAAGGTTGACGAATTTACTACAAAATGACTACTGTTAGCCATTTCAGTAAAAAATATGCTAATCTCCAGTTTCACATTCTCTAATATATTCAAGTTTTTGCTCATCCTCTTATCCAAAGCATACCTGTAATACTGATTAAGGCCTAACAGTTTTTTTTTCCTGGCTTAGCGAAATCTCATTCTTCTGGCGCATATTATCACACAGATAGTTTTCACACATTTGGTGACTAAAATATTACCTGATCTGTAAAACCTCTCCCTCGTTACTTCTACATTTATCAAGAGATATGATGGTACTCTGGCACTCACTACGTTCACATCCCCTATCTATTCCTGTTTGCCCCAGTGGCAGTTCGCGAGGCCTGGTCACGAAACTGTACAACCTTCTGATAACGAGCTCCATGAAATCACTTAATTCATTATAAGATCCACAACGCTTACACAACACCATACATACGTTTTAAAACGAAACTCTCTCAAAGTCCACATTGCACTCTTTGCCAGAATTCCACAGGCACCTTCCTTCACATGTTCTGGGACTGTCCCACCATAACTGTATTTTGGAAATATGTTACTGACATCTTATCCATGTTTCTTGATATGAATCTTGTGTTAGACCCCTTCTTCTGTTTATTGAATGATGATTCCTCACTTGAAAAACGTCCAGTATTTGCAGGCTTTACTGCTGACAAAAGGTCAATCGTCCAGCTGTGGTTTAAACCTGACACTAGTTTAAAATGTTACTGGATTAGATCTTTACTTAACATTGCACAGCTCGACTGAATAATGCTAGTTTGTCCACAGTAAATGCATGGATGGGACTTTGCAAATCAATTAATAATGCGGTTACATTCCTGTCATTAGTCTTTGCTATGTCCTTTTTGTTTGTTTTGTTTCGATTACTTGATATGCCCCCCTTTTATTTTATTTTTGTTTATTCTTGTGTGCACTTTCAAGCTGTATTTGTTTGTACGTATCCTTTCGAAAGCGCAAATAAAAAGTATAATCCCACCAAAAAAGAGATACGATGGATTTTTCTATTATTTTATCAAGATGGATAATGATGATGCTTAAGATGGTGAGGTGTTGTAATAACTCTTTACTTAATTTATCCTTTCAACTGATAATTAGTATAGTATAGTTCTCATGCATAATGACAAGAATGTCTTGAATTTTACATTAAATAATATGTGATCATTTCCTTTGGAGGTATTACAAAGTGTTTAAACAGATAATTTAAGCAGATTCATAGTGACTTAAAAAAAAGTTTCCTTTCATCCACTATCCAACATTGCAAAAAAATGACATTTTCACAATCTTAACAAACCTACATCTTAAGTATGTAGGATAAATAATGTTAAAAAAAAATGACAATTGAAATTTTCTCACCATATTTGCAGATAATTTTGCTTGATTCTAGTATCTCTTTTCTTGTTTTGCATATTTTACTTATTTTACTCATAGGTCATTATCACATTTTTTTTTGCTGTGAAAGCTTATACTATTTAACATTTATTATAGTTTATGCTTATTTATGCTTACTTTCATTTATATGTTGACTAAAAGTGAAAAAAGAGTTAATTGTATAGAGTAATCTTTATTTGGTTCCGTGAAACAGTGGTTCTCAGCCCTTGCTTTGCACATTTCAGTGTTTTCCTCGCTCCCAATACAACAGTCCAATTAAGGGGTCAATTAATACGTCTTTCCTGGGTTAAAGTGGATTAGTTAGAGCAGAAAAACACTAAAATATACAGGGTTGGGGAAGAGGGGTGTGTAATCCAAGACCAGGCCTGGGAACGTACACCCTTCAGAACCTTTTAATTTGATGGTTCTTCAAAAAAAAAAAAAAAAAATCAATGGAAACCATTCAACTGACATGTTCTTCTATAGTACAGAGCCCTTTATTTTTAAGAGTGTGCAACAAAGTCATGCAGGGAAGCGGTTTTTTCTCTATTCTGTTTCTTCGATTTCCCTGCAGAAACCTTCAGAGAACACCACAAACTTGCTGCTGGTAGCGAAGCAGCAAACTGACAGCATTTTGCCCTTCAAAGATTTCTGTGTGCTTGACCTGAGCCGCTGCTCACTGTTGGGAGGCGCCAGAGATAACAACCTCTTGTCTGTCATGATCAAGTGACAAGCCTCAACACCCCGTCCTCTTAACGCGAGATGACTGTTGGTGTCGCCAGCCCACGGCCAAGGCATCGCTTTGGACTACATTAAGTCAGCTCTCAAACCAGCTTAGCGTCGTTGACATTTATTTTTATGTGCTCCCCCACTCCACACCCCGCCCCCGGCGAGAGCCTAAGCTAACCTCAAACGTGTGACCACATGTACACACTACTGTGTGCAAACAGAATCACGCTAGTGTGCCCAGCATGATCGTCTGATTCATAGAGAGTGTGGTGATGTTGTCAGCTGTATACAGGGGTTTCAGTCTATGATGAACAGATGGCTTTGAGATATTTTAGTCTGGGATGTTATGGAATTGTTTGCCGAGGATTTGCACTGGAAATTGAAAATGTTAAAAAGAAGCGTTTCGACTGACCTAGACTCCGCCCATCAATTGTATAAGACAAGCCTCATCAAATCTCAGTCCAAAATCATGCAAAAACACATCCACGTTACATTTGTTCTTGAATACTGTCCCAGAGTTACTTCATTTCCATTGAATGACTAGCAGTTCAATATAAAGGCTATACTTTACATTGAACTGCTGCTAATCATTTACACAAATAAAGCACACTCCAGTATTGCTTTCCATCTGATTGCTTATGCAACATCTGCACAATTTTTTGGATGTTAAAAAATTACCTTGCACTAAATTGCACATCCTTGTACCAAATTGCACACTTTTGCTTCTAGTTTAGAGTGTAAGTTTAAAGATGATTTATATATGTGTATTCTATGTGTCTTTTTGTACTCTGTAAAATCTGGAGCCATGTCTTGTCTCACTGTGTATATATATATATATATATATATATATATATGTATATATAGTTGAAATCACAGTTTACTTTAACTTTGACTTGACTGTGCAATCCCATTTCCTATTGAGTAACTGTAGCACACAAAATACCTTCTTTTACAATGTGTTATTCCATTGCAAATTATATTTATTTCGTATGTGTGCATTAGTATGGTGGCAAATGCATCAGTAGCCATAACTGCCATATAACGCAGCTTTTTAAAATGGAATTCAGTACATAGTAGGGATGTAACTGGACCAATTTAGTGGGGCATATGCCCAGTTAAATGTTGTAATCAAAGCATAGGCTGTAATGATTCTCTGAAGTGGGTTGGACTATATAAGACATAAAAATTATCAAATTAATTTCCATATGCAGGCTGTAAAAGCTGCCACGGCACTGTAATCAAAGTGTAAGCTGTAATGTTTCTCTGATTGTTGGGCTAAACTACACAATACGTAAAAAATAATCAAATTAGTTTCCATAGTCAGGCTGTATATGTCACCATGTCCCACTGTTATCAAAGAGTAGGCTGTTATATTTCTATGATTGTTGGGTTGACATAAAAATGAGAAATTTAGTTGTAATTCATTACTTTTGTAATGAATTAATAGCACAGAAACGTTTTTCTGTCTATTTTACATGAGCCATGATGCAACCAGAGTAAAGCTACCACTTAACTAGGGACTAACCACTCTATAGTGCAATTGTCAGATCATCCTCCAACTCAAAAAGAAGAGCAATATAATGATGAAATTCATAGAGGCAACTTTTTCTTGTGAAATAATTTTGAGTGAACTGATATGCTGGCAAGCACACACAGAGGCAATGAGACCCTTCATAGTGATTAAGTCGTCCCCAGCTGGAGTGAAGTGGATCTCTCACCTCGTCGTGCTAAAGAGAACTTGATCAGCTCTGCTCCTGATGAGTCTCCAAATTAGTCTTTAATCAAGAGCCTGTTCACTATCTGCCTCCAGGCACAGCTGATCACCAGCAACATGCCTGCTTCATCTGGCACATGTGGCAAAGTCACTTCTCTAACCAAACCCTGACAGCAACCATTAAATGAGAACTCTGGAGTGGATTGGAGTGTTAATCCACTCCGACAAAGCTCTAGCTAATACACTCACAAGCAGCTGCTTGAACACTTCACCCAAAAATGACAGCACTGTGAGCATTGATAGTGGATGAAAGTAATGGCCTGCTAGAATCACGCTGATGAGAATCGTGCTAACTGGGCCTCGTCATGTTAGACATACTGTGCTGGTATTTATACTGGCAGATTGATGGCCACTAGTGGGGTGAAATAGGGACTGGCTGTCTTGTAAATGAGTGTGTGGCATGGCAGAGCTGTCGGGCGTGAGATGAGCTGCTCGTCACTAATTCTGCTTTACACGTTCTGTCCTGAAGGAAGTCAGAAATGACCACAGGTAACAGTCACTGAAACGTGGCTGGATCTGTGTATAGAAATACAATTTTTTCCTCAGTGACACATCACAAACAGACACAGACGAGCATCAGGGTTTCAGCCTGCATGAAATTTAATTACAAGCTTGAATAAACAGAGGTGTGGTTTTTATCAGTCGATTGTAAAGCACTGTCTGGTTTACTTTATAGCATGTACTGGATGTTCTCTTGGTACACTGCATGGAAGTGTGAACTAAACCATAAAATGGTTACCTATTATGCTAAATGTATTGCAAAAAAACCTTAAGTCAAGCCTTTGTAGTGTACAGCCAAGCATCGTTTTTTCAGTTCAGTTTAATTCAGTTCAGTTCAAATACATTTTCATTGAAGTTTATTAACATATACAGTTTATTAAACAATTTCCTTCGGGATGAATAAAGTATTCTGATTCTGATTCTGATTCTGATTATTACCCGTGTACACAAATATATACTAATGTATACAGACCAAATTGTTGCATCATTTACAGTATATATCCAAAAAATACTAATTTAAAGTCCATGTTCGTTCAAGTTAAAATATTTACATTTACGGCATTTATCAGATGCACAACTTCCATTCCCTAACTACAGGGGACCGCTTCCCTGAAGCAACTTGGGGTTGGGGGTCTGACCCACGACATCTTGGGCCAGAGGTGAGTATTCTACCCACTGGGCCACCACCCCCCATATGGCATATGCACAGTTTTACGTACATATACACAAATATAGACATATAGA
>JBBJLS010000001.1:25780746-25790850 GCA_037577275.1 Bryconaethiops microstoma
AGAGAGGTATATATATATATATATATATATATATATGTATAATAATATATATATATATATATATATACATACATATATATAAAATCCACACAAAGCAGAAATGACTCCAGCAATAGATTTAATATGTAAACATGTAGCAGTTATTCAGTATCTATATAATTACACTGTGAAGTTACAAATTATGTCATATATACAACTGTTGTATATACAACTATATATATAGCTCGGAGCTTTTAAATACATTTCTGTGCGCTTAAATATCCAAGATCCAAAGTACATACAAGTCAAAACACATTTTATTGTACATTTGTCTATAAAACTCTAGGTACTTGCTGTACTGTAAAATTAAATGTGCTACCATGACAAAAATAGATTTTTGGTAAAGACTCGCATCACTCACACTCTGTGAACAGGGCTGGTGGGTATACTGTATGAATCAATGCAGTGCTGTTCATGTTAGGACCATTTCATGCCATGCTTGCATCACAGTCTCTATGACAACCTCAGTGGAGAGATCCAGCAAATCATATGACTTCTGAGAGCTACACCTCAGTTCTGCAAGCAGGTTTTGCTCTCGTTCCTGTTCCTGCTCTCCTTCTTGCTTTTCATTCCTCTTTCTCTTTGATAAATGGCTCTGCACTGATGAGCAACCTGTTAAGGTCAGTGTGGTGGGCATTCTTGGCAATGTGAATTCATCTCACTAGAGACCCCCACCTTCTTTAGTTACTGCTCAGTATAGGGGTCAACAGCAGTTTCAGCTTCGTCCACCTCTATATTTTGCTTGGTTATGCAGCTCTTCTTCAGTCTGTTGGTTCTTCCAACAGTCTTCTATTGAGTACTGGCCTGACTGCCCTGTGTAGGACAAACAGGAGTCATCAAACTAAACATTCCTGTTTTTAAAACAAATGTAAAAAGAACAACATGAAGTGACCTTTTATAGTCATATGTGAAGACATCATAGCAGCACAGTGTAAACAATGTGAAAATTCTTTCTCAGCGTTTAACCCATTCACCAAGTGAAGCAGTAGGCAGCCAGAAATGTAGCGCCCGGGGCATTGTGTGGGAACGGTACCTTGCTCAAGGGTACTTCAGTGGTGACACTAGCACAAGAGCTCCATATTTCATTTTCTATACCTGAATGGATTTCTTTTTGGTTACTGTGGTTAAGGTTAGGGTTGGGTTTAGCCTTAAGCTTAGAAAATTCTTATTACATATAGAGACTTATACATATAATATGTATGGACAGGAAAAGGTGCCATCAAACTAAACTAATTGAGTCCTGTTTTTCAGAGAAAAAATGACACATTAAAGAAGAACAATATTTTATTCATCCAGTTTCTACACTGAAAAACATCTTTTCTCTTTACATAATACCTTTTCCGGTCTTAACTTTCATTTTTGCTTGCTTTCTTCCACAGCATGCCTTTAAAGCTGTGAGATTGTTGGCAAAAAAAGACTGAAAGGTCTGAATAATTGGCTTTTGGTGCTACATGTTCACCACTGTACCATTTCCTAAGAGCCTCTTTAAAGCAGTGGTTTCTAAGCCAGTCCTCAGGGACCCTTGGGTACTTGCCATTTTTGCTCAATCCCAACTCTCCTAAGTGTTTGGGTCCCTGAGGACCAGTTCGAGAATCACTGCTTGAATGAACTATAATTAACAGGTTCCCTTTTAAAGATAAGAAACACTTAAGCATTCAAAAAGTTCTTTACATGGGTCTTTATAGAACTAAAACACCTTGATCAACTTAATGATGTGTATTGAAAATCGATTAGAAATTCTTTACGGAAAGAAAATGTTTTAAAAATAAATTAAAATATGCTTCGTTCATAATTTGGTATGTCAACATATGTGTGTTGGTTGGTTTATTTTCATACACTTTCAAAACAAAAAAGTTCTGACTTTATTGGAATACCAGAGAAAAACAGGACTAACCTTCTATGTTAAGTGAATTTTGCAAGAGCTCCATGTTTCATTTTCTAAAACTAAAAGGATGAAACCATTTGTTATTTTGTTCAAAGTTAGGTTTGGGTTTAGCTTAGATAATTCTTATTAAATATAGAGACTTACACATATGATATACAGTAACGCAAGAGCACCTGTATATAGTGAAAAAAACGTGTTGTTTTGATGTGGTTAAAAAAATGCCTAAAAATGCCTATGTTTGATGTACCATGTCACGTGACCGAGATGAGACCTTTTATTCAAAATAAAAGATCTTTCACACTCTGATAATCAATAAAATGTTTTTTTTTATTCTGTCTTTCTGTGCGGCCCGGTACCAAATGACTTGGTCCGGTGGTTGGGGACCTCTGCTTTAAATGAAATTGTCCAATTAGGATTAGCCTGGGAGGGCTCCCACTTGCCTGAAAGACAGAAGACTTTATGCCCAAGATTGAAGACCAAATACAGTTAGACCAACAGTGGACTCAACCTGTCACATTTTAATGGGTAGGACCACTTTCAAGAGAAACAAACACCTTCCTAGGACTTTTGTGAGTCCTATATTTGGCACTGCAAAAGTCTTGAACCACCCATTTTCTTTACATTTTGCTTTGAATCACTTTGTTGGTACAAAAATACTATTTTATATTTATGTAGTCTCATATTCGGCATGTTGAGTAAATGAAAAAAAAGGAACAAATTAGGCTCCAAAGTGCCTTGATAAATGAATGGATTATATGCAGAGAAAGAATTTCACATCGTTCACGCTGTGTGATGTGCTGTGGTGTGTTCACCCGTGAACATAAGGGACCACTTTACTTTACTTTACTTTACTTTAAAGGTGTTCCACCCACTCAACATTCAGTACCACGAGTACTGTAAATACAACCTATAGTTGGTTATACAACCTATGTATGGTAAATACAACCTAACGCGGTTGTTAGAAGGAATGTTTACTGAAACAATCCCTGTAAATCTGCAGCATACAAGGACGATATACAATTACGTATATAATATATAATTCGTAATATAATATTTAAGTTTCAAACGAAGCATGGAATATCTTCTAGAAGCTTGATGTTAATTTGCATTGTCATTAGATTTCTGCTGAAATACCATAGTCCCAGGGAGACAAGTAACTTAACTGACTAAATTCAGCTTAAATAATTGCTTTGAATGAAACAGTCAACAGTGAAATCAGTTCAAGCCTCAAAAACACTTCAATTCAACTTTTCTTATTCCACTTTTATAGTTTATGGCCCCTCATACTCACTTTGTGAAACAATAAACCTGTGTGTGTATATGATTTAGAATAACAAGGCATAAATGAAAAGCATCCAACAGGATTACCACTATATGAAAAGCAAGGGCAAAGGCTAGCTGCTTCACACTGTTTCTAATTTACCTTGTTATGTCAAAAACAAATGTGTTCTGCTTGGCTGTTTCAGGTTATTTGGGCCTGATTAGATTTGCTTGAGGAGCAAGTGCTAATTGCATCAGTAAACAGATAGATTGTGGTGGGAGCTGGAAGACCGAACATGACCACACACACACACACACACACACACACACAAAAAGCAGAAGAACACGCTCTCATGAACACACACACACCCAGAAGCAGAAACACGCACACTAGTGTATATACACACATACACAAGTACATACGCTCACACATACACAGTCAGAAAACAGAAACACACGTACTCTCAGAAGCACACACACACACGCACACACACACATACACACACACACTCACACTACAAAACTACACTCACTTTAGTTGATTATTAGAGCCCTTATACTGTGAGCGCCACACACTGTGTGTGCCGTGGTGAAATAGATCCTGCAGCACTTGTGTGTAGTGAAGGCAAGTGACCCACTCACAGCTACGCACTCACCCACGCTGACATCTAAGGGACCAGTCATGCTAAAATGTCACCCTGCAGTCGGCCCCCACATGCCCAACCGCTGCTCTGTTCGTGCTGCAGCGTCGTGGCCGTACGCCGGCATGAGGGCTTTGATACTGGTGCCCTTTCCCTGCCCCCCAGAGAACACATCCACAATGCCGAGGAGCACCACCAAATGTCAATAGTCAATCACAACAAATAATCCACTCTGAATGATGAGCATATTAAACCCCAGGCTTCAGCTAATGAGGAGCTTCCATTGACTGTATTCAAGCAAACACTCATACACACACATAGTATTTGGGGGGACAAGCTGTGACATTGCTAAAAATGACTATAAATGGCTATTTATCAAAACTGATGAGTGCTAGGAGCAAAGGCTAGCCTACCTGATCCCATTGTAGTTGAAGTACAGTACTGTACATAAGTATTGAGTTGCCTCTCATTTCTTTATATCTTGCTTTGAATCACCGTGTTGGTGCAAACATACTATTTTATGCCTGTCAAATGGTCATATCTTTGGCATATTAAGTAGATATATATGAAAGAAATGGGAACATTTTACTGTGACAGGCAGCAAAGTGTCTAAAGATACAGGGTGCCTAGATAAAGAAGTTAAAACCACCACTTAGTATTCAGCACCATCAGTATACTGATCACTGGCCTGATCATCTGGAATCATCTGCACCTGTTTCTTCCCTGGTTCAGGCCTTAAGTTAGATGTGCTATGTCATGCCATAGGCCACTGTGTGGCTTAACAAACAAAAAGCAGGAAACTGGTCAGGTTCAGGGACTGGACTGAAAATGAGTCTCCTTCAGGAAACCTGGAGAACTGTTCCTCAAGACCACATTAAAAAAGTCTGGCTCTTTGGAAGCCAAATATAAAGAAATGACTTTTGCACAGTACTATATTCTGTCTATAGCATTGTTTCCATAGTATTTTTTGTAGGGTCTCCAGGTGTCAATAGAACAGTTCGGATACTCTAAAAGATGTCCTGTAAGACTGGTGACAAGTTTGTGGCTACAGAGCCCCACAGCAATCTATGCTGTACTGTGTTCTGACACTCTTCTATCATAGCCAGCAACTTATTTGGCTTTTGGCATGGTTGTGATTTTAGTTTTAAGCTAGTAAAGAGAACTGTGCAGTCCCAATCAACTGACAGTGTTCCAACATGAAAGTGATACTTTTCCCAAAATGCAGCTATGGTCTCTGCAAAATCTTGTTGGATATACCTTACCAAAACCATTTCCATATAATGGAGTTGGCCCCACTTTGTATCTATAACAGGCTGCACTCTTCTGGGAAGAGTATTTTAGAGAGTGTCTGTGGAAATTTGTGCTCAAAAGATTCTTGGTGTTATGCATTCTGGTAGATGGTTTCCTCTTGGCATCTGCCAAACCCAGATACGTCCAGTTCACTGCAAGTAAAGCATGATTCACCACTCCACAGAATATGTTTACATCACATCAAGAGATACATGATTTTTCTTTATCTTCTTTATCATTTTTCCTTTTTTGTATGTCTGCTCTTGTACGTATACAATGTAATGGTACAAATATGTCTGTCTAATAAATATTAAAAATTTAAAAAAAAATTCTTGCTTTTATGTTTTTTTCTTGCATTTTATGAATTACTTTTGTACAGTTACAACTTAAATTACAATCTGAGTGTAACATCTATGCATCCGAGTTTCTCTTCAGTAGTCTTTTCCTTTTCACAGATTAATGTGGCATTGATTATATTGTTTAGTGGTGGTTACAATCCAATGTATGAGAAAAGCTTTTTTTTGGCCACTGATCCTCAAATCACAGCTGATGCTCTGGCTATGAAAAAATGATGGATTTCAATAAAGACTTGAAGGAAGGGCCTTACATACTTTTGTGTCCAGATGGCTCTGAAATTGTCTGAGTTCCTGGAACACAGAAGCTTTTTCTATTGAAACAGTAAAAAAGAAGCTGTGGGAAAGCCATCTACCAGATTACTGTCTTTTTATGTTGCTTGAGGGACTTTGAGGAAAGTTGGTTTAAACAACTGTACCATAACATATTGGAGTCTATTTGAACTGCTACTAATGTAATTAAAGATACATTATATGTTGTATTAGGAAAATAAGGAGCCTAGTTCAGAGTCGGATGATCAGGATGTTAGAAGCCGTTCTCTCTGGCTGACACATTAGTAAGCATTATGTCTATTATGGTGTTTCTCAACTCTGTTCCTGAAGGCACACAGCTTTGCACATTTCAGTCATTTCTCTTCTTTAACACACCCACTACAACTCAGAAAGGGGCTGTTAATGAGCTGATATGTTGGATCAGGTGTGTTGGGAGCAATTCAAAACTTAAATGTGCATATCAGTAGACCTCCAGGACCAGGGTTAGAAATACAAAGAGCACCTGATCTTCTCAGTGCTCTCCACAACTTTATTAACTTGTTTAAAGACAACATAATTTAAAATGAAATTGTCAATATTCACAAGTGGAATATGATGCAAACATCCATATTAAAACGGTAACCACTGATTTCCACTCATGTTCGGTTTCCCTTTCAAAAGACCATGCGATGGCTGGAGAGCACTGAGAAGATCAGTACACCTCCAGGACGAGGGTTAGAAATATATAGAGCATCTGATCTTCTCAGTGTGCTCCAGAACTTTATTCAATTGTTTAAATGCAGCACAGTTTTAAATGAAACTGTCAATATTCACAAGCAGAATATGAAACAAGCCACTTTGTAAAAACAACTGATTTTTACTGCTGTTCAGAAAGGATCTGTTCAAAGCCTCGAGAGCACTGAGAAGATCAGTAGGTCTTCAGGACCAGGGTGGGAAATACATAGAGCATCTGATTTTATCAGTGCTCTCCAGGCATCGCATGGTTCTTTGAACAGGACTACACAATGGCCCTTTCTGAACGGACATGAGTGGTTACACTTGGTACGTGGTGGTTTGCTGCTAGTTCTGTTCGTGAATACTGACAGTTGCATGTAAAACTGTGTTGTGTTTATATTTATGTTGTGGAGCCACTTAAGAGTAAATTAACTAATTCATTACCTGTACCATGGCAGTAAGTAGAGGTCATCTGGCACAAAACCAGGACATGATGCCTCGACTGCAGAACCTTGTGCTTGTTCCATAATTCTGTATGTTCATTCAGATCCTTTTGAACACTGAGGAATCTAAGGAGACTCTGATGTTTATTTCGTCTATAGAAATGTCCTGCATCCCTGAGGTCTCCAAACATGTCCATCCAAAACCCTAAAAGACCAACCCAGATGTAGACGTGGGTGACACTTTATATTGGTGGCCCGAATGTAGATGTTCATTTGATCTTTAACTTGCATTCACTTAAATAAGAGTGTATTAGTAAAATCTGATTTCAACAAATAAAAACAGTGTAAAACAGTCTAAAACTGGTGTTTGCTCTCCTACTTGGTCAGGAACCCGCCCGGGGAGCAGTGTGTGGGGGCAGTACCTTGCTCAAAGGTACCTCAGAGGTGCCACTAGCAGTCCTTGGACATACTTAATACACTTAATACTTGAATGCATGCCTAATACTTTAACCCTAACCTTAACTTACACCTCAATGAAAACCTGCTCTGTTACATACTGTACAATGCTACATTTTTTAAAATTCATTTTGTGCCCACTAAGAATGTCAATGTACATTGTGCAATGTAGTTTGCTTCATATAAAATGCTGTGCAATGCGAAATCTCATGATGTTTTTTAATACTAGCCTTGATAGCACCCACTACTCCATAGGGCCGACTAATGTAGAACTATTCTTGTTTTCTCTGGCATCCCAGCTATAACGCCTTGTAATTTAAATCTGATTTGGGCTGTTCACAGGCAATTTTGAATTATGAGTTCAGAATTAGAATGCAGAATTAGACTCACCTTTCTTCTCTAAAAAAGCTCCAGCAGAACTCAATGCACTGATTGCTCACTGATGAACCATACATATGACTAGATGAACCTGCATAATAGTCTGTGTGATTATCTCTGAATAGTTAGGGTGCACCGAGTTGCCACCATGGTATCATTTTTCGTTCCACAGTCAGTTCATAATCTCATGGAGACCAGATCCTTTCTTTGTGCGCAATGAAATGTGAGTCAGTACTGGAAGATCCACAACTAAGCTTCATGATTCTTCTAGAAAAATAAATGTACCCTGATAATGCCAACCCAAACAATCATAGTTTGTTGTATCCATCAATGCCAAATTTGCAATTGGGTCCCATGGTACATGCATCTAAAACAAATCTGTGGCCCATTCTCATGTTTTTGTTTTTTTCTTTGTCATATTTTTTATTCTTCTCTCATGTTTGTGGGCTACACCAGCTTTTGGCAGTTGCTGATATTTAGAAGAATCCTTTCTTCTCTCTATCCCCACAACATTTTCAGTGCCACTGGCTCCCACAACCCCTAGAGCATAACAGATTCACCCCTTGCTCAATAGCATTTGATTTCCAAATACCTCTGTATATTGTGTTACATACTTCAAATGTTGACTTTTGTGATCACAATTGACTTCTTATGAACCTTCAGTATGGATGGTTTTTTGTGCAAAAATAATGCACATTTGCCCAGTGCAACACTATTTCTATACCAGCCACATCTTCCTGTAGGTTCTTGGCACTATACATGGATGCCTGGCTCTGAGTACATGACCAGTTTATGAGCACATTTTAAATCAATTTTTCTTGAGATCATATAGATCTCAACTTCAACAGCTCTCCTTACCTTCCACTTCTTAATGGCATTTTGTATACTTTATAGTGTTCTCTTGCTCTGTAAGAGTCAATTATCTTTGGATAATTCACATCCTCAGCCAGCTTCTTAGATGAGCCCAAGGCTGTTGAGTGTAGGAACAACAATCTTGAGGGGCTGAAATGTCGCATCGTTTATTACACTCTGGAATTATCTACTCTTGAATTTGATTAAGGTCTAACGAGTCATATAAGCTTGGTGACCTGACAAAAAAAATAACACCAGTGGATTGACTAAAAGGGCACCCAAACTTTTGCAAACACCCAGTTGTATTTAAGCTTTCTTGTATTTAAGCCTAAATAAAACTGCAGCAGATGAATTGTAACTGTGGAATGGAAATATAGGGTCCTTCCATCTGGATAATGGCTTTCTTTAAGTAACCCGAAATGCTTGTGCTGCTAAATTGTCATGTTGAGGAAAATTCTTCTAGTTTCGTTGGCATAAGCTTTTTGAGCATTTAACATCAACATGCATCAAATGTGCTACGATACCTTTTCTGGGGATCAAGCCACTGATTTAAACCTGGGTTTAGTGTAGCAGGTCATTAAGGAAGCCTCTCTATGGATTCCAACTCTAGCTTCGCTGTGACTGTTTTGCTCCACTCTTTACTTCATTAATGCACCTGAACTACAGGCAGGCTTCCTCCACAATGCTAATGAGCATATTAGCTTGCTTCAGGGCCAACTTCTGTCTTTTCATCAGGTTAATATTGTGAAAGATGCAGCACTCCACAGCTGCAAGGGGACAGAGGGGAGCAGAAGGTGTTTCATTTGTGGCAAAGAGGTTAGCTCAGTCAACAGTGCTTCTCGTGCTGGGTTGGTGAGCAGCGAACCGCTGCTTCCTTAATGCTATTCTCACCTTATATAAGCAGGCACTTGAACATGGCATTAAGCTGATAACAATACAAAATATTCTCTGTCATCAAAAGTTTGAGGGCACCTAGCTTTTCAACATGTTTTATTACTATATATTCTTTATCAGTTTGCTGTAACTTTTGTACATCATTCTGAATAAGAGCATCTGCTAAATGCCATAAATGGAAAGACAAACTGAGATTTGGCATGTAAGAAGCTGACATGGTTTCCTTTATTATTCATTTTCAAATATTCAAAACAATTTGAAAATCAATTGGTGAATTTTTCATAACAAAGATGATGTTTTGATTACCATAAAGTTGCAAAATATTGTCCCTGTACACAGAAAGTATATACACTACTCACAAAAAGTTAGGGATATTTGTCTTTTGGGTGAAATTTATGGAAAAAATAAAAAGTTCACACTACAGTGATATTGTATCTTGAAAGTAGGGCAATTAAGTAGAAGCATGCAATGGTGATTTCCTCATCTCAAACAATTTATTGAAACAAAAGCCAATAACAGTGGTGAGTATACCACGACAAAAAATGTCAGTGTCTCCATAACGTGTCATGTGCCCTTGAGCATCAATTACAGCTTGACAACGACGTCTCATGCTGTTCACAAGTCAA
>JBBJLS010000001.1:25804315-25821640 GCA_037577275.1 Bryconaethiops microstoma
TGTGTGTGTGTGTGTGTGTATATATATTTTACATCAAACAGGATATGTGGTAATGTGCTACGCATGATCTAAAATTGATACATGAAACCTGTTGATACATTGAATCACAATATGGTTCAACACTCATAGTGTGGGACATTATTACTTTACATTAATTTTTAAGTAAAAAAAGCTATTCAGATGTTTCAGGGCACAAACTGGCCTACAACCTTGCATACACTTTCACTATGGGCACCATTGGCAAACAACAAGCAATTTCGGCTTGCTGTGATGACAATTTAGCATGGCGGACTATTTTACGCAATGTAAAAAGTCTTTCAATGTCCACATGACTTTATTTTTAAAAGTATATTTATTACAATAAATTACTTTATTTGTCTTTTTCTGTAATTAAAAATGATGAATATTTTCTTTACTGCTTTGTATAATAAAATTGATTTTACTAGACTTCACCATGAACTGATTTTACAAAACTCAATTTAACAAATTATATTAGAAGTAAAACCACACAACCTGCCCATGGCGCACTGTAAGAACAAGGCTGAGCAAGTCCCGCGTTCTCACCTCTTCTGGCAGAGCAACAGACATTTTTTGCGGAGTCTGACATTTCACACAACACGTAAGTAACTATTTGCTATGTTTAAACTTAGATTTTACCCTTATTTGCAAATGGTTTGTTTCCTCCATTATGTTTGCTATTTTTGCACCTGTTACACTGCATGACTAATATGCTATAAGTTAACTACAAATACAGCTAAATACAGTTCATACTTTGTGTACGTTTTGCCACTCCCTTGCTAATGTAGGAGTTTCCCCAAGAATCCAAAATTTAAAAAAAAAAAAAACGTTTGTGATTTGCCTGATATTTGTACAGGCATTTTATTTTCTGGTGAAACATCACTGGGTGGATAAGTGGGTTCATTTCTTTAGGAGTCGGCCAAAAAAAACAAACAAACTACGATCTCTCAGCACCTTTTGTAGGAATACAGAGTAAAAAAGTGTATGTAATTAGTTCAAAATCTGTATTTTTTCCATATATTACTTCTTTTTTTTTTTTTAATGAATGTATTGTGCACACTATTTTTTTCTAGTTAACATCGCGGAAGGATATGTTGGCCATCCAGCACTGTGGGGGCTGCATGTGCGCCATGCTCCACCATATGCGCCGTGCTCCACGCTGTGCGAGGTGGGTCAAAAATGATGCCATAAAACGATTTACTTTTATATAGTGTACAGACACTACATAAGGCTACATAAGTACGTGCTTCATACGTATTTTTAGCACCGTCACAAATCAGTGAGATTTTGAACAGTTTTTGAACTTTTTTAGTTAAGATCGTACCTAAATATTGCGTAGATTTTGCGCCACACTGAGTAGCATAGCCAATAGCATTCATGCTAATCTATATATGTAAGTGCTTATATTGGTTTGTAACTTTATTTTATTTAGAGCGATATCGGTGGCCCAGACAATTCCGTAGTGACGATAAGTCACGCTCGAAGCTCCGTGTTGGAGCACCTTTTTTGATTATGCAATCAATGATTCATATGAGAAGCCTCACCCAATTGGATCAGGAAGCGTGTTGTATCCCAGCGCAGGCATTTGAAAGCTAAATGGAAATGCAGAAGGTGTGGGCTCTACGCTGGGCGATTACATCTCACCCTGACGTGAAATGGAAAACGGCCACGCTGGGCCTGTAACCATCACAAAAGCATATTTTAATATTTTGAAACAGCGATACTCAACCCGCAGCTCTTCAATCCTTAATAATTTTTTACATGGTATACATTGGCCAATTTCAGCAAAGCACAGTGATTAATTAAATATTATTTTCAGGAGGTACATATTTGAATATAATGGTATTCACTATATGCATAATTGATGACCCAATCTGTTGATACATTTGAAAACTATTTGTAAAATAATTTTCCTGACTAACTTTTTTGCTTCAACATCATTCCTCCTGATATTGTCATAAATTTACTACCTGGATTATTTCACGTATAATTCTAAAGAGCAGGAGTTTGACTAAGCTCTACAAAGTTTTGCGTCATTCGGATACACATTACGTAAGTACCCAAGTAAGTCAGACTGACTTGTTTATTTGAAGTAGGGATGTATGAAATGGTTATTTATTATAAGTGCATTGCCTAAGGGGCAGCATGCTTCCAGTGGGTTTTTTTTTTTAGCCACTTAAAAAAGGATGAATTGAAAATTCCATGACTGTATATGACATATATTCATCTCATTAGTCTGTCTTGTCATTTGGAACTAAATTTTCTCTGTAGTATGCCTGTATTTTTATGCCTATGTGTAGTTACAAATAAAAATTTCATCTGAAGACAAGAAAAAATGGGTAAAATATTAACATAGCTTTCAACAGACATGAATATGCTACAATGTTTTTCCCTGTCTGCAGCAATACATTTCTCTTTCACACTTTTTTCCCCTGCACTGCTCTGAACTTTCATCATAGATAACTAATAATACAACCCCTCTTCAAATAAACCAAACAATCACATTTACGTTATTTAGCAGACACTTTTATCCAAAGCGACTTCCATTCCCTAACTACAGGGGGCAGTCTCCCTGGAGCAGCTAGGGGTTATGGGTCTTGCTCAGGAACCCAGTGGTGGTGTGCTGGAGGTAGGATTGGAACCCACGACCTCTTGGTCCAGAGGCATGTATCCTACCACTAGGCCACCACCACAATCACTTTAAGGTATCAAAAATAGAATTGTGGGGTAAAAAACATCTTATGGGCTTGTATTATGCTTATGAGAGGCTAAGAGATAAGAGGCTAGAGATAAACCCTATCACACTTGCCACAAGTAACTTTTTAATTCACTGGCTGTTCATGTCAAAAACCTGGATTTCCTAGTGAAAATTATTTTTTTGAACACACAGGTCATCATCTGAAAAAGAATGAAACAGTGAAGTGTGTCTTTGCTGGGTCACCAAACAAATGTTCATGTAACTTTTGCCACACACAAACACAGGAAGCACACTCTGCATACTTCATATGAATTCAAACCAGGCATTATCTGTCAAAGTCAGTCAACATTACCAGAGGAAACACTTGGTTTTGATGCCCCTGAAGAGGATAATGATCACAGAGATAATTATGAAGTAACTACCACTAATGCACAGTGTGAGGAGGAAGCTGGAAGCAGCGTGGTTGTAGAGTATATAGCACATCTCTCTTATTAAAATTAGAAAGTGTTCATAATGTTTCAGTTCGGTGCATTGATGAACTGGTAGATGATCTTCACTTCATAGCAAGTTCTGCACCCATATCTTCAGTTAAAGATATTGTTTCACATTTAAAGAAAAACAACCAGACTATTAATGACACGTTTGTTACATCTCTAGTGGATGAACTGTGCAAATCCAACCCCCTAAGCACTGCACTCAGTAGTGCTGGTCCTCTGTTTTCCTCATTCAGGAGACAGCAGTATTATTAAGAAAAAAAATTCAGTTGTTGAGCCTGTGGAATACATCCTTGACCCAAATGAGAAGAGAAGTTTCTTCAATATTTGATTCAGATTTTGGCTAAAGAAATGATTAGAGAAAAAGTTCTGAGTAAAGAACAGGTTGTCATTGACTAGATACAGTATAAATCCTATTGAGATGGTAAAGTTTATAAAGAAAATTCATTTTATTCTGAAGAACTAAGAATCACACTTGTCCTATACGTTGATGACTTCGAAATTTGCAATCCTCTGAGAACATTAAGAAAGAAGCATAAGATCATGGCTGTATGCTGGGTGTTTGGCAACATTCCTCACTCATCTCTATCCACTCTGAACTCAGTATATTTGGCCCTTTTATGTAAAGCAGTTGACATATATAAATATTTGGTTATGATGTAGTGCGTGGCCCTTTGTTAAACGACATTGCTGTCTTGTAGCGTGATGGCATCTATATTTTCAACGTTGGACACAATGTGAAAGGAGGTGTGTTTTGTGTAGCCACAGACAATCTTGGAGCACACTTAATTTCTGGACTAGTGGAAAACTTTTCCGGACCATTCATATGCAGATTTTGTCTTGGACAGTGATCAGAATTTCAGAGAAAGGAGGTGAGGTTGCATAGTGTTGCTGTAGCAATTTCTCTCACACATGAAATGAAATTAGATGGGGGGGGGGGAGCGGGACTCCACCATAAATGTGCATTACAACTTTTTAGTAATGTTTTAAGGATTGTTTTTTTTTTTATTTCTGGTGTTTCTTTTTTATGTACAAATAGAAAATGTGAATAAAACCAAGTGGATGTAGCTGCGCCTTATTTCTTAAGTCATATAATGTACAAGATCACAAATTATGATTGTCTTTAATTTTCTAATGGTTTTCTCAAAAGCTATTATTATCTGAATTAAATTACATAACTTTTATTTCATTTTTCAAATGAGACAGTTTAAGATTTCTGTATGAATTGTGTTTAAATGTCAAAGGGAGCAGCAGAGACCAGTGTGCATGAAGACCTGACACAGTGTGAGGATCTGTGTTTGCCGTGAGCCAGATGCAGTGGGCATCATCACTGATGGAATCCCAGTGCTTACTGATCTTTGCAATCTGGCCAAAGCATGCAGCCTACTCCTCGGGGTGATATATGTACTTAATCTCCAGTATCCAACCAAACTTGCCAAAACTTTCGAAGTATGTCAAAGACTTTTTGTGGGACTCAAGACACTGCGCCCCAAACCACCCTCCAGGTTCATGTCTTTCAAAAACAAGCTTCTAGCACTTCAACCTGACCGTCAGCTTTGCACTTACTGTTTTGTTTTCTGTCAGAGCCTGTTTAGTGCAATTCTTCAGGATGTTGTATTGGTTTGTCCTGTGAAGGTTTTAAACTAAGCAGGTCAAAGTGTCTGGACTGTAAATGTTTTGTTTTATTCACACTGCATTACTATTAAGCTGCAAAAAGTTCTTATCAGTAGTAATGTTAAGATGTTTTGATATATACAAACTGCTGTGAAGTTGTTCAGTAATGATGCACTTTTAAAACAGGTCATATGTTAAAATGGCAATTTTGTCAAATTTTGACATAATGTCAAATGTTTTCATCTTCTGTCAACATCAGTGACGTCAAATGACATACCTTGGTTAATAGAGGTTATGTTGAAAATGGGCACATTTTCCTGTTAAGATAATATATGTGAACATGTTCTAGCTGCACTTTATGAGATGAGGTCAAAAGAGCCTGTAATTTAATGTTAAAATGTTGTTTAAAAAAAAAAAAAGATACTGTGAAGGCAGCACTTTTTCATATTGAACACCTTTTCAGTCCATCACCATTGTTTGTTTATGGCAATTGTTTAATAAATGCTGGAAATTGATCTCTCTTTATTTGTTAGTTATATTAATGGTACTTATTTGAAGCAATTTCTGCTCTTAAAACAAAGCAAGTTCAGATTAGTCAAAATCAATGAGTATGAATTTATTAATCTCATACTTTTCAATTTACATAGTACATAGTACTATGTAAATTATAGCATGTTCGATATGCTGACATTTTTAAAAAATTGGTTTAACTCAATTTTTTTGGTGGTTTTCTGCAAATTCCCCTTAATCTTATAGCATAAATTGAAATGCATATTATGAAGTTTTCCCAAATTAAAATACCAATTAGTTCACTAAACTTGCAAAAAACTCTTGGAAAATGTTGCCTTATTTTTTAAAGTTTTATCTAAGTAACAGTTTTTATAGTGCAGGCTATAAAAATACATGAATATAAAACTTTAATTACAAATACAAACTTTGCTACACCCAACTTATTATTTTTTATTATAAACCTTTATAAGATAAAAGACAAGATAAACCTTTAGTTGTCCCACAAGTAAAGAGAAGAAAGTATTGTTATTTTTTTTAGCAGTTTCATTTCATTTCAATTAACAATCTGGAAATATTTACCCTTTGGTACATTTATTTTGAACAGTGTGACTGATTTTCATCCCAAAGGTGTTGAGTGGGGTTGAGGTCAGGCCTCTGTGTGGGCCAGTCAAGTTCTTCCACACCGAACTTATCCAGCCATGTCTTCATGGATATTGCTTTGTGCACTGGGGCCCATTCATGCTGGAATAGAAAAGGTTCTTCCCCAAACTGTGTCCACAAAGTTGAAAGCATGGTGTTGTCCAAAATGTTTTGGTGTGATGAAGCACTAAGATTGCCCTGGAAGTAAGGGCCCTAGCCCAAACTCTGAAAAACAGCTCTGTCCCAATACTTTTGTCTATATAGTCTATGTAATATCTTTAGCAACATAGAGCTCATCATAATTAACAACAGCCACTTTATGTACTCAAGAACCCTCCAAACACTTACCAGTTTTACCAGTCGTCTTGTATCTTCATCTGCTCTAGGTTCCATTGGTTTTCATCATCCCTGGATTCCTGCAGCCATTTTCTACATTTATGGAAGTCGAGATTAAATGAGTTTGCATCCTACCAAGCAGATGATAGAGACTTATCTAAATAGGCCTTTTCTTGCCTGACAGTGGGCAACACTACCGCAGCATGTCCTGCTATGCCATTCTTCACTTCCTCCCCACTGCAACACATATGCAGACATTGGTATTAAGGTGGGTCCATTGTGCATGACGTGCTCTGAATTTCAAGTCCTCTGCGTTATTCAAGTGGAGTCTTTTATGCCACAAAGAGTTGTGAGAATCCTATTATCCATTTATGACCTCTCTTTTGTGCAGTGTCAGCTTTACACATTTAGAGTGGGAAAAAATAAACCATTCTTCACAACATATGTATGTAAATGTACGGGCAGCTTCATTCTGTCCGCATCAAACCTGTCACACAAAATTGTGGCATCGCATGAGAATATATTGTGAGGACACAAAGGGGACCTCTGCCTATTTTCCTTCTCAGTGCAATAGGATTTCAATGGGGGAAATGCCACATTACTACAATTAGCCCTAATTGTATGGTCTAAATCCTGCTTTGACTACAAGAGGTATACAAGTGGCTTTGCAGTATCGTGGTGTAATTTGATGAATGAAAGCTTAGCTAGTTAAACATATTTCTAGCACTCCTACAAGACCTGACTGTTCATAGGAATGTGTCGAAATGGAGAGCAAGGACACCTTTTTCAAACGAATGACATAATATCATTCTTATGTATACGATAAGGACAAAAGTGCATATCGTATAGTGACATTCCATTCAATTTCAACTTTAATATGGAGTTGTTCCCCCCTTTGCAGCTTCCACTCCTCTTGGAACTCTTTCCACAAAATTTTGGAGTGTTTCTGTGGGAATGTGTGCCCATTTTTGTATATACACCACTACACACCACTCCATAACTACACTATTGAACACAAAATATTTAAGGGGACTTCAGGAAAATATTGAAATGTAAAAGAAAATTAATTTTTAATGCATTCTGTTGATGTTACAGTTTTTCTCAGTCACTATGGTGTGTTTCTCAGACCAGAAGTCAAATTCTCATAACTGCTTGTTCAGACTACACATCATCTATTCAATCGTGCACATCACAAAGGTAATTTCTCATTATCTTTAACAAACAGCAAATGCTTTGATACATCCTAGCAACTGATTGTGTGTAATTGTTATGGAGTCAGAATAGTGCCATATACTTGTATGTGTACTTTTCAATGTACACCCGTAAAAAGAAGTTTGCTCGCACTGAATATAATTTGTATTGTCTGCTATTTTTATATTATCAGTTGCTTGTGTCATGCCATGTACATTTGCTTTGGTCAATGTGTCCTAAATTGTTTAATTGGTCTCAGTTGAATCTTAACTTTCTCTTATGAGAGAGTATGTGTGAAGCATTAGATCAAACAATGATCAACCAGTTTTCTACACTAGTTCAGATGTGAATCCCATGAACTTTCAATTGGCAAACAGTTTGCACACATTGTGTCAAGAAATGCACTTACTGTTGTGCATAGATTAACGATTAAAAACTGTAGTACCGCTGATTTGAATGATAAACTGAAAGTGTAATCCTACATTAAACCCAATGCTAGCGGGTTGGAACTACACACAGAATTACCATTAGTTATTCTTGCAGTAGGCTCAGACAACTGAATGTTATTTTATAAAGCAGACAATTAAACAACAAATCAATCAAAATGCTTTGGAATCGGAGGTAGGTTTTAAGCATAATCTGCAAGCGTTGAACAAATTGAAAAGAAAAGGATGAACAGACAAGATTCTCATAAGACCTCACCAGATGCAATTTTATGCATCTTTGAGTAGCTGGTGCCCCTAGTGGCCCCAATCTGTCAATCAATCCTTTTCTATCCACATATAATTTCCTAACAATGCAGTATGTAATCCACAAAGGACACATCAAGCAAGCAAGACACACAAAACAAAGCCTGCTCAGCTTTTACACTTTGGCCAATGAATTCAAGGCCATACTATTCAATTTACTTTATTTCCCTCAGTATAACACTGCTGGGAAGTCTGGGCTTGCATTAAAGGGTTATCTAAAAGCAGGTTCTGGTTGTCAGGACTGACTGACACCATTTGTGCAGTAGCCTTGCAGGCCTTCAGAGGTGAAATGTGTCTGACACGTTTATCGCAGAGAACCAACTCCTAGGTCGCCTCTAAATCCACTTCTTACAAAAATCTCAGCCGTCATGCACTGACTTACTGAGCATCACCTACAGGACTGAAACTTGGCCGGGCTTTATGTCTAGTCAGCGCATTAACAGCAAATCGAGATTTTCATGAAAAGACACACACGGTCAAAGCAAATTAACTTTGACATATTTCGACACATAATTGGGATGAATGAGCTAAAATAAATATTTTCTTGTCAATGTGCCTTAACAGGATTTAACAGGATTTAACAGGATTAAACTGAATATGTCGCATGTCAGAATCAGGCCTTCAACAAATACGGTGTGCATCTACAATAAAAGAAGAAGTAAAAACATCATATTTTTTAAAGACTGAAAAGAATAAAAGAGTGAGTTCGGTCAACAGACCTAAGGGACGTTGTGGTTGATGGTCAGAATTCAAGATCAGCCAAAAGTTTGCTGTGGTTAAACTTTGACAGTCAAAAGAAATATGTATTTTTTTCTTATTTGAACAGTTTTCTGCAGTCTTAATCAATATCCATTGTTTAACATCTTATTCATGTGGTCCAACAGCTCCACTAGTCATGCACCATCCATTTTCCAATTGAATTTTCATCACTTTTACTTTATCATATCTTAAAATTTAACTGGTACAACCAGTAGAGTTTTATAGACTGCAGGGTATAAATAGCCCTGGTCTTGAACTTTAGTGTGGATTTTGTAGTAAGGAGAAGAACCACTGTGCCATGGTAGTTCAGGGAAAATTTCTCTGACAGTGTTTGCTTTCACCTGGGAGTGTTGAGGAGAAGAGGAGGAAACGACTTGGCAATTATCTTTGCCAGTCAACATAGCATTTGCATCCTCAGAGACCCAAGGCCACAGATGGCTTGGATCCAATTCTATGCTGTAGAGAAGATCTCTGCACTGCTAAATGCCCCTTAATTGAAACTCACTCAGATCAATAAGCTCCCCAAACAAGCAGAAATGTTGTACTTTTTCTTAAATTAAATATCCGTTTTCTATAATCCATGCAAACTATTACAAACATCTCCACATCTGTAGGGGTTAGGCGACTGATTAAGAAAAGAAAAAATAAAATCTGTATCAACCCAAAATCACAAATCTGCTTTTATGTTATTTGTTCTTTCTCTATGACTGGAGCATGAATATATTTATCGTAGCCTGCCTTGAATTTGCATGTTCAAAAGAACAATTAAATAAAGCTTACCACCAGATTGAAGAAATTTGTTCTCTTCTATCAACTTGCTCACTGCGATCCAGAGGGCACAACTCAACACCTGTTCGTCTGGGTGTTGGTAACACAACTGGGAATTATATTCACACACGCCTCAGCAAATCCTTCCAAAACTATTACCTTGAAGAGTCAACCACACTAGGCCAGGAACCAGAGAGTGAACAAAGAAAACAGAACAAAGAAACTTTCATATGAGATCAGTGGGCTTTATCTCTGGAAAATTTTAAAGAAAACAGTGGCTTTTTGCCGGGTGGGTGGGAGGTGTGTTTTTTCCTATTTATGGTGTTTTTCCAAAGGCACAAGGAACCGTGCTCACTTGCACTCTACATTTTGGCTGTTGTCCGGCAGGGGGCACGGTGGGGGTCAGAGCTGCTCTCTACATCTCAATTGTTCTCCAGGAGGGGAACGAATGATTCTGAAAAGTCGGAGTGACTCTCCACTCTCTCTCTCTTTCTCCTGCTGTCTCCCTGACTGGCTGTGGAGCCCATGTTTTTATAGAGTTCTGGCTCCTCCCCTGATACCGTTCATCTGTCCCACGTCAAGGGAGGAGCCCTATACATAGCCCTTGGGCTTGTGATGGTGGTACCACCTCTTCACACCATAACAGAGTAAATTAAAACAATCTTAAAAACAAAGAAAGAGATAGACTTCTTTTTAAACAAGAAGAGAGAAGCAGACTAGGTGCAAGCAGACCTGAGGTCTTGCATCACCACCACAGCCCAGAGCAGGTCCCTGTCTGAGGCTAGTCAGAATCGGTGTGGTTAGACACAAGGACCCAGTGTACCCCCACCAGGTCAGAGCACCTAGTGACCTGGGTTTCTCCAGTATATGAGTACAGTGTAGTGTGTATGTGAAAGAGAAAAGAAACTGAGTTTTTTAAATGGAAGAGAGACTATTCGTAGCAGGTTAAAAGTGAAGTAATCCTAGTGGACCACACAAAGTAACCCTAGTGGACCCTATGAAATAGCCTTGGTCAACCTATGTAAAACTTCTAGTTATGTTTCTGTTCAAAGTCCATGTGAACATTACTGTCATCTCAGCTATATACAGTGAGATGAGACACCATGGCTCCAGATTTTACAGAGTACAAAAGGACTCAGGATACACATATACAAATAAACTACAATATTAACTCTAAACTAGAGATAAAAATATGTGGAATTTTGTACAAGGATGTGCAATCTGGTAATGCAAATACCATGCAAAAATTATGCAAATGTTGCATCAGCAGTCAGGTAAAAAGCAAAAATACTAGAACAGAATTGTGTCCTTTATATGTGCAAATGATCAGCAGCAGATCAATATGAAACAATTTCCTTCGGAATGAATAAAGTATTCTGATTCTGATATAAATATACAGTCAATCCATGAAAATACAGAAACTCTGAGACAGTATCCAAAAACAAATGCAACATGGATGTGTTTTTTGCATGTAGCTGCAGGAGCATCATAAAAGAGTGATATGTAAAGTGCAAAGGTGGAATGGTGAGTCAGTTCACAGTTCAGGTATGTGTTGGGGGTGCGCAGGCACTGAGCTAAGGAATCTGACTTGGACAGCTCAATACACTTGGAGGAGAACACTAAATGTCAGTTCTGTTCAGTCAGTGAACAAATGCTAGTTAGCCAATTGTGCAGTATCTTATAGTCAGGGGTGGCTGTGGCTTCACCTGGCACTGATGTCATCTTCTAATGATAAGGCTACACTTAGACAGTTGCATCACCTGAAGCCCCTGAAATGGGGTGTTGACTCATGTTGTAACCCTTAATTAAAAAGCCTTTATTTTATCTTTTGGACACTCAGTTTAGATTCCCGCTCTTAAAAAATAAACTCACCAAAGAAGAAACATTCTTCGCTCCCTGAAGAATCTTTCAGTTGAGTGGTTTCAACTAATTTCAAAGCTTTATCCATTCAAAATTCATTGAAAGGTTCTTTAGAGAGCCAAAAGTGTTTTCTCTATGGGACTGCTCCAAACAATCACTGTGTAGGCTGTTAGTGAAGCATTTAAGAATTGTGTTACAAGAACACTGACATGCCATTAAAGTAATTATTATCTACATTAATGGCAGTGGAGGCAGTACAGTCAAAAAAAAAAAAATAAAGAGACAATTGCTCTACCCACTGGACTGTATAGCTGGAGCAAGCAGCTCAAAGTTAGATAAGAAGAAGAGTCACATTTTTGGACTGCTGTCATGAGAAATAAGCTCATTTTTTACTTTATTTTATGGATTTTGGCCATCACGCAATGACAGCAGGGAACAGAGTATACAGAGCTGAGAACAAAGTGCCCAAAAACCTCAAAACAATATGTCTTGACGAGTGAAAAAGTAGGACTGAGGCTGAATTCCATTGTGTCTAGCCAGAACTGCAAGTGCATCCCTGTTTGTGAATCTTATTTCACTCTAACCCTGGGTGCAGTTCTGCTGTGTTGCTTGTTTTTAATCACGGGTGCTGACCAAAATTTGCATTCTGTCTTGTTCTCATCATTAGCATGTCAGCATAGGTCATGGTTAAAATACCTGCTCTACGTTGTGTAGAAAAACTAAAACTCCTAGACATCTGGTCACTGAAACTAATGATGCACAAAATGAACAAACTGCAAAATGAGTAATTTAACACATCCCAAATACTACTGTCAAATATTTAATGGTGCAAGGAATGTGAGACCTAACAGAAAAATGGCGTCAAATGGAAACAGTCTGTGAAATATCTAACACCGGACTAATACAACTATCATGTGCACTTATGAAAAAGAAGAGATTTTGATGTTAAAATGAAGTATTATAGTATAGGATGCAAAGAAAAAAAAACTGTTCAATTTCATATTATTCTAAAAAACTATTTAAATAAGAGAGCTAAGATCTTTCTTCTCTGGTTTTAAGGTATGAGGTTCTATCGTCTTTAATTGCTGTCACTAAAGCAGCCCATGTTGATCAGATGTATATGGTCACCTGAGTGAAAGGAATCCCCTAAAGATCCTATTATCATCAATATCACCACCACTAAGGATTGTTTTTTAGGTGTTTATCTAATCTTTCTTCACCAGGGTGTTTTAAAATGTGTAACATGAGTTACATTTATCACATAGCAAATGTGCAAAGCTGAGATGTCAGATTCGGGTCTGGTGTACTGAGTAATCTTCCATTATTTCCTTGTTTTATAAAAGATATTGATCTATTTCCCATTTCAAAACAGTTTTAGACATGCCCTCATCAACTCCTATTCACCACACAGAAGTGTATCCCACTAGAGTACTGTGGAAAGTTCTTGAGCCATCCCTCTTTTCTTTATATTTAGCTTTGAATCACGTAGTTGGTGTGGAAAAAGCTGTTTTATTCTTGTCAAATCTTTTCTTTGTCAAATCTTATCTTTGTCATGTAGTAGGTAAAATCAAAGAAATGGGAACACATGTTTCACTGCAACAGGCTGCAAAGTGCTTAAAGATACGGAGTTCCTAAATAAAGGTGTTTCGGCACCACCAGTATATTGATCACCGGCCTGATCATCTGGAATCTTCTGCACCGGTTTCTTCACTGGTTAAGGCCTTAAGTTAGATGGGCTTTGTTATGCTTGAATGAATCATACATATGTTACAGTGGGGTTTAACAAACACAAAACAGTTCCCTGAAACTGTACCTCAAGACCACATTAAAAAAAATACAGGAACAGCTGTTTTTTCGAAAGAAATTGTGAAAGAATTGGGCTGACTCGTGACTTTTGGACAGCACTGTTACACCTATGGCTGCTAACAGCAAGCAGTAACCTCTTCAGTTGTTGTTACACTCTCACCCCTGGCTAAGTTATCCACACTGAGCTAATTAACTAGCCATGCAAATTTGGTAATACAGATGATTTTTGGTACATCTGAACATCTGAAAGGCATTCCCTTTATGATTTGATCTTGCCAACTGTGTAACAGCATAATAATAAAGTTCAGGCATTTGGCTTTGGCTTCTTAGTTGGGAGTTTGGTCCCTTCTTGCACAAGAAGTAGTTGTGAGGTTGGGACCTGTTTAAACAGGAAGGTTTATGAGCTGAAAGAACTCCTGAAGTAGAAACTCCCAAAGAACATGTGAACAAACATGCCAGAAAGAACAGTGCTAAGTGTTCTCAGTGCAGTGCCAGAAAGGCCAGAGTTCCCATGTTAGAAGGCAAATTTGAGCTGAATGAGCTTGTAGAATAAATGCTGTTTATCCTATTCTTTTAACAGACTTGTCTGTAGACAAGACAGCTGAAGAGGACCATCCAAGAGAGTTCCTCGAGGTCGATACTGGAGGCAGGTCAGCTGGCACAGTTTATGATCACTGCTGTGAGACAATGGATGCTGTCGAGTGGTTGGGGCTAGGCCACTTGAGAGGCAATCAAGTAAGTGTGAGAAACCATTGTTTGAACTGGGGGAAACCTTGTAGCTAACATGTCTGCCTTCTATTTCTGTGCTACACCAAATGTAGAAATGTGTATTTTAGCTTGGTGATTGATTGTAAAGTATAGCTATATATCATTAGGTTTGCTAAAGACTGTGGACTCTGAAATGCTAATAGTTACTAAATTGACAATCTACTCTCCAAAAAGAAAGGGTCCTTGGCTTGCATATACAGGGGAAAACACTTTTATTACTATAGAATCTTTACAAACTTTAAACTTACATAAATAATTGGAAGGCTCTTTGTAGAGTATACTGGTTGTAATTAAAGCTAGAGAAACACATTTATTTTGTGTTTTACACTTATTTTGCACATTAATCAACTTTAGGCAAGTTAGTCAATTCGTGCTAATGTTACTCCTTGTAAGTCAGTGTTGTTTCAGTAAAAGGCATTCAGCTGTCGGCTTTACTTGAAATGTGTTTTCTGTGTCAATGATCAATAAAACTTTGAGTAAAACCCATTATTCATATAACTTTTCATTGTGTGTGCTTTATTTCTTGTACTTCTTGGTTAAGCTGCTGGCTTTAAGAGCATATTTGTGTGTATTTCTGTGATGGCTCAGTAGTACAGAAATAAGCTCCATTAAGTAAATTAAATGAACAGAATCATATTCTGTTAAATGTAGCAGTACATAAAAATTATTAGTCCTGTCAATTATAATGTTCCTAAATCACTTTAGTGTGATTTAGTGTTACTTATGTAAAACAACTGAGTGCATATTACCCAATCTTTACCTCATCTTTTAAACTACTTGGAACCAGATGGAACCGCTTGACAACATTAAAATTTAAATTTAATTCTCTTTTTTTTTTTTTACTTCGCATGGCTAATCAGTCTGTCAATATCCAAATACAATGACTCACTCAAAGTCATTTCTGTGTAGACTAAATGAGCACTGAAATACTGGCATGGAATTAAGCAAAAAAGAATGCATTTTCCACACCGAACAGCCAGCCAGAAAAAAAGCTATTATTCCTGACACTCAGCTTCTGTCTCTGAAAGAGAACCATATTAGCATTCAACCTCCAGATAAAGTGTCATTCTAGGGCTTAGCCATCTTCATAATATTGTAATTAGTATTTCACATATTATCATTTTACTCTTGATGAGATAAGTGCATTTATTAAGATGTTCAATATCTGCATTGCTAATGCCTGTGAAAGCCATTCCCAGTGATGCAGTTTAATTCTGATTTCAGGAGCTTGTGATTTTCTTGCTTTCTGAAACTGGCTGGGGTGCAGGTTCAAAGATGCAAGGTTTTTTTTTTTCTTATTTCTGTGCTTGATCATCAAGGGTCCTGAAAAGAGCATTCTGGCATTAAGTGGATAGGTCATGGATCCAGGTAGCGTTCAATGTATATTCAAAAACAGGGAAAAGTATGAGACACATGTGTTACTGCAGTTGTTTCGAGTGCAAGTGACATTTTTGGCACTGATAATCAATTTAGGGTTTGTTAATTTGGGAACTACTGCGGCGGGTTCCCGTGGGAATCTTAGCTCGAAGTGTAGAGCGTTTGCAGAGCAAACTGCATGAACATCTAACCCATCTTGCTTCTACCCGCGCTTGGGTTCTTCCTTTACGCTACACGGGCACCACTCTAGGCAAGGTACGTTCTCGTCCACCTCACCATTGTGACACTTGTAAGTGTTTTTCATTAGTGTATTCTATACAATAATACTGTACATTATCTTAGAGATCATACTTTGCATCAGCTCATATTTCCAAAGCCAAAGAAGGTTGTTGGGAAAGATGCTATAGAAGAATCACATTTAGTTAGTTACCTAAAGAATTTGTTTCACAATGTATACTCAATTTAAATCAGTCAATCAAAAATAATCTATTTATGACATTTTGTTTCACAGAATTGTTTTAGCCAGCTACTTTTTTTAGAGCATATGTGTAAAAAGTTCATCTGTGGTCATCATGCTGTATTTCCTAAATCTGTCAATTGCAGACTCTGCAAATAAAAAAAATTCCATTCTACCTGCATGTGTCCCCCCCTCTCCGTCTCTGTCTCTCTATCTCTGACTGGAATGAGAGGGAGAAAGCATAAAGTAATTCAACCTCTATGGATGCTCTATAACCTTGCAGGACTCTGGAGAATAAAAGGAAAAAGTGGCCCTTCCCTGGAAGAGGAAATTGCTTGTGTAAAGCCGATGACAGAATTCTAACCTTAGCCACATGTCAGATCCCTGGGATTAGTGTGTCCACAGTTTGACCTGATAGAATCACTGCCATTATCTTGGTGCTTGATTGGCAGGCCAGGAAGAGCAGCAGGCTGGACTGAAGTTTCTGGTCATTACTAAAGCCACAGAGAAGAAAAATGCAAATAACTGTCCACTGGGTGTAGGTGACCATGACCAGGTTATCTGGGACAGTCTACAGTTGGATTCCAATTACAGGTGCTCCAGGAGCAGCCACAAGCAGATTGCTTCATGAAAGCTCTTGAAAGGTCTCCAGCCTGTATAGCATGTCTAGCATGTTCATTTGCATTCTAAGCTTAAATATTATTGTGTATATATTTTTTCAGTACATCAAATGAGTTTCCTGCTTTCTTTCCTGGTGAAATTGATATGACATCTTGATTACTAGGGAAGTTGAAAATTGTATACAATTTGAAGTCAAGCATGTAATACATGGACAGCTATAAGCTGTAATATGTCACACACTCAGGTTGTATTTTTCAGTTTCCGAATGGAAGGCTAATTAAATCGTGAACAGACTTTCTGAGCCAGACACTCATTATAATGGTAATTCCAAATTGACTTGAGCGCTGCCATTAATAAACTACTGTTCATTTAAAATTTTGCCTTGTACATCTGGAAACTGCATCAATAGTCTCCCTTCGGTCAAAAGCTTGCAAGCCAGCATCAAACACCTTCTTTATGTAATGTCTGCCTGGCCTGCAGAAGGTTTCATTAAAAACATGGCAAGCAAATGAATTTGACATACCACAAATGTTTTTAAGTCTTCTAAACATGTTCCCAAAATTGAGTATATACATACACACACACACACACACACACACACACACACACCCCCACACACACACACACACACACAAAAACACACACATATATACATATATA
>JBBJLS010000001.1:25846797-25866662 GCA_037577275.1 Bryconaethiops microstoma
GATGATTCCAGATGATCAGGCGGTGATCAGTATACTGGTGGTGCTGAATGCTGAGTGGTTGGAACACCTTTATTTAGGCACCTTGTATCTTTAGGCATTTTGCAGCCAGTTTCAGCAAAAGATTTGTTGGCATTTCTTTCACTAAATCTACTTGGTATGATAGGGTAAGATAGTTCGACAGACATAAAATAGTACTTTTGCACCAACAAAGCGATTCAAAGCAAATTATAAAGACACGAAAAGTGTCTCAAGACTTTTGCACTGCACTTTATATGGGGTTGGGTGCTTTTGCGTGTGCCCTTGTTCTTTAGAATTGCACAATAACCTTTTCTGCCATCTTCATCTCTAATATTTGATATTCATCTGGTTTTTGTCATAGTAGTAGTTAGCCATTTATTTTATGATTTATCCTTGTGTACTTTGAATGTGAATATGATTTAAATAGATATTAAAACACATATTGCAGAATGCTTTTCCTGAAACAGTTTTACTATAGAGCTCAGTGTAAGAAGTATGATGAGGACCTGAGTATGGTAATATCCGTGGGCTTACAATCGTGGTAAAATCATTTATCCTCCCTGTGCAGCAACTTACCTTTTAATGCATACTGATAACAGAAACTTTGCGGCATCATGCACTTTCCTTTTGGAGTAGAAGAAAAAAATTATATTGTTAGCAGTCTCACAATAAAGTATATAATCACGAGTAACAACTTTAATTCAATGCGACAAGCACAATCACCCTGTAAAGACAAACGACTATAATTGGGGTGATTGTGATCTAAATTTCATTATAATACTCTTGTTCCTGCCACACTCACTACATATGTTTTGCTGATAGAGGCAGCAGCAGCAACAACGAGCTGATGCTCTGTTTCTTGCTTCATTCTGGATGTGAATTTACACGTTGTGGTTGTTAGCCCTCGTCTTTGCACATCTTTTCACACATACGAAATCAGCGCTGCTCCCCTGCAGACAAACAGATCATCACATCAGCATATAACAGGCCCCTCACTGAAACAGTCCAGATACACAACAACTGCCTAAAAGTGCTCAAAAAATGTACAGGACATGCAGGCATCAGATTGAGCAAAAGTCTTGAGCCACCCATCATTTCTTTGTATTTTACTTCCAAAGAGCTACTCAAGGCCTGAACCAGTGAAGAAACAGGTGCAGATGATTTCAGATGATCAGGCAGTGATCAGTATACTGATGGTGTTGAATGCTGAGTGGTTGGAACACCTTTATCTAGGCTCCATGTATTTTTAGGCACTTAGCAGCCTGTCACAGTAAAACATTTGTTTCATTTAAACTACTCAGTATGCCAAAGATAAGACAGTCTGACAGGCATAAAATTGTATTTTACACCAGCAAGGTGATTCAAAGCAAAATATAAAGAAATGAGGGGTGACTCAAGACTTTTGGACAGTACAGTAAATTCTAACCGAACCTAACCTTTTGAAAATGTCAGCCAGCTTTTATGTCCTGTGGACTTTTTACGATAAATGGGACCATAGATTTCATTAAATTAGTACAGGTTAAACCTAACATGTTCCTGTGAATTTTGGAGGTAGAAAACTTTGATAGAGCAGCATATTGTTGCAGCATCTAAATATATAGAGAGTCTGAATCTGATCCAAGCTTCTGCTGACAGAATCTGGTGCTGGTCCTATTGAACCATTCAAACCATTCAAGCAAAATCAAACAACTTTGATCTGATCTGAAGTTTCCTAAACCCGGATTTCGGAGATGAGCACGTCCCATAGAGAGATAAGATAAGATAAACCTTTATTAGTCCCACAAGTGGGAAATTCGATAGTTTACGGTATGAAGAATATTTCTGTCTGATGCAAACTGACATCTGTAACTGACTCTTCTACATCACATACTTTAGTTTTCTGTATGAATTATGAATTCATTTAGATTATAGTTGATTTCTACAGGCCTAAAAATAATGTTTCATCAAGCTTAACTTATTTCCATCCTTATGTAAATCCTTATTTATTTATTTATTTAGTTAGTTAGTTAGTTCTTTAAGTAATATGTATAAGTAATTCTGACTGGTGAAAACTGAATCTTTTAGACGATGTCTCAGCTACATTAAACCAAACCATAAAAGTGTTATAAAACCATGAAAATGCTATAAAAGACATGCTTGTATGCTCTTGAAAGCTGTAGGTACAGTTTTTGCTTTCTAACATATTTGATAACTTCGTTTTTAGATCATGTTCCATTTCTCCACCTACCTCTTAAGAACTAGCCTGGACAAAACACTGATGCATCTCCATCTTATTGTAACTAAGCACACCTGTAGTACGAAATACATGCAGCTCACTGGCTAAGCCTTAGAACTGTATGAGTACAATCCATACAAATGAAAACGGTCTAAAACTAGTGTTTGCTTTCCCACACGCTCGCTGTTTGCTGCCCTTTTGCTCAACCGCTCTCTGGACACCCCCCCCCCAGGATTTCCCCACCCACTTGTGGTCGGAAGCTATCCTAAGAGTTCTCCTGGGTTCAAAGACTTTTTCTGTTTGTTTCTATGACCTAAAATAAAATACATTTGGGCATTTTTGTTCTTTTTGGGCATTTGTGTGGGGTGCCATTTTTACAACCCCAATATAGCAGTTATCATTATTACAATAACTGGTTCTTTGTGACTTAGGAGCACTAAACAAAGATCAGCGTGACGTCTGACACCTTGAGCATCAACACAAACCAGGGGAAACTTCCATATAAGGAGATATTTTGCAGAATCATGATGATTTACGATTTATTGCACTTCTGGCACAGATCTGTACAGCTTGTGTTCTAAGAGCTAATTGTTGCCAATACGTTACTGTTACTGTCACTTTAACAATGAGCCATTTGCAGAGCGCTCTTTGGCAAGTTTACATTGTAATAATAATCTGCTTATTTTTTTACTGTGCAACCAAGTACACACTACCCGGACAGAGTGAACAGGGTTAATAAAGCTTTAATTTAGCTTTTGTTTGGTTGTTTTTTTTGTCTTTTGAGCTCTGAACATCCTAATTTGCAATCTGGTGTCACTACTGGACACTAGACACTAACCAGACAACAGGTTGAGTAGATGTGTGCTGATAGGGCTTTGAAGCTGGCCAGGTTTTAATTAGTTTGTAGACAATGCAACTCATTACACATTCTGTTCGAGTAGGCGAAGTTTCTTTTCCACAAAACTGCTAAAAGGGTCCCGAGGGACATATTGTTGTTTTTAAAGAACGTTTCAAAGAGTGGAGCAAATGTAGCCATACTGACAATGGGGTTTGTGGCATTAATTGTTGTTTATTCCAGTTACATTATTAATGCACTTGCATAATAGGTTGTACTCAAATGCATGAGTTCAAAAGAATTAGAACAGTGTAGTTGCTTTGTTTTGGTCTTTAAGTTCTGTACACTTTAGACCAGTTCACCCTTGGCTAAAATATTACTTCATTACTTTATTTCTTTATACAAGCAAAGCACCTCTGCTAAAAAAAAGATGCGAGCCCAATACAAGCATTTAGGGTTTCTTCATTTTCCTATTAATTCTGTCACTGAAAAATCCAAAAGCAATTATTAATGAAGCAAGATAGTGATTATTATCACCATAAAATTGGGGAGAATTGTAATGATGCTAAAGGGATAATTACATAGTGATTTAATAACACAACAGGCATTTCCTACATCCATCACTATCAACATGAATAATGTTTTGCAAAATAATACCATCCATTCAAGACCCAACAGCCCGTGATGGGCAAGACAACTGAAAGCATTTTGATTTGTAGTATTTCTAATAAAAGTCTGAGACTAGATATTAAAAATATCAGCCCAATGCAGCAATGCACTAAAACGGACCTCAATCATTTTCTATAGGAAATGTCAAGTTTGTCATAAGGAGCTGCACATTGCTCCCCTTCAAAACAGAGGCGGTGTTTGCATGATCAGTGTCTACTGGAACAGGAGGCATGATCAGTGTCCTCCTGTTCAACATGGAAGCAATTTCATGAGCTTGCTGCATGTGATAATATATACATTTATGAGAAATACAGATTTATTGGTTGTTAAAAATATTTAAATTGCTAATTACTATTAATAGCACAACTACATTATTTATGTAGGCAATCCTTAATTAACCACCTTTAAATAACGACCATAATTTAAGAATAATTCTTGCATTATTTTCATGCTGTAACTGAATAACAAGTCTAAGGATAACATAAAGCTGAGACATTTAAGGGAATAATGTGAACATAACTCTCAGTTAGTGTTCACCTGACCTGAGACAATAATGATAATGGTCAAAGCCACCGCATGCGGCCTGGAAGCCGATAGTTTAAAACAATAAAAAGCCCGCAGCATCTTCTGGTTGACATGAGGGCCGTCATAAGAGCAAGGCAATGAAAAAGACAAGATAATGCATGATAACTGCAGACGTGGGTAATAAAGCCCAGCTGGTCAAACTGCTGATGAGATGCTCCATGGCGGTGATATTACCGACATCACTTGATTATTAGCATTCGGAGAGGCATATCATCCAGCATGCCACTGCATTTCTTTAATGACCCCTGCTGGATTGAAATCCCCATAGAGAAGAGTGCTGAAGTACCTGCATTATATCACTATGTCATGCATATCTATTTTTCCGCCCTCTGTGCAGAAACAATAAGGATACCATGAGTACTCTTTGCTGCACATAAAAACCCTAAAATATGAACCATGCAAGGAAATATCCTTGGCTAGTTATTTCTAATCAACTCCATATCCACAGACCACTGGTTTTAAAAAGAAATTGGCCATCTATTACTGATGCAATCTGGTTTAATTTCGATGTGGGATGATAGAAATAGAATCATTTCAATTCGATATCACAGCGCAATGTCTATTAAGCTATTATGATCAAATATGTTTCCTATCAGAAGACACCAGATGAGGATGGGAGCTACTGCGGATTGAGGTTTAAGCATGAATAGAAGCATCAGGGGTGGGTTTTAATCCTGCTGTTGTCTTTCATTGCGTAAAGATCATTGAAGTATCTAGGCCATAAGTCTATCCAATACTGCCTTTCACAAGACTCTAAGGGCCTAGCCTAGATCCACAATCTAAATTGTGTGTGTGTGTGTGTGTGTGTGTGTGTGTGTGTGCGCATGTGCTTGTGTGTGGGTACACGTCTCCATCTGTGTCTGTGTGCTGTCTACCAGTGCACTAGAAAGACTCCCCATTGACTGCATGACAGTCTGGCTGTGACATGATGAATGGGCCCTTTCTGTGTCATTTAATTACTTGCATTTTCAACTTGCTGGAGTATAATCATAATATTAACCATGGGTACAAAAGAGGTAGTGTAGCAACGCCTAAACTCAAGGAATGATAGGAATCAGATAATGATGTATTAATTCTTGGTGCCACCCTCCACATAGATCGAAATTGGATTGTTCAGTCAATCACTCGAAACACACAGCAATTCAATTACCACTAAATGGGATATAATTTAATACAAAGGGTAAGATAGGCGCCCCTAATGTATTACTTAATTAACTGTACATGTCTCTGGGTAGGACAACAATCAAAGGGAAAAAAGAAACAGTGATGGTTCGCTGTCAGTGGCGTCCCCCAGGGATGTATCAAAGGACCAATCAATATTGTCAACTCACATGTTTGTTGACCATTAAAATCCCATTTGTTCAAATCATCTTCAAGCCATTGCTCCTTCCATAGCCAAGGTCAGTCTTGGCAAACCTGAACTGTAGATATTGTTGTGTTCAGTGGATAAACCTTTAAGTTATCATGTCCAATAAGACTAGCTTTCCAATGCTTGGCTTGCTCCACGTGGCCTCAGTATCAAACATCTTTATTATGGACTGGGGCAGAACCGTAGCCTGTAGCTCAATCAGCTTTTGTGTGTTGGTGGAAGGAATGGATTATTACCTCCACACCTAGTGGCTTATCTAAAAAGTACATGAGACATTTGGAGTGGCATAGCTGTCCATGAAAGTTGTCTCCAGGAACATTCCTTTTTTGCTAGCAGTGAATCGATCTTATGTATCTATGGCTGCTGCTGCCCAATTTCTTGCCAAAAACAAGAAAAGAGATCACATCACTGCAGTGATCAGACCTTGCAGTGGCTCCCAGTTCAGTACAGAATTGATTTCAAAGCAGTACTCATCATGTACAAGTCACTCAATGGTTTGGGTCCTAAAACATCTCTGTTTGATGTGTATAACCTGGTAGGTCTCTTAGATCTGCAGGAGCTGCTCAGCTAGTGGTGAAAAGAGCATGTGTGAACAGGGTGAAATGCCATTTATCCAGCATTTATTTATGCTGTCCACTGCTGGAACCAACTGCCCTTCAGTATCAGATCTGCACCAACTGTAGTTTTAAATACATTTTTATTCTTCTATTATTTATTTTCTTTGTATTCTTATATTATAATTTTTTTTTTTTTACTTCATTTTTTGTGCTTAATATTTTTTTTCTATTCCAGTAAATCACATTGAATGACCTTTGTGCAAGATAATGGGCTGTTTAAATAAACTTGACTTGACATGACATGACTTGACTATGGCCACTGTTGTGTCATTGGTGAAGATGCATTCAGATTTTTGCTAAAGCTGAAAATGTCATATGGCTTACTTTTTTGTGTGCTATGCAATTTAATGCCTTTCGACATTAATGGATTCCTTTCAGAACTGCCTAATTTGCTTTACATTACGTTTACAAATAATACATTTACCAAAATAATTACTAAAATAGCTGTGCACAGACATGCATGCAGCTTTATAACTGGACTTATTTATGTAAGCTAAAGCAGCTTTGAAAATAAATTAATTGGTTGGACATGTTCATACATGAGCTTACGCTTATAAATATTAATGACCTAATGGTTTATAAGAAAAATTCACAAAGGGATGGACATCTGCAGTTCATGGCAGCTGAGAAGGCACTGATCTTAAGCCTGAAACATGGATGCTTTAATGGAATAATGAATGAATGCTAGTAGAGGCCAGATGGAGTTACAGAAACTAGATCAAACTGACTGTTGGTGAGTAGCTTTCATTTGTTGTTAGCCATACTGGCGTTTTTGGCCAAAATACATTCAGTGGGGGTGTGTGTGACTCTGCTCTCCTGCAGCCTCCAGCTGAACCAGCACTAATTACCTCAGGTTGGAGCTTTGCATGGAGTTGCCCTCCCATATGTTAGCCAGGATGAAGATATTGATCTCTTCCCCCCTGCGCTGTCAACAACGAGTCGTTTCCAATCAATCTAACACCAGCAAGTGTCAGTTTGAGTTCAGAGCCTTCTGTCTCATTTCTT
This sequence comes from Bryconaethiops microstoma, assembly GCA_037577275.1. NCBI lineage: Eukaryota > Metazoa > Chordata > Actinopteri > Characiformes > Alestidae > Bryconaethiops > Bryconaethiops microstoma. Next base: position 25,854,111 of record JBBJLS010000001.1, read on the forward strand.
CCCAGCCTAAGGTCGCACATGGTCATTCTTTGCTAAACTGCTGCTGTTTATTTTGGCCTAACAAACAAGCGTTTACTTTCTCTCTCACATGACTTACACTGAGCAGCCACAACATTAAAATCACTGACAGGTTAAGTCAGTAACATTGATTATCTCGTTAAAATGGCAGCTGTTAAGGGGTGGGATCTATTAGGCAACCAGCTGGAAGCTGGTTTGTTTTAAGGAGGAAAAACGGTCGAGCATAAGGATCTGAATGATTTTGCCATATTTTGATAGCTAGATGGCTGAGTCAGTACATCTCCAAAATGACAGGTCTTGTGGGGTGTTCTTATTCTACAGTAGTCGGCAACTACCAAAAGTAGTCCAAAGAAGGGCAACCAGGGAAGTGGCCATTGAGTTATGAGCAGCCAAGGCTTACTAATGTGCTAAGGGAGCTCCTGTAGCACAAATTGTTGAAAAAGTCCATGCTGGCTTTGATAGAAAGGTGCCAGAACACACAGTACATCACAGTTTGGGTCACAAGAAGGTGCGGTGGCAGAGGCAGTATGATACGCTGAGCAACGTTCTTCTGGGAAACCAACATTCATATGGATGTCAAATGGACATGTACCACCTAACCAAACACTGATGAAGTTCACCCCTTCATGCCAAAGATATTCCCCAACACAGTGGTATATTCAGGAATGGTTTCAAAATTTCCCCAATCTTAGCCTAATTGATCTGTTTACATTACTCTGGTCACACTGTTTACTTTACTCTGCATTGTTTGTGCTGACATGGCACAATGCAATTTAACATCCCACTTGCACATTGTACATACGTAAATCTGTCAGATTGCTGCTACAATTGTAACTTTAAAAACCCTGAAATTTGGCTCACATATTTTACCTCTAACTTGTGTCGCTCCTTGTTTAAGCAGTTTTGCCTTTTTAGATTTGTGTTTCAGAAATTTTCAGATTTGTGTTTCTAAATTTAAAATTGTACTTACTTTTATACTTCTTTCTACTTTGCTTGTACTTTTTTGTGTGTGTGTGTTTTAGAAAATTTCAGACTTGTGTTTAATTTAAAATTGTACTTATTTCTTAATATTTGCATAGTAATAAAAGGAGGGGTTCAGGATACATTTCACTGCATGTTGTACTCGTATAACTATGCATGTGACAAATAAAAAATCTTGAATCTTGAATCGGACCAACTAGTCACATCCGTAGAAGCCCCATTTCACAGCTTATAGGACTTAAAGGATCTGCTGCTAACATCTTGATGCAGATACAACAACACACCTGTGGTTGACTATCAGAGCTGTTTGTCAGGCATGAAGGGGACCCACACGATATTCAGCAGATGGTTTTAATGTTATGGCCGATTAGCTTATGCCTGAACACTCCGGCTTCATGAAATGAACGAAGAAAGAGAATGATTTGTCAGATGGGGAAGATTTTGTTGACTGTTTGATAAGGGTACTGAGTTTAGTAGGTCAGCATTTTAATGAGTTCTCACACAAAAGACCTTGTGTAAAAGCTTGCCAGATCATTATATTGGATGGCATGTTCCATTAGGAAATATTAAAAGAGTCTTTACAAATGGCTAAGATGACACAATGGTTAAGATGCTTATAATCTGATTCCCTATCGATTCTATAGCCAATGCATATAACTGCAATAATTGTTCCAATTTTAATACCAAATCATCCATTCATCGGAAGCAGATTTATTACCTGGGTACAGAGGTCATTTAGCCATGGAGCTGCTACATCCGCAACAAGGTACCCACAATGAAAGCTCATAAATTAACAGGTCCTGTTTCACTGAGCAAAAGCATACTCTGAATACAAATGTTCCCATTAATCATTTGGGTTTTAACAGGGACTCCAATGATGGGGCGAATGTCTGAATAGGCCCTCATCATTACAGGGAAAGTAGTAAGGAGATATGAAATAGTGTCTCTATTCTCATAATACTGTAAGATTACATTTTGTGGGTTGCAGCATATAGGCAGAAATTACACTGTCAAAATGAACCTCCCTTTACATCATCAATTGCGAAATTGGAGCATAATGAAATGGCTCAAAGAATTAAAAAAAAACAAAAAACAATGATACTACAGCCTATGAATACAGCAATGGGAAAAGGGTACAATTCTGTCATAAGTCTAATTGGTTAAATATATGACTTGTCGGGTTTCACCTGAATTATGTCGGCCGAAGCGTAGGAGGGGCAGCGAAACACACAGTCCATTATCATTGTTCTAATACTGCCCTGTGTCCAAAAATAAATAACCACATTTATGAGGTCAATCACCTGCACATGGCTCAGTCCATGTAATTGCAGGTGACAACTGTAACATACTGCACTCCCAGCAGTGGGGATTTTAATGTGATTTGGTCAGGCGAAAAAAGCTTTTTGGTCCGATGCAGTAGTATTTGAGTGTGCATGTGTGCGTTTCAAAGCCATTTGTTCTCTCACACTGGTCCATTCTTACAGGAAAACTTCGCCTAAAAATAATGCAGCTATCAATGAACGGCACCATTTGGCATGATCTTGTTTACGTAAATAACTATTTTGTGGATTTTATGATGGTTTGTTCCCTATTTTTTAACCGTTTGCTGTGGAAAAACAGGCAATAGAGTGTAAGAAAAAAATGAAAGTGATGATGGATATTTAACAGTGATGTAGTGAGGTGTGATCACACACACCTTTGTTTTTATTTTCTCCCTCATATTCAGCAGCGACACCACATTTCACACAATTTGTCAATGGATGTATCCATACAAGGTTGTAAAAAAGTATTTGTTTGTGTTCTACCTTTTTAGGCATACAAAATGTAAATTACTGTGTTAGACAGTATGAAACCATAGAAAAAATCAGGAAGAACAAGCAATTCATGGCACCTCTTATCTTCTATTGCAATACACATCTGGGGCAAACACAGCTGTGTGGCCTGATGGTTACTGTGTTGCCCCTGCAATCAGAAGGTTCTGGGTTCAAATTCCAACACTGCTGATGGCAACACTACTTTTACTTTATTTAACAAAAATACAGTACACAAAAATGTATATAGTATTAACACAAACAGATTGAATTTAAAACATGAGCTATAAGCATTATAATCTGCCTTTGCTCTTAAGAAAGCTTCCTAAATTGTTCTTGGCTTGGATGTGCCTCGCTTGTAGAAACCTTTAATTAGTCTAGAACACTATGTAGAGGTTTTTCAGAAAAGTTCTTCCCTCTTACCCATTTAATTTACAAAAATGGTCACCTCCAGAACAATGTCAGCAGTCATTGCTTTCATTGCTAATTTGATTCGATATAATTATGTAATGACATTAATTAAGTATCATGATGAATGCTTGAGTAATCTTTTCTGATTTTTTTCTGTTTGTCAAGTAGATTTATTGTCATTTCAAACATCTACAGAGTGACACCAAACAATGTTCCTCCAGATTCACAATGTTCCTCCAAGACAACAGAAACACCACAAGACAGCTTAAGTGTTTTAAAACTGCACTTTATTCTATCAACAGAGTCATTAAGTGTGCAAAGAAGAGCATATATTACAAATACACTATAGCACAAAAGCCTTGTTTGGATCGAAGTTAGATCATAAAAAAGATCTTAACTTTCACAAAAGTATGTTTTGAAAGTTTACAATACACAACAGACACACACATCATATCCATTGAAGGTTTAGAATACACACTTTAAGCCAAAACAATGTCTAAAAAGCTCTGAGGTCACTGCTGTAGTTCAACCAAAAGGGATTTATTGGCATCTTCCCAAAGAAGTGAATAAAACTGTACACTGTCAGAAAGCTCGCACTGTACAGGTTCATCTCAAAGGTGCCACATATTGCTTAAGGTCTGACTGTGCAGCGTAAATACATTTTTCCTGGGGGAAAGGGGCATTTTTTAAATAGAAAAAATAAAATAAACAGCTTGGAGCCAAAACACAGTGTAAAGAATCTGTATAACAATTCTGTAACCCACCTAAAGATACTAAACCATACCACCCCCATTATATGAAGAGTGCAATCCCAGTAAATGTTTGGTACCTTATTTTTCTGAGAACATATATGTGTGTGTCTGTGTGTGTGTATCCACACATACTCTCAAAGTGCTCCCACCCTGCTGAGATGTTACCCTACATTGTAACAGAGCTTAACAGAGCTGGTCTTGGAAAACAAATCATTTTAATTTGCTATGTTATCACAATTGACACATAAATCAAATGGATCAAGCTGCAAGGGGAAAGTGCACAGCTATCAGAAAGATAAAACAGTTTACTGAAAATATTTATGACTGTTGCCTTTTTATCCTTCAGCGTGAATCTTTGATTTCAGTCTGCATACTAATGGTGTAGATGTCTGTTGTTGGAATACGTGTAGGATGGTCTCGTTTCTGTGAGCTGCATAACATATTCAAATCTGCATGCGTGCCCCATGCCTGCCCGGACATTAAACGCCTGATGATTCTGTTTTATCCTTATAGATACATAAATATGTTTCAAGGTAGGAAAAAGCCGGGTGTTTTTAAAACAAGTCTGTTTATTCAACTCAAATTTCCGTGATGTTCCTGCTGGGGCATTGGCACCCCGATCCTAAATTCATTTCACACTGATCTGCTGCTGCTGTCAGCAGCATACCTCTCTCTCTCTCCGTCTCTCTCTCTCTCTCTGTCTCTCTCTCTCTCACACACACACACATATAGGCACATACTGTTCCATGAATATCTTTCTCACATCAGTGTGCTCTAACGGTGTAACGAGAAAGGGAAAATGTGAATACATGCTTAACACACACACACAAACACACACAAACACACACACACACACACGCATGCACAACAGACCAAAGTTGCTATTCGGGACACGTCACCTGTCGTCTCAGCCCTTTCTTTGCCCTGTGAAGAGAGCTGAGAGACACTAATGATTTTTTTCAAGGGGTAATTATAATCAGAGAGTTAAAAGAAATGAACACATATTGATTGGGGTACAAAGGTTTACTGTGATATGCAGCTAGTAGGGTAGATACACCTTTTTTGAAAGAATATTGCAGATAATATGCTAAATAGCGTTAACAACCACATTTCTAAAAAAAAAAAGGATGCTGCATAAAATGTAAATGAAAATAGAATGGTATTATTTGCAAAATATCATTTAAATGTAATATTAATAAAATGTTTTTTTTTCAAAAAAGTAAGAACTGGGACAATGTCCATCCATTTTCTACCCCTTTGTCCCACACCTATCCCAGCTACAATGGGCGAAGGCGTTGTACACCCTGGATAGTTGACAGCACATCACAGGGCCACACTCAGAGACAGACAACCATTCATGCTCCCAGTCACACCCAATTGACCTATCCCCACTCCATGCACGTTTTTGGTGGTGGGAGGAAACCAGAGCTCCCAGAGAAAACCCACTCAGTCACGGGGAGAACATGCAAAGCCCATACAGAAAGACCCCGCGTCCAACCCGGGAGTCGAACCTGGGACCTTCTGGCTGTGAGGCAACAGCGCTAACCCCTGTGCCACCGTGCCACCCACTGGGACAATAAAAGACTGGAAAAGGTGTGTAATGCTAAAAAAAGACTTGGAAGCAAATCTCATAATTAATTATGTTAATTGGCAACAAGTCATTAACAAGGTTTGGTATAAAAAGGGCATCCCATAGAGTCTCAAGAGGTAAAAAAAAATGGTGCAACAATTTAAGAATAAGTAACTCAACAAAAAACTGCAAAGAAGTTGGGGGTTACATCATCTACAGTGCATGATGTCATTATGATATCACGTTTCAGCCCCTGAGGTCAGCACTGCGTTAAAACAAATAGAATTCTGCAGTGGAAATCATTGCATGGACTCAGGAACACTCTTGTCTGTGAGCAGAGTTTACCATGCAAAGAAGAAGTCAAATATAAACATGGTCCATAAACTCTGCGACCTTCTCTGAACCCATTTAAGTTGGACTGAGGTGAATTGGAAAACTGTCCCATGGTCTGATGGATCACAATGTGAAATTTTTTTTGGAAATCATGAACTGTGGGTCCTCCTGCCTGAAGAGGAGTGGGACCATCCTACTTGTTATCAGTGCACAGTAAGCCAGTATCTGTGATGGTATAGGGTTGCATTAGTGCAGATGGCAGGGCTGGGTTACACATCTAGGAAGACACTTTTCATGCTGAATCCAGGTTTTGGAGAAACATATGCTGCCATCCAGATTATGTCTTTTTTAGGGAAGACTTTGCTTATTTCAGACAATGCCAAATTACATTCTGCATGTATCACAGCTGCGTGGCTCCACAGTAGAAGAGTCTGGGTGCTAAACGGGTCTACCAGCGGTCCAGACCGGCCACCCATTTAAAACATCAGGCACATCATGAAAGGAAAAATATGACAAAGGAGATGTCATTTGAGTGTTAGATATAAGAATTTATAAGAATTTCAGAACTTTTCAGAACCCCAGTAACGGGTCTCTTGGGTTTCCCAACCTATTACTTGAAGAAGAATTGGTGTAACATAGGTAGTTACATGATACTGTCCCAAAATTTTTTAAACATGTAGCGGGTATTAAATTCAAAATGAGCATATATTTCACAAGGAACAACATTTGATATGTTGTCTTTATATCATTTTTTAATTAAATATAGGATGTACATGATTTGAATGACTTTACCAAATCATGATATCCTATTTCATGTATATTTTATACAGAATACTAACTTTTTGGAAATTGCATATCGCCAGCTCTGAACACATATCTGACAGAAGCTCAATGTCTGTATCGGCACATACTGAATCTTAGGAGTTCATTTAACTTACTCGTCAGAGTAATAATAGGATGTCCTGAAAGAAAGACCCAGAACATGTGCAAGTCATAGTCACGTATGCTGTCTGAAAGACTGCACTGGCTTATTAAAATGATGTGTGAGCGTTAAGAGCTTTTATAAAGTTGAAAGAACTTCCATATGATATAACTGTCATAGTAAGAACTTAAATGGGTAAAGAAACGTTTACATTTTTTAAGCCTCTACAAAGTTCTTCACGCCCACATATTTTTTCAAACACATTTTTTCAGGATACCAAAAGAATTTCCCACATGGCACAACGCAAAGACCTTAAGAAATGGATATTTGTTCAATTTATGACATTGTGCTTTTGCTCCTTCTATAACACTGTTATGAAGCGTTATCCCCAAGTAGTGAAACTTTTCAGGAAAATGTCTGTCACAAAGTCCCAAATGTCAGAAAAATGTAGTTTACTTTATAAAAATCTAATGTAATCTTGTTATTAGTGGCATTTAAACTATACCTCATTATTCACACTCCTTTACAAATGTTATTAAATGCTTATGCATGTGGTATGACACACCTATGTAAACAGCCTTCCAATCATGCGTTGAAAACTTTAAGTGTTAAACATTTAAGTGTCAAAAACAAAAAGCATTATTTGACTTTACAACATTACCATCTGGCAGACTCATTGTTTTTGCAGCTCGCTATAAATACATGTAAATAAATGCGTTAAACTCTGTTATCTTTCTCATTTTGCTTTCACTGTTTTGAATTGTAATGTTTTTTTTCTTTCTCCCGGAGGGAGCGGTAGCACTAAAGCAGTAAGAGGCTTCCATGGTAATCTGTTGTCTGCTGTGCATGCTGTCGCTCTGAGCAGAAATGGATCAAGACTAAGGAACCTAGTCCGCTTCAAATCTGTAAAGTTATTTGTTTGTGTGTCGACTATAAGATGTGGCTGCTGCTGGCTTGTGCTTGAATATGCTTGGAGTTTGCTCAGCAGCAGGTCCTCTGGAGAACACGCTGTGTTGTGTACAATTTTGGCTCAAACTCTAGGCAAGAAAGTGTCATGTTTTCCAATGTTATCAGGACTGCGCAGCTCACAGAAGCAAAACACACAAGTAAAAAAAAAAAAGAAAATAAAAGAGTTAGAGTCTAATGAGGAGGCTACCATTGATTGCTCTCTTTCAGGTGCTGATAGCTTTCTGACTAAATTTGTCATCTTCTCTCTTCTCATATTCCAAGCTTTAGAATGAGAGGTTGATTTTAGCTAATTAGGTATTCATCATAATTTCCAATAAAGGATAAAACCATTCTATCCCAGAGCTTCACATGAGCTTCGTTTTCTCATGAAAATGATTTTTTCCCCAAAAAAAATTATTTTCATCTTCTCAATCAGTCTTAGAATCCACTCCGTGGATATTAATCTTCCTCGTTTCAGCAAGTGATCAGAACCTGTTCTTCCACTGCACAGATCTTCAGAGGTGATGACCTCAAAGAGTCCAAGAACTGTTCAGAGATTGGAGCAGTATTGTTTGGCCAAGCGCAGCAAAAACAGCTAAACGAAACAGATTGAAGGCACTGAAGCATCAGCAGCATCACCAGTGCTATAGGTCACATTCTGTAGTGCAAAGATAAGTGGGAGGAAATAAATATGCAAAAGAATCCATATTTAAAGATTTTACTAACATGTCTGCAAAGGAAGGAGGTAATAGCAATTGTTGCAGTGGTGGAAAAGTGCAAAGAACATTAGAACAATTCAAATCAACCTAAAACAAAATTGTGGTCATCTTTGTTTAACCCCTTTAAAGCACACAAGCTACCAGCATGTGAAGGTCTCCATTCTTCACTCTTATAACTATAAACTTCAGTTTGCATCATTACCCTTGTTGTTACTGAATAACATGCCTTAAGATGTAAATAGCCTGGGGTTGTAAAGGGTTCCAACATAATCTTGAGTTTCCCCGTTCAAGGTCTTTTAAAAGGTATCCCTTTTTTAAATATTAAATACTAAAAATATTTAAATATTTAATACATTTGTGTACTCTGAAAAGCAGTACAACTAGGTCATGAGATTAAAAAGATAATGTATCACCCATATAATTAAGGCCCATACTCTTAAAGAAAAGCCACATTTAAGCAAAGCCACAGAAGAACCAATTTTGGTTGCATGTGAAGAATCCATTAAAGGTCTGAAGGACTTTGATGATGTAAAAGGTTCTACATCCATTTAAGGGTTTTCTCTAGATTAATGTTATACTATGTGGAAGTTCTTTACATTCTGAGGTCTGTTTTGAGGACCCCTACTTCAGGGAACTAAGCGGTTCTATAAGGGCATGACTCTTTAGGTATCATTATTGTTACAAGCGTATCCTATCTGAAGCAAGCTCTGATAAAAATAAAGAGAGAGCAGATTTCACTGTATGTTTTGTTCCAACTGAAAAGTGTTCCTCATTTGCCATAAGCAGTCGTCACTTGCTGGGATGAAACCTGTTTTTCGCTCTCATTAGAACCTCTTTTTGATTGCTTTTGCCTGCAGCTTGTGAAGCTTAAATTGAAAAAGGTGTGTCTTACAACACGAACACTTGAGTGCAGAACATTTTGTTCGAACCAGTGAGGGTTTCATATTAGCAGCAGCCCCATTATCTACAACAGTTAAATCAGCGCACTGCAATTTGACTTATAGAAAGGATTGGAAAGTGAATGGACAGGAAGAACAGACTGCACAAAGTAATTTTAGCACATGAATGCATCTTGAATGTGTACAGTATTTCTGATATTGTTCATTATTCTTGATTGCTCTAAGAATACTGTAAGATTGTTCATCCTGTTTCTACATTTCCAGATATTTCTTAAAATAACATCAAAGTTCTGAAAATAACGTCAAACAACTTGAATAACAGTATATAGTTGCATCTAATAAATGCTTGAACAGCAACGCATTTGTTGTAAAACTCTGTTTTATATTACCTTGAAGTGAGTTGGTCAGTTGTACCATTTGGATAAGTTAAGATCATTTGGATACTTTATCTTCTCCACTTTGTTTAACCGAGGGTCATTGTGTGTAAACAGCAAGCACTAATCACACCTGGAAACAGCAGCCTCATATATAGGCTTGGGCATACTGTACTGCACAAAATTCTTGAGCCAGCCAGTCATTTTTTTATATTTTGCTTCCAAAGAGCCAGACTTTCTTGTATTTTTACTGTTGTCTAGAGGAACAGTTTTCCAGGCTTGCTGAAGGACATTCAAAGTCTCTCATTTTCAGTCCAATTTCTGAACCCGAACAGTTTCCTACTTTTTGTTTGTTAAGCCACACAGTGACTTATGTATAAATTGGTCAAGCATAACAAAGCACATCTAACTTAAAGCCTGAACCAGTTACGAAACTGGTAGATGATTCCAGTGGTTAATATCCAGTGGTGGTGCTGAATGCTGAGTGGTTGGAACACCTTTATCTACGCACCTTGTATCTTTAGGCACTTTGCAACCTTTCACAGTAAAACAATTGTTCCCATTTCATTTAATCTACATGGCAAAGATAAGACAATTTGCCAGGCATAAAATAGTATTTTTGCACCCACAAGGTGATTCAAAGCAAAATATAAAGAAATGAGGTGTGGCTCAAAATTGTGTGTGATCCTATGTTTTTTCCTCATTACCCACTTCTAATTCAAGGGTTAGGAAACAATAGCAAATAAGTAATTGGGCTCTGGAATAATTTGATATTGCCTCGTGTCAATGTTTATAGACTACCTTTTTGGACATAATGGGGCCAATATCGCATTATGTTCAAATGTTGAAAATGTAGAAAATAACAAATTGTGAGTTATAATGAAATATTAGGGATGAGGAATGGAAGCCTGAACCTGCCGGCAACTATTATGCATTTAAGGGGTTAACATCTGTCTTTCCTTATAACAGCTGGTTATCATTAGTCTTGATTAACAACTCTAATCAGACACTAATACTAATTAGTGACAGATACTAAAACACATATTATTAATCACTGGCGTAGAGTATTTGTCAACTTGTGTGGCGTTTTGAAGAGAACAACAACAGTATCATTACTAATATTATCACTGCTAATATCACTATACACCTCATGTTCCTCTGCGTAAGTCAGAGATTTCACACAGCAGGCTGCAATGGCTTTTGGTCCAGTAGTTTGATGCACTCTTTTTGAGCATTGCAGCTAGACGGGGCTTCTATCTCCCTTAAAGGTCAGCATTACGGAGAACAGATCAATGAACTCCAACTACAGCTCTGGAGCACCTTAGACTTTCATTCAAAGCTGGAGGAGTCAGCGGACAGAGTCATTAGAACACTCATTTCTGGCTGGCAGGACTCAGGCTTACTGTGTTATCGACTCTGAGCTGAAACACCTTTTTCCATCCAGCCAAGAACCATGTAGCTGATAATTTGGTGAGAATGAAGCACAGAAAGAACTATTCCTGGTCTCGCATATTGCTCATAGGAGCCTTGTTTGAGAGGTTCTGTTGGAGTTGGGGTTTTTTTCCCTTTTTTTGTGTGAATACAACCAAACCGTACTAATAACTGTTTTTCCACCCTGGGACATTTACCCATTGGATTGATCTTTTTTTGACATTCGCAGCATGCTATTAGTTGTTGTTGTTTTGTAACAGCTTGTTGCCACACCACTATGCATTATAATCAGAGAGCTGTTGTTCTCACAACGGCTCTAAGTGCAGGGGAGAAGTGTATTTAGGTTCGGTTAGTGTGAGTGGGCTGGAGTAATTGCACTAATTATATGACCATCAGCACTGCGGCAAGACAAAGCGAACATCAGCCTCCACCCCCCCACCCCCCACCCTCGTTTTTTATGCCATACAGGAGGCATGAAAAGAGTACTGTCACACGACAGCCCTGCGATATGATCTCATCTCAGATAAAGAGGTCTTACAGTATTTATCAAGATTATCAAAAGTGTAGAGCCTCCCTTATTTCTCCCAAGGCAACAGTGGCACAATACGACCATCACATTTCCCCAGGAAAATCCACGGCAAAAGGAGGTAAAGAGCCAAGAGTGAGCCGTGTGTAGGAAGATAAGAGATGGCTTGCGTGGTTCAGTTTGACTTCCACCTGTCTCTATTGCCTTGCACTGCTTCTGCTGAGCCGGGTGTTTGCTTTGGGCTCTAGACCAAAAATGGTAGCTCTTCATCTGAAGCTGCCTTACATAAGAACTTTAATTCTACACACTCCATAAGCCCTTTAACAGCACACCACTAATGCTTACGACCACCTTTTGACTTTGAAATTAGTTTTAACACTGTAACATAGACAGGGCCATGACTAAACCCAAGTTATAGGATAATAAGTAAGTAAGCAAGTAAGTAAGTAAGCTTTATTGTCATCTCAGCCATATACACAGTACACAGTGAGACGAAATATTGTCCTCCTGGACCATAGGTACATAGAACAGCACAGCAGCAGAACAGCAGCACTCAGACAGTTAAACAGTGAGGGTAAAAAAAGGGGGGGGGGGGATTACAAGTTAACGTATATATATTTCTACTATAAGTTTACAAATACTTCACATAAAAATAAAATATTAGCATATACAATAGGGGCACACATAGGGAGCTAATAACAATACAGTACTGTGCATTGTTATATATATATATATTTATATATATACACATACACACATACGCATATATCCATGCACATACACACACGCACACACACACACACACACACACACACACACACCTCTGAACAAATGTTTACGTTTCCATTCTCCCTGCT
>JBBJLS010000001.1:25866762-25879262 GCA_037577275.1 Bryconaethiops microstoma
CACACATATATATATATATATATATACATATATATACACACACACATACACACAAACATACACATACACATAGTTTCAGTGTTCTTTAAATTCCAATAACATTCTCAGAAAATGTCACAAACTTTTTTTGTCACAAACTTGATCATTATTACGCTAAAATACTGCCATATTGCCTGTTCTTAAATACCAAAGCATCTGCTTATTACAACAAAAAATCAACACAAACAAGTACTTTTTACAGCTGCAGCAAGAAGAAATGATTAATGCTCTCGCACTGGCTACTTTCAAACCTCCCGCCTCTGAGTACAGGGGTATTTCGCCATCCCAAGACGCGTTTTCGTATATGGTTGCTTTGTGTTCTCCCGACAGTACACAGCACTTTTTTTATACTAAAATGCATGATTGTTATATTGTCACATTTTCCCCTTCTCCCCAAATGAGGACCGGCACTTCGGCAGACATTCATGCTGATATAATCTTTATTTATAAATCAAACAAAGGGCTCAAGGGCCAAAACGAAAAGGAGAAAAGCCAAGTACTCTTTACACGAGCCAGGGCGACGGTGGACCGACAACTATGGTCCACAAAACTGAACTTAAATACAAAAACCCAAAACCATTAACCCAATAAACAAACACAATCACTAAACATCAACTCAACTCAGCTGTAAATTACACAACCCATGAACCCTGTCAAAATAAAAGACCCAACAGCCCCAAACACAACCTCTAGCGGCCGCCAAATGGTCACCATCCTCAGGCTTACCAGGCCTGCCATATATATCTTATATGTTACCTCAAAAAAATAAAAAAACACGATGGAGGATATTTGCGGTTTCCGCGACTTTGTGGGGGTTTCCGCGAACAATTATTTTTTAGGTTCTAAAAAAAAATCTATGAATGACTGAGGCTGCGAACTCTGAACCGCGACTTTAGAGTTCGGGGGTACACTGTATTCTATTCCTGTAAAGAATGACCTTTGTGTATTATAATGTACTAAAGAAATAAACTTGACATGGCATCCGGTCGGTGGTGGACCTGTTGTGGTCCCTTTCTGTTGATAGACGGAATAGACGGTGGTAATTTGTATATTCTAGACCTACAAAGTGGGTCTATACTGTAGGTGTTTCGAATAAAATGACCAGAAAGTATATGTATACATAATAATCTAACAACGTAGTGATCATTATTATCTAAGTGCCTTGTTCATTTTTGTCTCTAATTTGAAAGGCAGCAGTAAAGTCTTGTGTTTTTGTTTGGTTTTATTGAATAAAATACTGAAAGACTTTGGACAAATACCAGTTACCTTGGGAACACTGTGTGCTAGCAATAATATGTTTGTACATGTTTCACATGTTTGTATTTTTCCATATATTTCAGAGAACACTGTGGATAGTGTCTGTCACTAAGAAACAAATAAGGTTCTCCTGCATTCACTGTTTTGCTGAGTGAAAAGAGAGAGCAAGAGAGAAGCAGAGAGGGAGAGAAAAATAGTCCCAGGGGACAGGGCCTGTTATGATAGAGGTATTTACGAGCACGCACTGAGTTGTGGTGGTGCAGTGGAGGAGAGTGACAGTGACAGACGACTGAGCCGATAGCAGCGTGCAGGCCGGGCACCGGCTGGCTCGTTTGAATGAGATGCCTTCCTTTATTGTGAGGGGGTTAAAGGCTGGGCTCTCATGGAGGCCTATCACTCGTTGGCTCCACTCATGTTATATAGCGAGCAGCAGAACAAAGACACTGTCAGCAAAGGCAGAGAAAGCAGGCCTAATATGAGGCTGGGGCCATAAATGCGGTTTGACAGGTGCCAGGCCCCGACAGATCCAGTGGAAGGTTCCTCTCCACTTTGAGCTGGTGTGTCTTGCCGCATGACAAACACTTTTGGCTGGCAATCAGCATCTGTTTGAGAGATGAGCTGAAGGACTTGCCTCCAAGAATAGGGAAATGTCTTCTTGTGGCGTGGGCAAAAATGTGTATATGAGAGTGTAGCCATGCTGTAATTGTATATTTGTCAGATTTTGCATATTTGTTTCACATCTTCAAACTAAATTTGATATACGATAAAGATAACCACAGCAAATACGAAACGAGTTTGCAGTGATTATTTTAGTTATCCAGCATCAACTAGCCCTGGGAGAAAAAAGTATTTAGTTATTCAGTCCTTGATTACTGAATCAACTAATTAACAAAATTACTTTAGAACTGGACTATGCACACCTAGGTGTGTTTTCTGCCAGCGCTGTTATATCTAAACATCACTTTAATACAACTGTTTCAGCAAATGAAGTAGGCTAAAAGATCATTAGCAAGCAGCACACTATGTCATGATAAAAAGAAATTTGGGACACGAGAAAGAAAGTTGCTTAAATATTTCAGTTTGGACAGGCAGTATGGGAGTGCACAGAACTACAGTGGAAAAACTTGAAACACTGGAGAACTGGCAGGACTAGAAAAACATCTTAAGAAATGCAGGCCTCACTCCTCACAAAACAAGGTCAGTGTTTATAATTCCATCACTAAATGAAACAAAAAAGATATCCTTGGTAGAGTCCCAGTATGAAACCAAATGAAACATGAAGGCTCACTACTTCACATTTACCAAAATCCTTGATGATGATTCAGCCCTATGGAAAAAGCATACTATGAATGGATGAGTCAAAAGACATCATACCAACAGTGAAACATTTTGGTGGTAGTGTGATGGTGTGGGAATGTCTAAACTTGCCATAACCGACAGATTTTATTTGGTGTCCGGTCACTAAATAAGTTTCACTCCACCACCTGAACTGTAATTGCAAGACAGATACGATCCATTATGACACAAAATGTGTTATGATACAAACTAGCAACACACCACTATCTCATGGCAGACTAAAATCCAAGAAATATTCCTTAAACAGCTACTTGGCCAAGGGCTAAAAGAAACATGATTGACTTCACACCTAATGAGGCAAACACTATTCTGAGTGGGGATTTTATAAACAAGCAGTAAGAATGGTAAAGACTAAAAATTTAACTATGACTGACACTTCTGTTAGGGAGCTGACAAGGCTATTGCCAGTTATATCCCTCTACACATCCAAGTAACATGAAGATTATTACCCACGCTGGGTCTTTCGACATTCTGTGAAGGAAAACTGGCTCTGCGATC
This sequence comes from Bryconaethiops microstoma, assembly GCA_037577275.1. Taxonomy (NCBI): domain Eukaryota; kingdom Metazoa; phylum Chordata; class Actinopteri; order Characiformes; family Alestidae; genus Bryconaethiops; species Bryconaethiops microstoma. Next base: position 25,869,913 of record JBBJLS010000001.1, read on the forward strand.
CTGAAAAAGGCTTTTCCCTGCTACTGAATTAACTGAGCAACTGTCAGTCGGAACATTTATTCATCTCAGGCCCCGTTCCCACTTTTGAGGAAGGAATCGAATCATTTAGCAGACCCCTCAGCCTGAATAAATGGCTGACATCGGCACTTCTAACCCATGGGATAAATTTTAGTGACAAATTCAATACCTTTTGGAACTGTACAGACCGCTTTAAACTAGACGGGTTCATCTGACCTCACTGGATCTAGACTACTTGATACCAACCTACGTCATACTCTTGGGATCCCATACACAAACAAGAATGTGTACAGTGCACACAGGCACTCTCACCCTTTGTCTGACCCTCTAAACTACATCACCCAAGGCATTCAGGGGATGCTTTTGTCCCAGTCAAGGACTCAACAACCTCCCCACTACACTCGGGAGAACAAACTCTCCCCTATCCGCCAGAATCACCCTCACCAATCAAGGAGTTAAAGCTGCCACACTGAAGTTAAGTTACACAGATGAACAATTAAACAGTAACAACAACAAATATGATGAAAGATGAGAAAGACCCCATGTTGCTTCCTTAAACAGCCTGTGGTATGACTAAAAACATCAGATCATTGGTTTAATGATCTGATAACTGATATGAATTTGCATTGTATGTTCTCAGTTGAGACATAACTAAATAACACTACTGGTGCTGCAATGCTGAGGCTTATACTTTATCCTTTAAAACATTTTATCAGTCTGTCATACCAAACAGGAAAGGAGTAGGGATTAAGCTTTTTTCTACACATTTTGTATGTAACATTGACCTGGGCAAATTTACATAATTGGAAATTGCTCTTGAGCTCAAAGACGAATTATCAGTTATTGTCATTACATCGGCCACCAAGATATTCTCCACTATCTACAGGAATTCTCAGAACTGATCACCTTTGAAATATTCACATTAAGAACAACAGTGATCCCAAAGCTATGAAGCTTTAAAATTTACTGGATAGCTTTGGGCTTCCTAAAGTGTAAAAAAAGCTGCTCATTGGCATAGTCACATTCTAGATGATTGACAGAGTTTCAGCATCAAAATGACCCATCCCCGACCACCAGTGTATATTTTCATGTCAGTCTTACCTTAACAAAGTCTAAGAGGTCATTTTTGTTTTAAAAGAGGTGGCAAGAATGAACCAAGATTGAATCTTATAATGTTCTCCAACATTATAAGATTGTTTGAGCCATACAGTAATGACTGCTCTTTAAATGACAGGGCTGAACATTTCAACAATGCCTTTTCATCTACCTAAAATACCGCTGCTCCATGAAAGGTTAAAAAGAGGTCGACTGACAGTCTTGCCATGGTAATAACAACAACAGTGTTAATTAGATTAAAAAAAAAAAAAAAAAACTAAGCTCACAGTTCACTGTAATACATGGAATGAAGCCATGACTGCGTATAACAAAGCAATACTTCTGGCAATAAAGGATTATTTATTATGGCAAGATTATTACAGAGAAGGCTGGAAACTCTAGAACAATGTCCTCCACTATTGACCAAATCCTTAACAGTGCGTCCACTTCCGTGCAGTCCTCCACATCAATTTGTGAAGAACTTGCATTGTTCTTCAATAATAAAATAACTTCAATTAGAGCCTGCATTGCTGCTAATGGAAACACAGATGACCTCAGCGAACCCTGTAAAAAAGATAAAACAATGGGAAGACCTGCATTACATAACTGAACTGTGCAAGACAGCCACTCAGTTTAACGTCTCCACCTTAGGCATTAACCTTGTAGCAGCTCTTAGGATGGTGTTCAACAGTGTTTCAAGTCATGTCTTGAATATCACTAATACACCTTTTTAAACTGGTAACCTCCCAGATGCCTTCAAAACGGCCATTATAAACGCCTTACTGAAAAACCCACCCTATATGGTAATAAATTGCTCAGCCATAGGCGGATATCCAAACTTCCATTCATTAGTGAAATACTTCAAAAGTTACAAATACATTTCTTTCTGAAAAAAATACTCAGATTAGTCTGTAGAACATAGCACTGGAGCTGATCTTCCTAAAATAACCAGACTAAACTCTTTAGAAAACAAGGTCTCAGTTCTTGACCTATTTGATCTAAGTGCTGTGTTTGCTAAAAGTGACCAATCGTCTTTCTGACTGTGTGTAAAACTGGTTCAAACCATTCATCAAAGGGAGAAAATTTTCTGTCAGTCTTGAAGATCATGTGTCTGAAAAACATGACATCTGTTTTGAAGTTCCACAAGGGAGCTGCTTGGGTCTATTAATATTCTCACTATACACTGGTCACATCATTAGAGTACACAAAGTGCAGCTAAGCAGCCGTAACAGTAAAACTACTTGACAGGAGAAGTAAATAACATTGATTATCGTTTTAAAATGGCATCTGTCAAGGGCAACAAGTGAACGGTCAGTTCTTGGTCAGGGGTTGGTAGACAAAAAACTGGGCAAGCATAAGGATCACATCAAGAGTGCTCAATTACTAATATATCACACTCCTCGACATTATAACAGGATTATCAATTATTTCCTTCACTTTTCAGTGGTTTTAATTGTAAGGAATGGAACGGAGTTGGAATCCCAATCCAGAGGACAAGGACAATCCAGTTCCAGGAGTTCATCCAGCCCAATCAGACCAAGATCTCAATCACCTGAGTACTAACTCCTAGGGGTATTTATATGCCCTGTTTACAACAAGCCGGTGCGAAGTATTCTAGCCTCACCTAGTTACCGAGCAATTTCTATGACTTTCTCTCTTTCATGTTATGACCTGCTTTCGTTTTTTGGATTACCCTTTTTGCCTTGCCCATTGACTCTTGATTACGGATTTACGGTTTTTGACTTTTCGCTCTGGACTTTGGTTTTTTTCCCTTTTTGCCTCACAGACTATTCACTCTTAATAAAGCTATGCTTTATTCTGCAATTGGATCCTTTCCTGTATTCATTACATTAATGTTGTAGCTAATTGTTGTATATAACCAGAGAACTGTTTGCTTCATTTGAAATCAGCCAACAATAACTGTAAACCAGTACCATTATTATCATTGCTATAAACTAGCATTATTATTCTTTCAAGGATTAACAAGAAACAAAAGGCAAGAAGAGTCTGATTTGAATTATTCTTTCACCTTGTCACAAGCAACCAGTTCATATAAGCGTTTTTTTTTCTAAATGTGTTTCTGCAAAGAAAACAATTTAACTGGGATCAAGAGTTCATTGTGAAATACCAATACGATACGTTTCACTTGTCAAATACTGAGATGAGATTCTGTTGAGTTTGTAAAAGAGAAACCCTGGAGACATAAATTATATGCACAGATGTCCTGCTCTCCTGGGGTCATGTCTTCACTTTTTCAGTATACTCTTGTGTTTGCCTCACAGGTGCAGTCATCCAAGCCTGATGAATTGACTTTGGTGACCAACAGAATTTATAGATTTGAAACAGTATATTTATTAATGTGTCCAATGGATATTGCAACTTAGAGTGCTTCCACCTGCTGCTATCAGTAGTGCCTCGCACTCGTGACCTCCATGGAAGTAGACTAGAGCATTTGCGGCATATAACTTTGCTCACATCTTTGCAGACCATGAATAAAAAATATATCTCACATATACTTTTAAAAACTGAAGTGCAAAAGGGGATTCTTTGAAGCAATGCTATGGAAAATCACTTTCAGTTCCCGGAAGGACCTTTTTAATGAATAAAAAAAGCTGCATTTGTAAATGAGATGTGAGATACTGGGTACTTGATGAAGAACCATTTTTAAAGTTCACATAATTGGCAAAATAAGGGCTTTATAGACAAGCCAAGAATAATTTAGGAACCTTTATTTTTAAGGGTGTCGGTTACTTTAGGCATTTTTGTTTCTTTTTTGTCTTTCTTTGCAGTCCCTGTAATAGTCCTTTCAGTAGTAATGTTGTTGCATTTAACAACAGCAACAACAACAACAATCATCATCATCATCATCATCATCATCATCATTATATGTCAAGACTTAAGGTCATTTTATTATTGCATTTAGCCAATACGACACTAAAACATTGTGATCTCAGAGACAAACAATACATTTCAACCAAGAAGCAAACCTTAATTCTTTAAAACCAGGTACTCAAATGTAGAATGAATAATGATACTCATCATAAGAAGACACCAGAAGACACCATATGAGGGGGGGTTATTTATATCCTGTCTTATTGGCGTACACCTGTAGTCAGTTTTCAAAGAAGTTTCAGCTTCCTGCATTGGAAAATGATTAAGGATAATTGACTCCATGTCATTACTGCATTCTTGAATGGATGGAGCTCTATTGATTTAATTTTCATAACTCTAATTCAATCTCAAACTCACACTGGTGCAGGAAACAAATAATGTCTCGACATCTTATTTCTGCCGATTGGGGGTTTAATCTCTATAAAACACTGAGATTTTAAAGCTAACACACATGCTTTAAACATACAGCATTATACTGTTACTATGTGGGATTTTTAGATTTATATTAAAACATATGTCAGTCCTTCAGTTCTGAAGAAAATGAAACCAGTCACTCTACAGTTGATTTAGTCAATGGCCTGCAAATTATTCCTGCCTTTCTTTGATTGCTTGAATCCTGTGGGGCTTGAACACTTCTGCCGACAAATCAGTGCAGCCGGTTTACTGTCTCCTCAGAGTGAATAAAAAAGTCCTATCAAGCCACAACATATGATTCATTCATCAGTGAGATTTAGCAGGGGAGCTCAGGAAATGTGATAGGTGGCGTTCACAGCTTTAAACAGCCTTACATCAGATTCCATAGTAGGGAAAGAAGAAAAGAGCGAAGTCTGTCATGTCACTTTTAGGATTTGTCCTCATTCGTTCTTCTTTATCTTGCGCCTTGTGACAAGCTGACAATGATATGTTGCAGCCCCAAACACCTCTCTAGATAATTGGTTCTTTCCCTGGCACCTGTAAAGGGAGCCAACCTTCCCCAATGAGTCACACCACCAAGTGAACTCATCTTCCATGGTGCAGCAATTCAATAAGATAGGATGACCACACATTAATGAAGTCTAACACCAAGCTCCTCATCTGTGTTTGAGTGTAGAAAATATAATACAGGGGCATTTATCTTCTGCCTTGGGGGTTCAATTTGTCTGAAGAGCTATGTTCCATGCTCCAATGCACTTGTTTGAACGTATTGAAATCATTGACTAAATTCCAAACCCTTCATGAGGTCAGTCATGTGTGCCCAAAAGCACTCTTGAAAAGAATGGTTCTTAAATGGTTCTTAGATGTATGTATGGTACTTTACCATATAGAACCTTCACATTGTGTGGAAGTTCTTTCAGTTTTAAAAAGCACCTCATTACTATTGTTCTTCTTAAGGTTTATTATTATTACTTTGTTTTTATTCCACCTGGTTTTTGGAGCTGCATCTCCTCTGATCCCATAATGAATTTTGGCAAAATCAGTTGTTCAGAAGCATAGTATTGATGATTCAAATTTGATTTTTGTGGTCGAGTCTCCTCTGTAATGTATGGGGAGAGAGAGCAGAGGGGGAAGTTGCCTTAAATATGTGTCCCAAAGCATGAGTCTGTGATATCATGACTAAGGTGGTAGGAAAGCAACAAAACGTGGAGCAACAAATCAGTTGTACAGAGCTAAACACACAGCAGACTCATAAATAGACCAAGACAAAAAAGTTAAGGTCAATTAAAAAAAAGATGTGTATCTTAAATATAATGTTTATTTAAATATAATCAGCCTGTGAATGTGGCTTCACTCGCTTTTTCCACCCATTTTCGGCCATCTTTAACCACAAATGACTTGGTAAGAGGGAGTCAGTTAACGCCACCTCGGTGGTTCAGTGGTAGAACACTGCAGAAGAGAAACTTTTTTTGCCTATAAACACTGTTTTTATATCAACCATACAATCATAGTTCACATTTTCTCAAAGAAACACAATGTAGTTTATAGCTGGGCTTCAATGAAGAACCATCTACCAATTCATCCAGATTTGGTTCTTCAGTGGTGGCTATTGCTCCAAAAACTTTATCTGCCTTTGTTTTAAAGAAGTGGGAAAATACAGCACGACTGTTACATGTACAAGGAAAAGCAAAGTACAAATCAATGCCTGACCTTGATTTGTCACTAGTTTGTATGTTTTCATGGTGGTCTAACTAGCACCAGTTTGGAAGCTTTCCTTTGAGGCAGTCTCTGACATGTTCTTGGCACCTATCTCATCTGCCCTTTGGGAGGACGTCCACTGAGAATCTGCCTATTCTGAAAGTGCCACGAAACCCATTTCAAAAACAAAAACTGTGTGATTAAGTTTGACTTCAAGGCGGATGCAATCAAAATAGCACACACATACACATACCCAGATTAGCCCAGGCTGTCCACAGCAAGCATGACTGGCAACTCCTGAGAAAATGATTGACGGGTGCTCCGAACATTCTCAAGCCTTTTATACTTCTAGAGCAAATAGCTGCTTCCAGTAAACAAGACAAACAGTGGAAGACTGTGGATAAAAAACAAAAAAAAACAAAACCTATAGCTGGAAGGGGGATCTGTCTTTCTCTGCTGATGTGTTGTAAATAAAAATTCTTTTCACCCATAATTTAATAAGGCAAACAATATAGCTTCAGCACTTGAAATACAGCCAGAAAACTGGTGGGAAATGTTGATGGATTTCTAAGTGGTTTGGGTCCATTTTGTTACTACAAAAAGTGCTTTATTTTTTAATTCTGTGCTTGTGGTTCTTGTGTGTCTGTATATATAGGAACTTATTTTGTTGTTTTTGCCTTTCGCTCTACTATTTGGGATTTGACAAATGACTACTGGTCATGATATTGCGTGGAAAGGCTTGTTTATTGATAACTAACAGCTAATAACACTTGTTGCTCAGTGCCACATTTAAGAGCCCCAACCTATAGCAATGAAACAATTAAATGAGCTGTGCAGCAACTACTGGTCATTGGTTGAAGGCTAACAGTGCAATCACTCTATATTTCACAGCTGCACTGCCCTTTATCAACTACAGCATACAGAACCATCACTGAGTAAAAATCATTATCTGACTGCGTAAAAAAACAATATACAAAGTCAAAAATATCTTACCTATCTCTTATAAGCAGTACATTCTACATTTATGTGTTAACAAGATCTAAAAGCCCATGAATCCCCACCCTTAGTTTTGTGCTAATATAGTCATGCTATCGTTAAGTATTAGCTGACACAGGCTGAGACATTTGTCTAAAGTATGTGTGGACGCCATTGTCTAAAGTATGTGTGGGACTTTTATTTTGAAACAGTGTGTCACTGTGTCTGGTGTCCTGTCCTCAGTCAGTTGTCTTGTATTTATGTTAAATAATTATTGGTTGTCATTGGTTCATGTCCAAGTCCTTTGTATATTTAAAGTCACGTATGTCATGCCTTTGTGTCCTTCCATCATCACACTACCCATCCTTCATGTCTAGCCTTATAGCCATCTGTAATTGTTAGATGTTCTTTGTGTTTTGGCCCTCATGCCTTCTTTGTGTTCTTTGAGTTCTTTGTGCTAATAAAGTCCAGACAAATGGAAACCTGCATCTGCGCCTCGTTACCCCAACTGACCATAACAGGAGCTGGACCTTGTATATTTAAAAAATGACCAAATCTTAAGTAGATTTAGGGATAGATTATATGTGACCACAACTTGGGCTAGAGGTAAATCAGGCCCATCTCATCCAGTTCTTACTTTTTTTACAACCTCTCAGTGGTGATGTTTATCTTAAGTCCACAGAAGTCCAAAGTAATCAACTTCTAATCGTCTGTTAAACAAGTGGATTTTAACCTTATTTTGACCCCCTGTTTGTTTGAAAGCAACCTGTTTATACCAGCTGGCCCTGGATTTGACATAACACTGACTTTAAGGACAAAAGTGCAAGCTGTCTAAAAAATAACGTAATTTTTATGAACTGTTTTAGAACAGAAATATTAATTTAAAATCTGTTACCAACTAGCCCTGCTGGTGATATACCTACTTAACATTAATGCATGGCCACAACTTACTAAGACTTAAAAATGGGATCCTAAGGACCTTAAGTCCTGATTTGCCAAGGTGTACGAACGAGATCATTAAGTCTTGGCCACACACTAGCAAGAAGTAGGAATTAGATAATTAAGCTGTTGCTATAACTCAATAATCTTGTTTCCACACTTTACTAAATTAGAATACTTTTGCTAAGCTGTAGTGAACACACATAATTTTTTATTAAGAAGGGATTTCACCAATAGAGGTCCATTGTTACTGGTTATTAACAATTTTTCACTCTGTTTAGCCCACAGGAGTTTGAACAAGCTTGTAACATATAGTCAATGTAAGCGGGCTTACTTTAGCATCACTCATTTAATTTTGATAGATGATCACTTGTAGACGTACCCTGCCAAATATCTGTAAAATGCTTGATCTTAGATTGTCAGGTGGTAGTTGGTGGAACAATGTGTCACTGGTACATCCATTGGTCTGACTCTTAAAATGAGATCTCATTTTAAGAGTCTTATAGATATCTGTGTAGTTTCTGGTTTTAGACTCACTCTGTACTCATTAGTTTTAAGATGCATACATCTAACCCTATCAGTCACAGGCTGTAGATCCCTGAAACACACATAATCAACAATTTCCATCAAGTCAGAGTGTAGTGCATTTATATGCAGTGATTCAGAGGTGCCCATCTGACCAGCTGCTCGTTGGTTCCTTTGAATGGAGCAGATGGTAGTTCCATCTTTGCCTTTAGATGAGACACAGTGCTGGCACATGACCTTCTTTTGCTCCCCCAAGAAACACTTCAGAAGCACACGCTCCCTGCAGGGAGCAGGGCCACTCCCATGATAACCCGAAATGTCATTTTTGATGCATAGATACAACGCCTCAGTGGAGTGCACAAATTACAATGCTGTTAACTAAGGGCTAAAAAGCTCTCTAACAAAACCATGCTGTAGTGCGAGTTATGCAGCAGCTATTGTATATTATGATACCATAACAAGTAGGAATAACACAGGTGCTAAATGCTATAGTGTTACAGCATAGTAGACTAGATACTGTGTATGAACACTTCACATACTGGCAGAAGATACTTGAATTACAGTTTTAGGAAAGCATAGGAAAAATAGGAAGACAATATAAACTAGGTAAACAATAATAATATTGTTTTTGGTAAAGCAACACCAGGACCAGAAGCGAACCTCTCTCTCACTATACATACATATAGACACCATGTAGACACACACACACACACAAACACACACACACACATGCGCACACACACACACATGCGCACACACACACACACACACACACACACACATTTTTATATATA
>JBBJLS010000001.1:25897286-25918521 GCA_037577275.1 Bryconaethiops microstoma
TGTGTGTGTGTGTGTGTGTGTGTGTGTGTGTGTGTGTGTGTGTGTGTGTGTGTGTGTGTTTGTGTGTATGTGTGTGTCTGTGGAGGGTAATCATTGCTCAGAGCAATCAGTTAAGAAAAGGTTTTAAATAAGATGCCAAAATCAAAGCAACCAATATAATTCATCCTCAAGCAATTACTGAGACAATATCAAAAAAAGTGGTGTGTGTGTGTGCAGACAGGCAATGTGATTATTCCATCATTAAAAATTGTATTTTATTTCAGCGACACCACATAATTGTGTTGCTTTAATGAAAAAATATTGCAGATTTTTTCATGTATTTGTGTATTTTTACACTTTCAGAAACGGCAGCTGACATTTTGCACTTACTCAACATGGTTCCATGCTGCTAACTGTCTCTTGTGCAATAATATAAGTATGGTGCAATATTATTTATTCTGGAAGGTTTACATCCTTTCCACACCTTGCTGTTACATTGCAGTGTTGTCTACTTATTGCATTTTCTCAGAATTACTTCCCATTTATACTAATGTTACATTGCTATTATGGTTTTTGTTTTTGTATGGTTTCAGTTATTCCTTGCATTTTGCTCAACAGGGCGATAATAGTCACTCTATTTTCACTCAGGAAGGTTTACATCCTGTTCACACTATACAGTTAGACTACCATACTGTTACATTGTCGTAACCTGGCTCTGTTGAATGACACTATGTATGTCTGCACATCTGCTGATAACAATAAAGTAACCTTGAATCTTAAATCGTTTGTACATTATGATAAACTGATACGACCAACAGAAAATAGAAAACAGGTTTTGTTGTTGCAGTGATGACATGCTCAAACATAAAGTACTCACAAACGGTTCGTGAAATTATAATGGAGAAACGCCAGTTGGATTCCATCGAACTCTTACATGGTGCTGCCTGGACTTTCCAGTACACTGAAACAGCAGGGAGGTCCTGAGCCTTCAGAATGTTAGACAAGCTGATCAAACAATCCTTTTCTGTTCTCTTCCCATTAGTAAAGCCAAGGATGGATGAAATCTTATTAAAGCACCTGTCACTTTGGATAAAGTGACACTGGCTATTTTCAGCACCGAAAACAAGAGTCATGAGAGCTGATTTTATGTGAACATGTTCTCCACAAGCCTTTTTGACATATTAAGACATAAGCTGGTTACGCCTAATTCGTCAAAACAAGCATCCCTTGAAAGCATTCACAAGCTTTAAGACATATTAGTTGTTCAAAGATGTATATGCAAATATGAACGAAATTAGTCGTCATCAAAGGAAGAATGGCTGTGTTGAAGAACTATCAAAAAGCAAAAAAGTGATACTTGTACAACACCTTGTTTTTTGTTCTTTTTTGCATCTCTATTATTGTTTTCTTATTATTCTACTATCACACCATAAACAGCATGTTGCACCTTAGTTATCAGTCCATCACTCTGCAAGAGACACATGTAAATAACACATTATTTGACAGATCTTTTGTTCATTTACTGAATTTAAATTGGGTTAAATTCAAAAAACAACAACAACAACAACATAAAATTTCAAATATTCTAGAATGATAGGTGCAACACCCTGAAGATCTTAAATCCAACAAATAACCAGTCATTGTGCATTTAAATGTGTGTAAGGGTGTTCTCTTATGCACTGCACAATTTGGAAGTAGCTTGTAAAGGTGGAAGAAGTTTGTGTTTGCTGACTGACAAGTACCAAAAAGATTAATAAAATGCGTAGAATGAGTCGGATGGTGGTCACTTAAAACATAATCATGTTATGTGGCTGTTCTTAAGTTGCCATTGCTGTTACTTGTGAGTGAAATGCATTCAGTGAAACTAGACTATCCAAGTCCATCCAAGTCCCCTGACGCGTCCCTGATAAAAACCCACAAATTGAGGACAACTCAGGGTATCTGATCTGTATTTGAACTTGATCTGTATTTGAATCGCACTTGGTTCAAGACTCATGATGTTTCACAAGTCCATGAGAGTGTAAATACAAAGAAGAACACAGATTGAGAAATGCCCTTAGGCAGAAAACAAACAGTTAGTTTATGTGCTGGAGGCAAGAAAAATGGGCTAGTGCAAAGATCTGAGCAACTTAGACAAGGACCAATTTGTAGTGGTCAGTACCTACTAAAAGTGGTCCACGGAGGGACAACCAGAGAACCATTGACAGAGACATGGGCCCTCAAGGCTCATTGATGTACTTGTGGAGTGAAGACTAGCTCATCTGATCCCACAGAAGAGCTCCTGTAGCACAAATTGCTGAAGAAGTTAATGTTGGCTTTGATAGAAAGGTGACTGAACTTGCTGTGTACGGGGCTGAATAGCTACAAGTAATCACGCTGACTCCTTACCATCATGTGGATGGTTGTTGTATCTGTCGCTTATGTGGGAAAGGCCAGTGAAGACAGTGTGATGCTCTTGGAAACATTCTGCTGGGAAACCCTAGGTCCTAGTATTAATGTGGACATTATATTGACATGGACCGCCTACTTACACATCATTGCAGACCAAGTTCACCCCTTTATGGTATTGATCTTTTGGCAAAATTTGTTCAGGAATGATTTGGGGAACATGACAAAGATTCAACCAAACATCTGTGGTACGTGCTGGAAGAGGTCCCATTTCGCTGTTTGCAGGACTTAACTACTTACTAACATTACCCGGTCTGCATTCATCCATCTACACAATATAAAGTCTCCGCCCCTCGCTTACTGCCCAGTCTACTGCTATTCTTGTCCATAGGCTTGTCACTTCTCGCCTATACTACTGTAACTCCCTCCTCTTTGGTCTTCCTCAAAAATCTCTTCATAAGCTTCAATTGGTCCAGAATTCAGTCGCCCGCATCATTATCAGATCCCACTATGTCACTTCCACCTTACAGCAGCTCCACTGGCTCCTGGTTAAGTTTCGGATTGAATTCAAAATCCTTCTGTTAACCTTGAAGGCCATTCACAACCTCGCCCCTCAATATCTGTCGGACCTCCTTCATGTTGCCACTCCCTCTCATACCCTCAGATCATCTTCTTCCATTCACCTGACTGTTCCCTCTGCCGTCTTCCCACTATGGGGAGCAGAGCTTTCAGTCGCTCAACTTTGGAACTCATTACCACCCAACCTCCGAAACATCAGTTCCCTCTCATTTTTTTAAATCCAAACTCAAAACCCATCTGTTCAGGCTCGCATATTTTGTTTAAATTATTTGCATTGTCCAATTTTACCATTTTTAATGCCTGTTTATTTTCTGCTTTTGTTTTTTATTGTTGCTTATTTACTTTCACTTTTTGTACGGCGTCCTTGGGTGGTAGAAAGGTGCCTATAAATAAAATGTATAATAATAATAATAATTATTATTATTATTATTAGTAGTAGTAGTAGTAGTATTATTATTACAGGATCTGCTGTTAATGTTTTATTGCAGATACCACAACACACTCTCTTGTGGAGTCCATGCCTTAATGAGGAAGACCTGGTAGCATGAGATGGATCCACACAGATGGTTTTAATGTTACTGGTTTACATTCATTCCCTAAAGATCCTCTTGTTGTTTCCATAGTGCTCATCATGACATCAAAAATGGATTTGCTTCAGGAAATTACTCAGGTGCTAAATGTAATTGCACATCTTTGAGGGCTAATAAAGAATATTATAATTGTGTGTGTGGTGGTGCATTTTAATTCAAACACTGAGTAATCATGTTTTAAAAGGCACGATTGAATCCCAACTGAAGTGTATTACTCACAATTTAGCATCAGAATATCCTGCATTATGCATGTTTTTTTTGTTTTTTTTAAATGCATGATTGTGCAATGAGCAGCTCTGCACATGTTCCAAACTCTCAGCTCTTTGCAGCATCTTCTCAAACGTATTAGCTTTGGTTATCACCACCTCAGTCATTGTTAAGTTTCTGCTCTGTTTACAAGGCTTTGTTTCCCCTGCCTGTTTGGTGATGGTGCCGGTGTTTGTTTGCTTGCTGTTTTGTTTGTTTGCTTCATTTACTGCCATCCTTTTGTCTCCCATTCTCCCGGTAGGAGGAAGAGACACCTTTGAAAACTCAGAAACTTCTCATTTCTGCAGCCGAGAGCTTTGAGAATAAATGTGTTGGTTTTGTGACGAGCAAAGAAAAATAGAGATTGGAGGGTGTCCTGTTGCCAAATTTGGAATTAAAACAAACTGCAAATGATCACAAATACAGCTGGCAGTGATTAACCCTTAGAGTTTTCATTTTCCAATAGAATTCAAATGTAATTGTATAATTATATAATTATGTCATTTAAAATGTAATTATGACATTTGATCTGCATTCTGTTACGGCAAGGTTTCAATGTGCTAAGAATGAGACATAATTCAAATTGAATCATGCAGTGCTTTTGTTGTCACTGACGATGTCTGTGAAGTGAAAATCATTAATGCAATGAATCTTATTATTTGTGATATTGATAAATGGATTTAACAATGACTATGTCAAGCAACTCCACCCATATATCACCCTTTGTGAAATGGTCATGACATTTTGAAGGAATTGCTCGTTAGAGTAGCTGGAGCTTCGTGCTCCATTGTATGACCTCCGCGCCGCGAGGATCCATTTGTAGCAGAGTTTGAACCTGTAGTCAGAACAAGCGGAAAAAAAGCAGCTTTCGCCTCTCCCCTCAGCTGATGGTGCCTGTTGTACTGCCAGCCCTGCTGGAGCTGTGCACATTCCTCTGATGCATCTCAGGCCTTTTGTCACTTGGATGGAGGCTTGGCTTTCTAGTTTCTGCGGGAGATTTCCCCAGCTTTAATGAGGCCAGCACAGCACTCACAAAGAAAGAGAGAGGAGCCTTCAAACCAGCTGGCCCAACTGATCTCTCTATCTCTCTCTCCCTCTCTCTCTCCCTCTCTCTCTCTCTCTCTCTCTAATCACGCACACACGCCCCATCTTGAGCTGGAGTAAAGGGAAGTCAGCAAACCCTGTGGCCAGCACACTGCACGGCTGCTGGTTACCAGGAACAGCACAATAACGGCATTTATTAAAAAAAAGACCCAAAGCAAGCTTGCATGAGCGTGCACGAGTGCTCTCAGAGCGGTCAGACTAAAATCCAAAATCAAAGTGATATCTATCACTCCACAAAATACCATAACTAGCTTTGCTGAACTACTACAGATGCTGAAAATAAATCTGAAATCCATCTAACTTCCCTAAATGATGATTCCATGTCATGGGAGGAACATCCACACAAAAACACTACAATACAGTTTTTTTCCTACTAGTTGAACATAATATTGGCATTGTATATTGACATCTACACTAACCAGTGATAAGTGCTTCCCATTGAATGTGGATTGTCTGTAAAATGTTGAGTTTCTAGTGTAAAATCACATCAACACACTTCTATATGTAAGAAGCTAACACAGCTTGAGTGCCACAATCATGAAAGAAACAACATCTAAACAAAACTAAACTATTTCTTTCTTGTGTAATGTGTGTGACAAATACACTTGTAATGTTCACTGCGATTTGTTATGTTGAAATGATTAAATGATTAAAAATAACAGTTTCCTTATAGAATTTGTTTACTTAATTCAACAGACTATACAGGGATGCTGAGCTACTGAGTTACATCGTTTTGTAAATAAATGAAACTAGTCTGATTACAAAAGACAAGAATGTTGGCACCATGCTAACATTAGCTTGATTCCACAGCCGCAATTGTACATCAAACAGCCACAAAAAATACACTGTGCTTTCCTAATATTGTGTAGCCCCCCCATCAAAACAGCTCTAACCCCTCAAGACATGGACTCCACAAGACCTCAGAAGGTGTGCTGTGGTATTTGGCACCAAGATGTTAACAGCAAATCCATTAAGTCCTGTAAGTAGTGAGGTGGAGCCTCCTTAAACTCTGTGCATTATCCTGCTGAAAGAAGAATTAGGAACACTGTTGCCATGAAGGAATCTGGTGTGCACAAATAATCAGTAATTCTTCCTTTGCTCCTAGGTCAAATTCTGAAAGCTATGTGCCCATTGTAGGTGTTTTGGTGATGGACAGGGATCAACACGGACAGTCTGTTTGACCGGATTGCCCCATATTCAACAAGCTCCAATGTACTGTGTGATCTGACACCTTTCAGTCAGCGTTAATGTTTTCAGCAATTTGTGTTATGGGAGCTCGTCTGTGGGATAAAGACAGACGGGTTGTCCTTCGTTCCCCATGCACATCAGTGAGGCTTTAGCCCCCATGACCCTGTCCCCGTTTTACCAGTTGTCTTTTCTTGGACCACTTTTGATGGTACTAAACACCAAACAAGACCTCCTGGCTTTTTTGTTTTAGATTCTCTTGCTATTACAATTTGGCCTTTGTACCCTTATAGATGCTTGCTTTTTATGGGGTGTCTGGTGGTCTAGTGGTTAGGGAGTTGCCCCTGCAATCAGTAGGCTGTGGTTCAAATCTCATGACTGCTAGTGACACCACTGAGGTACCCTTGAGCAAGGTACTCTGCCCACACACTTCTTCCCAGGTGCTGTGTTTCTAGCTACCCACTACTTCACTTGGCAAATGGGTTAAATTCAGACATGTGTGTTGTGGTGTGTTCACATCATGACAAAAAGCCTCTTTATTTGAGATGGAGGTATTTTACTATTATATGTAAAACATCAGAAGATAGTTTCAACATTTGTATGTTGAAACTTACCAACATACAAATGTTGGTAAGTTTCATTACTTTTTTTGGTAAAATGGTGGTCCATTACTAGACAGTCCAGCTAAATTACACTGAAATGTCTTAAAAGTTCCAACTCATGCATCCACCCATTTTCTGGACTTTGGTATATATGGTATATATACTATATACTTGAGTATGTACTAAGATCTGATCTGTAAAAGAAGGCATTGATTCTATGTAGTTTTACTGGGCCTTTATCATATAGTAAACATGGAATTTTACTATAAAATTGTGTTTCTACTCATGACCTCATTCAGTTATGACATATTTTAAGTACATCATTTATCTGCTTATTAGCTAGAACCAGTAAAGAATTTCTGTCTTATTTGGTTTAGAATTAGGCAAGGCTTATTTGTATAGAATATTTTTACCATACACAGAGATAAAATAAGCATAAAAAAGAAAAGTAAACAATAAAAATATAATTTACAGTTAAAAGTGCATGATTTTGTGCAGGTATTACTGGCAGCAGAAAACAAGGCTGTTTTAGCTTCTTTTTAAAACCTGCAACAGTTTGGGAGAGATCTGATCTCCACAGGGAGCTGGTTCCTGCTGTGGGCTACATTAATGACTAAAAGCCATTTCACCCTTTTTTGATTCAGATCTGGGCACCAATAGCTGATCAGCTCCTGCCGATCTAAGAGACCTAACAGGCTTATATTCATGAAACATTACAGAAATATATTTAGAGCCCAAACCATTGAGGAACATAAAAATGAGTAATACCTTGAACTGAATTCTGTATCTAATTGAAAGACAGTGTAAAGACCTGAGGGTAACCTGTAGCTGTATAATGGTCTCTTTGGGGAGGCCAATGAGAAGAGCATTGCAATAGTGAACCCTGCTGATTAAAAAAGCTTGAATTAGTTTATCTAAACCTTGCATTGACACAAACCCTCTAACCTCAGTGATGTTTTTGAGATGCCAGAATACTAATTTAGTTACAGGTTTAATGTGTTCACTCAAACTAAGATATCTTTCCATTATTACACCAAGGTTTTTGGCATGGGTTGTAGTCTTTATTGTCCTAGATTCCAAATATTCACCTGCAATTGTACTTCTTTGTTCACAAATATATCTCTGTCTTTTCTGTATTTAACTGAAGGAAATTTTGTGGCTTGCAGCCATGTACATTTTCAAGGTGTAGCTCTTTGTTCCAGATGAGACCCTTGTTGGATTACAGTTTCATGTGATTTCTTTTTTAATGAAATAAAATAAATTATTGTTTGTATTCACTTTTAGGTGTCATAAGACTCGCAAATGACAGCAACAGTAATTTATAATTATAGACAATAAATCTTCCCACTCAAACAACCATTACATTTTGTAGGAAAACATATCATGTGCAGTTTTGGTATGGATCACGTAACCTATGCTAGATTCAACACTCCCCAAAAAAGTACAAAAAATAGTAAATCTGGAGCTCACCAAACAATGAAGTTCAAGCATACATTGTGGAGCTAAACAAACAGTATTAGCATGCTAATAACATGTTGTGTTAGCTGATTTATTTATACCTTACCAGGATAGCTTAAAGAGAAGCAAGCTCTTCTTTAAAATCCTCAGAATCTTAATCACAATCCTCAATTCGTTTATATGAATTCTGCTGTGTGTTCAAACAGTTGAGAGACTTATATTGTCATCTAAAAGATATCTTCATCTGATCTCTGTGTTTCGTGAGAATAAAGTGTGCAGTGAAAGTTATTTAGTACACTGCAAGGGGGTGTCTAAAAATTTCCAACTACAATTGATGCAACATTAAGGAACAGTCTACAATTAGTGGGGAATTTCAAAAAGGTTACAAAGGCACTGTAACCTTTGTGGAACTGAAATAAATTAGTTAAAAAGTGTTGCCTAGCTATGATAAGCCACCTTGTACTGTTGCAGAGAAATCTTATATAGGTTGAACAAAAGGGACCCAAGAATAGATTATTGTGGGATTCCATACAGCATAGCTCTTTTCTCTGGTTTGTAAGTGTCGATATAGACAACATAACTCCTTCCTTTTAAATCCTTCCCTGAACCTTGGGAGGACTCTTCCCAAGAACCCAATCCAATTTTCAAATCTGTCTAGCAGTATTTCATGATTGACGGTGTCAAAGACTGTGTTGAGATATAGCACCACCAAGACAGTTATTTTACCCGAGTCTGTGATCAAAGAATGTCATTTAATACTTTTATCAGAGCTGTTTCAGGACCATGATGTTGTGGAAACCTGATTGAAAGCTGTCAAAGTAGCCATTTAAATTCAAGTAGTTACTGATTTGACTGAAGTGTACTTCAAAATGACATCGCTTATAAATGGCAGGCCTGAAACTCTCAAGTGTGGAGGCATCCAGGTTTCTTTTTTTCAGGATGGGTTGGACAACAGTAGTCTTTAGTGATGCTGGAAACATCCCTAAGAGAAGAGAGCCATTCACAATTTGTGTCATCAAACTGTCGATACAGAAAAAAGTTGGCTTATGAGCACTATGTCTTTAAGAACTGTGCCACCAACTTCAGACATGAAGCCCATATTTTTCTGTGTGTTTATGTAGTTTTTGTTATGTTGCTTCTTGACTCGGTGGAGCTTTTTTCTGGTAAAAGTGATCTTGTTAACCTATTCATGATGCCAAAAAGACGACTGTTAAACTAAAAATTTTAGAGAAATTAGGTTGTCTAGTCACTTTAACCGAAAATGTCATGATCAGTCTAAAGTTTTTTCCATTCACAGTCAGCCTTTCTACATTGTCTCTTGTGATTCGCTACCACTGTGGTGTTTCTCCACAGTGCTTTCCGTTTCCCAGAAATTATTTTACATTTCACACGTGCTATGTCATCAAAGAACCTGAAAACTTTAGAATTAAACTGATCAAGATGATCAAACTGATCAAAAATGAACATGCATAACTTAACTGCAAAGCAGTTGGTCCACTTTGCAAGAGTGAGCGAAAAAACATTAATTTTCATGAAATGCAGCATTAAAGATCCAGAAAAAAACAGTTATGTTTTCAGATAACATTTAATTATTTTTTTTCCTTTTGGATGATTATTACCGTGTACTGCAGTAGAGCTGCAGGGAATGGACCAAGGGAGTGGAACTAATGTATGTGAAGTGGCTACCCTCACTGGGTCATTAAGGGTGAGTGCTAGGCTGAGCTGTCTGTCAAAGCAACAGGGGGTCAAAAAATGGATCAATTAGACTTGCTGTGCTGGTAATACCTAAGATTTTGTTTCATTTGGCTTGGTCTCATGGAGAAAATCCATCATAGATCCAATAAGTACATGACCTGAAGAAGTTTGCTTTTCTCATCCTGTCTAACCTTTTTGATTCACTGGTTTATGCTCTATAAGTGAAAGTGTGTCTCCCTCTCCAGCTCCACATTCATCTCAGCATGTCGGGTTTCATGGCTGAAGCATTAAGGAGGTTATGATTTTACCTCTGTGTAGATAAGCATTATCACAGTGCCACACATTATCGCACCACCTTTTTTTAACCACACTCGCCAATTACAGCACAGGCCCCTTTTATTTCATCAGTGAGATGCTTCCATTTTGGTGGTAAAATTCCTGTGCAGCGGCAGACGATACCACCATCATCATATTTTCTCCCCAAATACCACATTTAAAAGGGCATTATCATCACACCCTCTCTCCGCAAGCGTGAATAGCTGATACTGAGAAGCTGGCTGTGGTTGCTTAGATAAAAGCTGTCTCCATAAATGATGCAGAGAACAAAACCAGTTGTTCCATCAAAATGTCCAGAAGCATATTAGCAGATAAATGTTGTGTTTACTCATTCGAAGAACATTTAAAGTTGCAGTTGTCTTTTCCACTGTTTGAACTTAGAAAGGGATTACAGTTCATTGATCCCACAAGGCTAGTTTTAAAGATGTCCTATTGCATTTGAAACTAAAATAGTAAAATACACATATAGTAAAATACAGTATACATGATCAAAACAAGATCAAGATTAAGAACATTTATTTGTCACATTCATTTTATGCAGCAAAATGGACTGTGCAATAAAAAAGAAACAGCAATAAACTAAAATTTTAAAAACAAACAGTAGTAGACTAAGGATGGACTATGATACACAAGTGGAATAGTGTGCATGAATAAAATAACAGTCTGCATTGTTGATGGCAGAGGACATGATGCAAACATTCATAATAAGTATGTACAAATGTACAAAGTGACAGTGTTTGAAAAGATGAATCAAGTGTAGGAGTTGAAACTGAATACTGTCAATATTATATGAATAGTGAAAAAATTATTTAAATGTACAAATTGCAGTAGTATTAAAGAAGCATGACACTGAATAGAATCATCTGCCGCAAGAGATAAGTAGTGGAGTCACATAAAGTGTGAAATTAGTGGCATTAAGGAATACTGACTAAGAGGAACCGACTTCAGGTGTGAGAAGTCTGGAGGTATCCTAGATTAGGGATCCTAATGGCATTAGAATAGACACTCCTCCAGAATCTCTCAGTTTTAGCTATCAGGCTGTGGAACCTCTTGCCTGAGTTCAACTTGCACTGGTCTTGCAGTGCAAGTTATAAATGTCTTGTAGGGATGGCAAAGCATATCTAAATGCAAGTGTTTTAATCACCATTTGCAAAATCACCATTTGCAAGATGCTTTCAATAGCAGCTGTGTAAATGGTCTTTAGGGTCCTAGAGGAGGCTCCAAACTTCCTTAGCTGTCTCAAATGGTACAGCCACTGTCTTGCCTTTGGGAACTGGACTTGTATGTGCTGAGGCCAGGTCAGAGATGAGCACTCCAATGTTATACATCCTCTCAAATGGAGCATTGTTGATGATAAGTTAAGCATTTCTGCTGTTTCTTCCTGGCAAAATCCACAATCATCTTGCTGGTTTTGTTAATGTTTAGCTGTGGGCTTTTGCTCTGACACTATACTGTGAGTTTCTCTACCTCCTTCAGGTAGGCTGACCCGTTGTTACTGATGAGACTTTATTAAAGAATTTGAACTCAGGGTAGTCCCCAGTCATACATGTAGATTGTATAGTAGGGGGCTCAGAAAACAACTTTGTGCACCTCCAGTGTTGAGAATGATGGCATTGGACACACAGTTTCCCCATTCTCACTACTTGGGGTCTGCCTGTGAGAAAATCTAGTACACATTCAAAGAGCTGGTAGTTCAGTCCCAAGTCCCTCAGCTTCGTGATCAGTCTTTGAGGGACTATAGCACGGAATGCTAAGCTGTAGTACGCCAAAAGAAATCTTACATAGTTTTTGTTCTTTTTGTTGTTTCTGTTCTTTCCGGTGAGGGTGTTGTGCCCACCCTATAATGACCCATATTTCTCTATATTCATAATAGGAACATGAATAATGTCTAAGAAAAATGCTATATCTTTCCCCAATGATTTTTCTTCCTAGATTTTCCTTCAAAAAAGGTTACTGGAACATATAGCAAGTAGCACTCATTAATAAAATGCAAGCTTTTCTTATGATCTTGACAAAGTATTAGGTAATGAGATCCCCCTTTGAGTCCACTTTTGAGCACCCACTGCAATTTGAATGCTTTAAAACTGAAGCAGGTAGTTCAAGTTGTAGTTGCTTCTCCCTGTTGCTAAGCAACAGTAGCGTCATCATTTGTCAATCATTTGTACTGAAAAATTCTTGTGATATGATTTTTTTTTTTTTAAACTCAGAGTGGCTAGAGAGCTGCACACAAAATAAAGTGCAAAAACCGGCATGCAAAATATGTCTCTCCTTTTGAAAATAATAGAAAAAAGATGCCTTGGCTAGCAAAAAGACAAACACCTAGTGTGAACCCCACTTAACTCTACTAGAAGCAGCATGCCATAGTCTGCAGAGTGCAAAGTTTCCATGACTGTGTTTGTATGAATGAAAATGCATCAGGTGAGTTTCATATGCACTTCTAATGATACTCTTGGTCCAGAGGTGAGAATCCTACCCACTAGGCCACCACCAACCCAGCCGATGTACCTCAATGCAGCCAATACTAAAGAAAGTGAAATTACATTTTTTAAACCAATTTACTATACAGTAAACCCCTGAAATTCATGGGGGTTACATTCCAAGAGTGCCCACAAATTGTGAAAAACCCCGAATGTGGTTTGTGATGTGGTTAAAAAAAAGCCTATGAATGCCTATTTTTACAGTCAAAACCCTAAATATGCCCACAAATATGCTCCCAAAACACTTTTATTTAATTTAAAACTCCGCTTAATATATTACCCTTAAAAAGAGAGATCCAGAGGAAACTTTTATGATGTGGGAATGCTGAATTGCATCTGCCAGATATCTGTCACAGGCCAGCATCCAATAAGCAAGGATAAGCTACTTTCAAACCTCCCTCCTATTTCACCATCCCAAGACGCACTTTCTTTGTGTTCTCTCGACAGTACTAAAAAATTTATACAGTAAAATTTTTGATGTAAATTTAGCTGAATATACATTAATATTTGTTACAAAATTAGTAAATCATATTTTTCTTAATAATTTAGCATTAGAAACATGTTAAATTATTCTACAACTTTGTTACCTCTTACAGACTATTTAATGATACCCCACCTTTTCCCATTGTGCTCTCCCAGTTAAAATTTGGTGTGGCGTCCAGAAAGCAACCTGAATGTGAAATAGTAATCAATTTATATTGTAAAAATTTATATCTGTAAAAATGGGTATAACCACTACCAGACAAAGCTTGTACACAAGACATACAATGCAAATACCTACCTTAAGCTTTGCAGATGTTATGTAATGAAGGCATTGCTATAACTGAGCCTAACTTTCCCTGTTCTGAATGACATGGCAGAAAATAGGCTTGTCAGGGTGACTGACGCTTTCCATTTCTATGTATAATTCACAGCAAACTAGCAGTCGAAACAGGACTCAGTCTACCTCACTCTAAAGGAAATGAAGACAGAGGACCAAAGAGCAGACTGCAGGTGCTGAGAAACATTGCCGTTTCAAAACAGCACCCAAGTTTTTGGCTCTTTAGTGGAGAGTAGTGTAAGAAAATGAGCCAAGAATTACACAGATAATTGTACCCTTGAGTATTAAACAGCTAAACATCACTGCTAAGTCCTCCCTTTAGCCTGACAAAGCAGTTCTCCTTGCAGCACGCGAGCACAAAAGAGTTCATGCATATGAGTCGAAGGGAGAGGATTTCACCAAGCCTATCAGCTATTCTAACCAGGTGCGGCATCTGTGACTGCATCTCCACGGTCGAATTAGCAATAGTGCAACAGTGCCATCTGTGGCAGTTTGTCAAAGTGCAGCTCTTTTTTTTTCCATTATACTGCTCATGCATTCATTTTCTGCATTTTATACCCACTGTCATGGTGGTGAACTGTGCTATAGCAAAGAGGGTCTCGTAAATGTGGCTGCTAGGAGGTAATGGCACATAGGACAGCAATGTAATGTGCTGGAACACTATTAGGACTTGATGGCGTCCGCTAATGATTCCTGGACAGTATTTTTCCATGCAAAAAGGACGTTTACCTTCACCGGCCTCAGCAAATTAATGAACTTATTAGCAGCAGAATTAAGATGGAAAACTCAAGGTCTTTAACGTTTCCAGTTCTCAACCAAGGCTGAGGCAGGAGAGAAATGAGGGCATGTTCAGAGAGAGAGTATAATAGGTACTGTTCTCTGTCACTGATAGTTCTTACAACGTGGATGCACCTGCTTGCAATCGAGGTGATGTATTGCCAACCTGAGCTCCATAAACAGCCTATAGATTATGAGCCATCGAAGCAATGGTCTGAACAAAAATAAAACTGACACAGTTTTTCCTTCACCCCAAATGCAGTCAGTCAGCTGAGACATGTTTGGTGCCTGAAGTTTTGCCATGGAGCTATGAGGCCAGTGCAACTAACAAGAAATGGTTAACAGTGTGCAAACTATGTCATCACACACCTCAAACTGTGTTCAATAACCTCAAATAGACTCGCTCATGTGATTTGTGACACTGTGTGGCACTGTTATATTTAAAAATAGACAAAATTCAAACTTTAATTACTGTTTAAGCAGCAGTGGTGGCTAAAAATCTGAGACCATGATAAAATCTGGAAATGAACAACAACATAATAGATTTTCTAGTTTAACACAAAGAAAATTAATGATCAGGAAAATGAAGAAGAAATAATCAAGATTCACTATTTTTATTTCACTGTCTAAATGTAATCACCTCATTCATTAGGGACTTGTGCACCGACACAAGGTGGGAATGAGGTATGCTCTCATTAAAGCAAAGAGGAACATTATAAAACTCGGAAATTCATAGAAATAGATTGTATTTTTCACTGAAATTGATCATTTGTCTGATAGGATTATTAGGATAATATCATTTGTAATAAAAAAAAAACATTTGTAATAAAGAAAAGAAAAGATTTAAAAATAGAAAGGTTTTCACTAACAGTCTCAAATATTTGGACACCACTGTATGTGACATACTTTTGTACATTTGACAGATAAGCCATATAGTATCAGAAACCACATAAACAATTCTACTTAAGAAGGGGAAAACGGTGTAAAGTTAATTTAGACCAAAAATTCACTTTGATGGCCTCTAACAGCTACTTTACTGCTTTTGTTGTTCAGCTATCACTTGAAATAGAGATGGACATCTCTTTGTCACCATCCTAGCAAAGTTCAAATAAAATAAGTTACATTAAAAAAAACACGGTAAGACAATACTGATATCATGCCATGTCTTGATTTTTTTTATAATGACAGCTGTATTTGTATGCTCTGAGGATTCACCATTCATTTCAAGTCAAAGTTTATTGAAGTAGCAATGATTAACTCTAGATTCCCAGTGCACTCATAATTAATTATATCTTTAATTCAGTTCTCATTTAATATGTGCTCAGTCACACGAGACGTGGTTGTAAACAAAAGAAACAATCTCTGCCACAGTATCAGACTGGGTATGCAGAGAAGGGGAAACTGTATTAGTAAATGATATTAGACAATAAGTAAGACAATGCCTTTACATGTGCACACAAGACAGAGTGTTATTTAGGCATTTAAGAACAAAGAATAACTGGATTCCTGGTGATAATAACTGCAAAATACTTTAACGTGCACCACCAGTAGCAAAGCATTCAAATACATGTTTTCTCTTTAGCTTGAATCTATGCAGAGAGTTCTGTCTCACCTAACTGCAAATGAAATGAACTGTGTAAAAACGGATTACCGGTAATTGTCTTGTAATGTACATATATATCATTATCACTCTCAGTGATGATTACAGTACTATGAACTATAGTGATCTAGGTTATCTTTATTTGTTAAAAGTTTGCTTAGCAGTCTTTTGAAAATTCATAATCAATAGTCACTTTATTTTTCATGGGAAATTGGTTTGGGTAGCAGGCATAAACAATGCTTTAGTTGTATAAAAAAAATATATAATTAAGAATTTCTTTCATCTGCGGAAAGGCAATGAACTTACACAAGTTTTTTTACCTTGAAAATCCAATTTATGTTTTTAATCAGAAATTGCATGCCTCTATAAGCATCAGTGCAAAATCAAAGGTAATTACAGCTGATTCATGCATATAACCCCAGATGAATCATTTCTGAATGTTTACACAAAGCAAATAAAATATTAGTTTAACAGGCTGCATATAATAGCAGAAAGTATGATACACAAAACAGAATTGTAGTCTTTAAGACACATTTGTGGAATATAAGGGGTGGGTGGGGGACACATTTCTGCCATAATCCTTTTGATTCTGGAAGATTACATCTTTTAGATGATTCACTTCCGAAATACAAATATCATACTTCACTGCCAGCCAAAGAATACTAAGAGCATTCTGGCTTGTCGGCATATAAACATCCGCCAAAGTGGTGGCTTGTTTTCCATCTCTACACAGATATGACTGCACAGAGTTGAATATTCATTCTTCATGAAAAACATACATCAATAGTAGCTCTACAGGAAATCATACAAGATTTTTTTTTAAAGAAAGGTACAGTAAGTATTAAATGCTACAGGTATAAATAGAAGTATTACACATCACTCAGTAATACTACAGAAAATGTAGTTTGCCAGCACAGTAATATTACTGTATTTCTTTTTAACAGGGAAATCAAGCATTATTTTTTCTCACTTCAAAAAATTTTTATGCCTGACTCATACCCTCCTCCTGTAGATCTACTTACCTAAAGTGTTTACTTCCAATCTGTGTCTAACATACTGAACCCTCCTCCCCTTTACACAACAGTAATGCATCTCATTCAGGCAGCCAAGCACTTCTGATGAATTTAATCAGCTGGAGCTGGTGTAGCAGATTTTGATGGTAACTAGTCAGAGAGAACAGATGTTAATAAAATATTTACATTCAAAACACTCAAGTGAAGATAAGTTAGTAAAACATTTACATTTAAAAAATGATAATATATATCCCTTGTGCACACATTTGTCTATTACACATTTACCATTTATTTGTTGAATTTAAATGATGCATATGCAAAAGCTTGTGCACCCTTTTACAGTCAATCCACTTGTGTAATTATCTGTAAGATCTCGAAGCTTATTTGACTCATTAGGCCTTAATCCAAGTCAAGTGTAAACAGTTCCAGAGTGTAATAAATTATATGACCCTTCAAACCTTTCAGCATGTTGTTCTTTTGCCATGGGATCATCTAAACAGCTGGCAGAGGATCTGAAACTAATGATTACAAAGCAAGAAGTTTTCACTGTTCGCAATGTCATCAAAAAATGAAAGATTTGTTGAAGTCAAGACAAGATCTAGGAGACCAAGAAAAATGTCTGAGACAAAATAAGATAAAAATGCAAAGCAAACAATGCCCACAACACTACAAAGGCCCTACAAGAAAATGGCTGGCTTGGGTATGATAATGCACTGGCCCACTTTGCAGTGTTGTCGCAAATCATCATTAATATGAATGGATCATCAGAAGGTGACCTCAGCTGTGATATCAACACAACGATCAATGTCTAAAGTATGCAACACAAATAAATAAACAAACATGTTGGAATCATGTGCTGTGGTCTGATGAAAAAGTCCAACCAACTCTTTGACTTAAATCACCAAAGGTACATTTAGACAAAAATGGAAAAGAATTTAAATAAAAGACCATCTTGACAGCTGTTTGGATCTATTAAGCTTTGGAGCTGTGTGGTACCTTGTGGCGCAGGACATTGTAGATAACACTGGACAATACTATTGAAACATAAAATAATCTTTTTTGTCCCTTAAATACCTTTGTAGGGTACCAAATATTTCTTGCAGCTTTTATTCTCTCAGTGAAACCTTTCATAGGGAAACTTTTCAGTTTAAGAAATTCTTCCTTGCCAGAATGAATCATTATTTAATGATTTTGGTAGAAATCTGAGAATAAGGTTCTACCTGAGACCAAAAAAAAAAAAAAAATAGATTTCCATTAGCCTGTTCGTTTCTTGGTCTTTCACAAGTGTGTTTCCAGCTGTGTGCAGTTCAGTAAAGTAAGTTGCAAAGCAGTTGATAAACTAGCACTGAGAAAGCTGACAAAAAAATGACCGTACTTTACCTTCACCTCTAAGGGTTGTAGACTACTTGTATTTTAGTTGGAGCTGTTTGAAGAAAAAATGTTGTTAGTAATAGGAAATAGCATGCCCTACCATCCTACCAGATATTCAGGCAGATATTCTGTTTATACTGAATTAACTACACTTGTTGGTCCAACATCTATGAATGTCACCCCATGTGTTGGTCTGCTGTTTATATGTAGATTGAGCTAATTGAACTGGGCCAGCTGAGCAAAAAAAACAAAGTCGGGTCACAAATGCAACCTTAACATTTAAGTGTGTATGTTCACAGAGCATAACAGTGTATAAAAAATTATTTTATTCTAAAATGCCTTTGTAGAGCAGCACAGTAGTACAATACAGTCTAAGGTTCTGAAAACATGAAGGACACTTTCCAGCTCTGCAAAGTGTGCCATTTACTCCATCCTAGCACCAATCATCACCTGTATTGAGCTGTCAGTAAATTTTTCTCAGAAAAGATCACACATCATACAGCATAGTCTTTGGCACAGTGTTTTAGTTATCTTCTCCTTTTTTCAGTCTTTATATGAAACTCATCATAGAGTGAACACATTTGGTAAATGTCTAAATATACTCAATCAACCAAGAAACTATTTCATGTTATTGTAATGTTTAATACAATGTTAACAGGATCATATTATTGTATCAGCATCTTTTTTATATTTAAGTTCTTTTAATTGAGTGTTTTGATAGAAGATTCCTCATTAATTATTTCAGGCTGTCAAGAAAGTTCTTGAATTTTCAAAATGTCATGATGTGTGATGCGACTGAGCGGATCTTCACTCAAGGCTGCTGACAGCTCCTTTCTCTTTTGACTGTTTGCTAATAAATGTTTGAAATATGTGATTATGCACCGATCAGCCACAGCATTAAAACCACTGACAGGTGAAGTGAAAAACATTGATTATCTCGTTACAATGGCACCTGTCAAGGGGTGGAATATATTACTGTACAGTCAGTTATTGAAGTTGATGTGTTGAAAAAATGGGCGAGCGTAAGGATCTGAGTGACTTTGACGAGGGCTAAATTGTGATGATTAAATGGCTGGATCAGACCCAGTATACAGTGGTCAGTACCTACCAAATGTGGTCCAAGGAAGGGCAACCAGTGCACCCAAATCTCAATGATGCATGTAGTGAGTGGTTTGCCCATCTGGTTGGGTCCCATAGTAAAGCTCCTGTACCACAAACGGAAAAAGGTCATGCTGGCTCTGACAGAAAAGTGTCAGAATACACAGTGTATCACAGCTAGCCTCAGCCCTGCCAGAGGGCCTATGCTAAGCCCTGTCCAGTGCTGAAAACACCTGCATTGGGCATGTGAACATCAGAACTGGACTATGGACTAATAGAAGAAGCTAGCCTGGTCGGAGAAATCACATTTTGTATTACAGAATGTGGACGGTCAGGTCCGTGTGCATTACTTACTTGGGGAACAGATGGCAACAGGATGCACTATGGGAAGATGTTAAGCCAGCAGAGGCAGTGTGATGCTCTGGGTGACGTAGGTATTCATGTGGATGTTACTTTGACACCACCTACCTAAATACTGTTAAAAACCTAGCACACCCCTTCAAGGCAACTGTATTCTCTAAAGGTAGTGGCCCATTTCAGTGGGATAATGTACCCTGCTACACAGCAAAAACTTTTCAAGGATGATGATGAAAAGTTAAAGGTGTGATCCCAGCCTCCAAATTCTCCAGATCTCAATTTGTTGAAAGTGCTAGAAAACTAGTTCAATTTGCTACTAACATCTCAGACAGTTTTTATGGTACAAGGGGAACCAACACAATATGTGGTTTTAATGTAATGGCTGATCGGTGTGTAACGCATAATGTCTTACCAAAGCGATTTTAACGATACTATGGTAACTCAGTAAAACATGTAGATCCAGTTGTTTTCAGGTTTTCATGCAGTTGCCTGTTTCAAAGTCCACACTAATGTGATTTGTTTCTAAATTTACAGAAAGTGAATTTATCAAAAATTAAAATGACGAATATGCTGGTATGTACTGAATCTTTGTGGGACTGGCAGTTGCTCTTATTCTCATGATGATTTCTTCACAAAAATTTCTAAAACACCATAAAAGAATGTCAATTGCTCTGATTATGCTGTCTAGTGAGTATTTAGTGAGATCTTGCACAATGTGTTTTTGCATGTTTGAGAAATAGGACATAATTGAATACTTTTTAAAAAAAACACATACAAGTACACAATTTCTCAAGGGTGACATTTTAAACAGGCTACTAAAATGCATTGTCATATTATAACAAATTCTGTCATATCTAAACCAACAGATTCACAGATTTGCAGCTTTCTTGTGCAACAATTCATTCATTCAAAAAAAATGTCTCCCATAAATGTTTCCTGCTTGTATTAGAAGTGTTTTTTAAATCACTCATTCATTTTCTGTAACCGCTTAATCTTTACTAGAGTATCAGGTAACCTGAGCCCACCTTGGGGTCTATGGGCGTGTGGCAGGGACTCACCTTGAGCTGGGGGCCAGCCCACCACAGGGCACATACACACACCCTTCACTCATACCTACAGCCAATTTAGAGTCCTCAATTCATCTGACATGCATGTATGCATGTATATACTTCCAGCGCCCCCCGTGTGCGACAGCCTAGTACGGCAGCTCCGCTCATTTTATAAGCGTCTTTCTTATTTTCCACTTTTTACTCCTGTAATTTCTTACTTAAGTTTTAGTAATTTAATTCTGACACCATACACTACCGTTTCGTGCTAGTTATGGTCATTTTTCTCTGTTTTTTTCCCACTTTTTTCACCCGTGTTTGGAGACCCAGCGCGTGGCTCCTTTGTTTACAGCCGTGATCAGCTGTTAGCTCTGCGCCCAGCAGCGGTGCTGCCGGCGGATAGACCCGACATCCCAGCGAGCTGAGGAGAAAGAGATGGGGGTGTCGTGCTGGGAGAGAGCGTCGTAGACCGAGGAAGAGACGTTACAGACCATCTATCCCTTCTGTAATCATG
>JBBJLS010000001.1:25929325-25953192 GCA_037577275.1 Bryconaethiops microstoma
CTGTGAGAGCCAGAAATCTTGCTTGTTTGTAGGTGACCAAATACTTATTTTCCACCATAATTTGCAAATAAATTCTTAAAAAATGTGATTTTCTCTATTTTATTTTTCTCATTTTGTCTGTTATAGTTGAAAATTACTTTTTAAGTGGGAAAACTTGCACAATTGGTGGCTGACTAAATACTCTTTTGCCCCACTGTATAGCTGAATTCACTAATTGAAATATGAGCACAATTTACACAAGGACATTATATTTAAAAAAATGTTACACCTGTAATTTTCATCCTCTTTCTGCGCTGTGTTTGTGGTGTAAAAGGAAAAGTGTTGCTTAAGGACTAATATATATAACCCACAGGACAGGTACTTAGGCTGTTCAGTGTATTTGGGCTCTGCATTTTTGAGTTCATGTCTTACAATGCAGACTTGTGCAGATTTTTTTGCAGTATCAACATTTACAGTACAGGCTGCTCTTTCCTAAAAAAAGGCCTGCATGAAATTTGGTTTCCATTTAGTTACAGTGCTACTGTTCTTTTCAGTTACCTTGTACAACACTGGTCTTTGGTGGTGTTATCCAACAGCAGAGATGACTGTGTGGAAAAAAGATGCCGTATCGCTGAAGGACATCCACTGATGTAATGAGGGAGGCATCTAATTAGCTGGGTTAGTTGTCTTTGATTTATATAGCCCGTCCAATCACTCCTTAATCAGCAACAACCAGTGATCCGTGAAAAGACCCAGCCCATTTAATTAGCAAGCCTGTGAGCATTGTACTAGCTCCAGTCACCAGGAAGGATATTTAAACATCAGATGAAGTTGCTACACTTACTACATTGATAATTTAAATAATTAAGTCGTAATTACCAAGCAAGCCTAGGAGTAGTGCAACAACATAGAACTGCATTTCTCCACAACAACAAGAGGACAGCACAAATAAATTAATCTATAGAAACACTGTTCTTTCTCTCTGTGCCTTGCTGTCCAGGATTTCCATATGTGTACACAGTCACCTGCACAGTCAATGGGCTGCATTTCATTTTAAAAGTTTACTTAAAATTGATACTGAAAAGATCAAAGCCAAAAGATATTTTAAAATATGAAAATATTTAATATTAAAAAAAGAAACAAACTGCATTGTCATGAAGGTGCATTTGAAGGCCTAAATCATATTTCCCATCCATTATTAAAGTGAATAGACACTTAACAAGACAGCTACCTCTATGGTAATGATGTGATAGCTGACATCATTAGGTGCTATGTCAGCTATCAGCAAACATATTATACTAAATAAATGAAAATCACAAGCCAAAGAAAGGGAAAGGGAGAGAGAAAGGGACATTTTACACAGTTTTATTGTTCCAGTCAAATCACAAGCACACTGATCTCAGTCAAATCACTCAGCCAGAACTGTTGCCTTCGTCTTCCCTCGTCTTACTGGTTTCGCCATTTTTTACAAAAAACAAACAGGCTTTTTGTTGACTAATCCACTTGCATAGAGAAGATAAATGTTTAAATGAAAGTCATTTATCATATAAACAGTTTCCAAAACTTGAGAAAGTGACAGAGCAATTGGGATTCCTAACAAACACACAATACCTAGTAGACCAGTAGACCTGGGGCAGCTGGTGGCCTAGTGGTTAGGGTGTTAGCCCTGCGATCAGAAAGTTGTAGAATCAAATCCCAAGACTGTTAAACCTTTCATCTTTGTGAGATGAGAGAAAATTAAGGTCCACTCTTGCTTCCTGTTTCTGCCCATTCTTCCATCGTGATAAGACAACACAACACTGTGGGTCTGGAAAAATACATGTAGCTGTTACTGAGAAATTCTGCACCCAAACTAGACATAGATGCAGTTTATGGGCTGATGAGTGCAAATCTATAATTGGGATTATTTTGATTGTGGGATGTAGAAATTGCAAACTTGAAATAATTTTTTAGGTGTTTCAAAGAGGCAAAGAAAGAGACCCATGCATATATATAGAGCAAGTCATCCTCCAAAATATAAATTATAATAAAGTGTGAACAAAGGGTGACATCACTTATATATACAGAAAGAAAGAGAGAGAGAGACAGACAGACAGACAGACAGACAGAGAAATATTATTCAGTGTCAGTACACAACACCATTATGGAAAATACCTTCACATGTTCAGTGAAGTATCATGGTAGTATAACTAGGTAGCATAACTGGTGTAATATTATTACTGCGGTGCACTTTGAGGCAAATGAGCCATCTCTTATACTTAGCTATGTTAGACAGCCTATGTTAGACAACATTTCTTATCAATTCATCATTATTACTATGAATTTGAGTATTGTTTTAAATTTACAGCTGCAGCTTGGTTAGCATAGTGTATTTGCTCCATTATAATACATGAGAAACCGTTCTGCTGCACACTGAGGGCATTCATTGACCTGCATAACTTTGAAAAATAGGAGCCATTAAAGTGTTATGTTATACATTCAGTGCATGTGAAACTCCAACAAAGTAGAATGGAGGTAACCCATCACCTGCTGTCCCCTGTAAGACGAGCTCTGTGGAGTGGCACTAATGTTGCATTAGCCACCTTTATGGCAATCAGTATAAGAGGGACTTCTCTGCTTACACATCAGACCTCCAGCTGCCATCAGATCATTTTTTTGCCCTCTATACGTTGTGGTAATGCTATTTAACAGGGGTGAAGTCCTGTTTTTAAGGCATAGAACAGATTAATAGCTATATATAAATGAAAATAGAATTTAAAGTGATTAAATGTGATGCCATGACACAGAGGTGAGATCTTAAAGAAGTGCTTTAGCAAAATGCCAGGCAAAAAAAAGTTAAAAACACAAAATGCATTAAAAAAGTGGAAATCAGTCAAACTTCAAACTGTAAATGTATATTCAAATATGGAAAGCTAAAGTGCTGAAATTTAAATTAGCAACTACTTAAACTACAATTACAAATATTTAGCCTCCATTTTGGCATTTTCTTGAGGATAGTTTACAATACACACATTAGATGTTCTGTGGTATTGAGACACTTTTTGTTCTTGAGATTAAAAAGACAGCTGTATTGTAGACCGAGATAATTCACAAATTATTAAATTTCATGTTCAGTCATGACCTTATCAAAACAAACAATACAATGTAATGGGGACGATAAAAAAACAGAAACAAAAGTAACAGGGAAAGCCACTGGAGCAAAGTAGTTATTCTGTGTCTATTGACCACTTGATGCAGAACAAATTAAGTCAATACTCCTTGCAAACCACATAAGAGCCAGTGACTTTTTTTTTTGAAGATGTCCACCCCCCTCTCCCTGCTCCCCCCCCCACCCCGAATCTACGTGACTCATTATGCGCTGCTGTCTCAAGGACTCAGGTGGATTTCACTGAAAACCAGCTTCCAATTACATCAGTTAAATGTGTTGCCTGCAATGTCTGCAAGTCTGTGCTTGAGTTAGGTGGTACTGACATCACACTATGGACCACTCTGGTACCATCTCTTTATTCCTTTTATATATAATGCAAATAACCGACACTATTCACTAATCAGCAGAGGCGGACAAAGTAGCTAACTTCATTACTTAAGTGAAAGTACAGATATCACTAGTCAAGTGTTATTCCAATACAAGTGAAAGTCATACAGTCAAATTTCACTTAAGTTCAAGTACTGAAGTACTTGCTTCCAAAAATACTTAAGTATTGAAAGTACATATTTCACTGCATTGTTCATTTATTGCTACCACACCTACAATACCTGATGCATCTAACTTGCTTGTAGAAGATGTAGCATAAGGAATAAGGTAGAATGTTACAGAATGAAACACAGCTCGAATTGATAAAGAAAACCAGTATTTTTTTAATTAATTGTACACTACACACCTACACAAAAGTTATGTGAATGTACTATATATTTGAACAAAGTTTGCAACTGAACCGCTGTAAATGCAGCTGAAATGGCACACACTTAAAATGATACATGTTTTTTATCTTTTCCGTAAACTTAAACATCGACTCTAAATATGGCCGTGGATGCGGGCATGAAGAGTCTCCGTCTCCGTCTCCATCCATTCTCCCGCCACTGATTGAATGTGTTTAAGAAATGCTGGTATTGCAGTGTTACAGCATACAGACACTACTGGTAATTTCTGATAGGCTGTCATCTGCTAAAAAACAATCATGTTTTAGAAAAGTGAGACAATAACACCCACTTTCAGAACTGAAGGTAACGAGTAACGAAAACCTTGATAGAAATGCAGTGAAGTGAAAAGTACGATTTTGTCTTTTAAACGTAGTGAAGTGAAAGTTATAAGTTTCCAAAAAAAGACTGCTCAAGTGAAGTACAGACACTCAAAAACTGTATTTAAGTACAGTTCTCAAGTAAATGTACTTCATTACTGCCCACCTTTGCTAATGAGCAGCAAGCTCGGTGTTCCACACACCAGCTCAGTAGTCCGCATTATGTTACTTGACCCCCGACGTTCTTCAGCTCGGCTTATTATTTGTTTTGCAAAGTCGAGGGTTTAAATCTAGTTCAGAAAAAGGTTCAAAATTGTATTTCACAGCTGTACCATTTGAAAGCTGCCTGTATATTGTGTGAATGTTATAGTCATTTGAATGAATGAAATGGTCCAAAACAACTTTTTATCAAACCTTGATCAAATCAATTGTCAATTTATCAATCCATCAATTCTTTAGCTCTATTTATTTTGTGCAAACTGCATTTGGAGATACTAAGAGTGGGGTGTCCTTGTTTCCTAAGTCTGGCAATCGTGACTTGAGTGAAGGGTTCTTTTGTTGAAACAAAGCCTTTTATAGTGGGTGATGGAAATCATTTGGTGTCTTTCTATGTTCCCTGTCTGGAATATCTCCACAGCCTAGGCAGTAGTGAAAGATGCCTTGCATATCATTGCTACTTGATCTTTATTTGCACCATGTCAGTATGAGTCAGTGTGACCTCTCTTCCACCAGTAAAGTTCTCTAGGGCCACCTCAGGTTAACTCCTGTTGGGTTCCAGCTGATTGCCAGCATTAGCAGGTCCTCCATGTGAGCAGGGGCACATATCATGGGGACCTTTTATATAATCTCTAACAAGGATCATCAAATTCACTCCTCATCAACTCAGATGGTTGTCCATAACCAGTTACCTTCATAGACCTCTAAAATTTGACACAACATGAATTTAAATGAACAAGACAGCTATGCTGCTTCTATGACTGAAATCTGGGCTACAATCTGAATCATATCTATATAGTCAATTAACTGCAGATCAAGTTCCACATTAATTTTAAACACAAAAAATGAAGTAAAATGATCACAGATATTGTATTATTGTTTATTTTTTCGATCGAATGCACGAGATGCATGACACACATCAGCATATATACGTGTGTGTGTGTGTGTGTGTGTGTGTGTGTAGTGTTGTGTTGAATGTGTCAACTTTTAACTGTATTGCATGTATCTTAACATTTATTGAACTTTTAACTATAGTGTGTGTATCTTAAGGCTTAAGGGACAATTTTATAGCTGTAACTTTTATAGCTGTAAATATATATACATACAGTGGAGATCAAAATTAGAGAACAATTTATAAATGCTTGATTTATTCTGAAATATTGCTAATCTTCATTGCTCAAAATTTGATGGAATATCAGCTGTGGTTATCCCACTGTTGCAGTGGCATTTGTTTTTTTAAATAACCAAGACATTTCAACAAAAACCTTTATTTTCGAGAAAAACACTATGATCAAAATTAGATAACAGTCAACCACTGTAACAGAAGACTGTAACAATAGTTTTTTAGGGCTACAGAATTACAAAACTAATATGAAGTGTAGAGGCCCTTGCTTTGAATAACTTCAGCACATCTGCACCCACAAGACATAACTAGTTTCTCACACTGCTCTGGTTTGATCTTGGTCCATTCTTCTTGCAGTCTCTTCCACAGTTCAGTAGCTGTAGTGGGTTTCTTAGCCATCACTTTGTCAGCAAGGATTTTCCAGGGATTCTCAACTGGGTTTAGATCTGGACTCTGGGCTGGACCTTTCATTGTTTCAACGTTTTTAGCTTCAAGGAACTGCTTTACCCACTTTGCAGTGTGACAGGGAGTATTGTCTTGCATGAAAGTTGCAGGCTGATTGGGAGACAATTGCAGTGAAGGAACTGCATGTTGCTGAAGGAGGTTCAGATAAACATTTGTATTAATTCTGCCACGTAACTGTACAAGAGGCCCAACCCCTGCTGCAGAAAACATCCCCCAAACCATGACACCTCCTCCGCCAAATTTTACTGACTTCTTTACACACTTTGGGTTCAGTCTTTCCCCAGTTTGACACCGAACATAAAGTTTCCCATCAGACCCAAATGAATTAAACTTACTCTCATCACTAAAGTGCATTCTGGACCAGTTCTCCTCTGTCCACAAAACATGCTCCTCAGCAAAGGCTAGTCCAACCTTTTTATTCTTTCTGCTTATGAGAGGTTTGGTCACTGCAGAGTGAGCTTTCAGTCCAAATTGCCTTTAACGACGAGACACAGTGCAATGAGACAGAATCTTACTCTGTTCAGCAATGAACTGATGAGCAATTCCAGCTGCAGTGCTGTCCTCTCGTGCATTTGTTTTACATGGACGACCAGCCTTTTTGGGGGACTTGAATAAATGTGTGTCCTTGTAAAGCTTAAATTTTCTTGAAATCCCTGACTTGGATTGCCCAAACTCTCTTGCAATGGCTGAGAGGGTAATCCCTTTGGTCTTCATATGGACAACCTGCTGCCTCAGGGTTTCAGTCACCTTAGAGCGGCCTGCCATTTTACAAAGTAACTAGGAGAGCTGCCAGATAAATAGGGCCTGTCAACCTATTGCCACTAGGTGTTAACAGTAACTGGGAGGTATCTGAAAGGGTTCTCTAATTGTGATGAGAGCTGTTCTTAAAATATCTTATTTAAGTTTGTATATTGTGCTTGAGAATACACTTAAATTCTGAAATATGCTCACAAATCTGCACTTATATTACTGCTAGCATGACAACAAACAGTGACCCATAAAATTAGGAAATTTTAGGTTGTTCTCCAATTTTGATCTCCACTGTATATACATTCTTTAAAATCTCATTATAAGAGTGAATAAGTATTATAAACCTTTTACTTGTTTCAATTACTGTAGCAAAGGATCTGGATTGGCATTCAGAGTCCTTTGTGTTCTACAAAGTGTGTTGTTAAAGGTTGTTACCCATTTGCATTTAAAGTTTACACTGACTCCTGTATCATATAGCACATCTGTATCATGTAGCATATTTGTTCAGTGATTTCCTTAAGAATATGTTATGATAACCACACCCTTGTGTTCTGTTATGATACCCACAAATGTTAGGATAACCACACCAATACAACATCTGTATTAACCAGATCATAAATTTGACTAATAGCCTCCATTATAATCTCTATTATCCCATTCTCATCTACTGAAATGTCCTAAGTTGGTTTTTGCTTGTCTCTAGTCTGTTTCTAGTCACTGGAAAATCTGGAAAAGTGTAGTCTGTTTGAAGAAGGGCTCGGCTGAAGTAGCAGCACCTTGGACAGCTCCCTGCACACACCAGTGGTCTGCAATTCCCTTGTCACACGTGCAATCTTCATTAATAAACATGAAGACAGGAATCTTTTATTTGACGTTCAGACCCAGATAGAGATGGTGCTAATTATCTGGAAGTAATTTTAATCATAAATAATTGGCTGCACGGAAATGCCCATGAATTTGACTGCCGCTTGGCTAAATAAACATCACATCTTACCAACATTTAAAATAAGAGAGATTATACAATTATAATGTCAGAATCCTTATGTGTTATATAAAAAATACAGGCTCTTTTATGAGATATTGCACATTTCCGCACAAAATTATCCATTAAAAATCTGTTGATTTTTATTGTTGATATTTGTTTTTATTTTGAATACTGTAGGCTTACTCAAACAGACACAGCAATCTAGTTTTCTTATCACAGTCCTGCTGTTAGTGGAGAAAAAATGCTGAATGGAATGTAAATGCTGTTTTCTATTTTCTCCATTTATTTTTTGTTTACTACAGTCTCAATCAGGCCTCCTGCTCACATTAATGTGGTTAATTGTTTTCTTTTTTGTTGTCGTTAACAGAAGCTTATAATACACTCTGCATTTATCTAAATCCTAATCTAATGGGCAGTTGCTGTAATTAGCTTTCCAGTGGTTATTTGACTGGCTCCATGATTTTCCAATGTTTCACTCATTATGCCAAATAAATAACCAAATAATGACAATCATGAGCCAGCAGAAGCAACCATGGAATTTTAAATTACATAGCAGTTTTATAAAAGCTGGTTCACTAGTCTGTTGACACTTGACGCTACTAGAACCCTCCTATCTCACAGTAAGATCCCCATTAGTCATTCATTTCACCCCACTATTTCACAAACGTGGTTAGGTAGCATACATAAATGGACATTTGTACTCAATTACATGACGAAAATGTAATCAGCAACGTATTCTTTCAAATTAATTAAAAGGTGTAAAAAACTCAGGTTGATTACTTTTGGATTCATGCTAAAAAGGTTCTACAAATGTTACAAGTCATAGAACCTTTTTTTGATACTATAAAGAATAATGACTGTTCTGGCATAGCTTTTACTGGACTTTCATTGGTTAAACTCGCTAAATAAAGAATGAACAGACTGATTTATCGATGCTTATTTAAACCTTTGAAAGCAGCTGCAATGCAATTACACCTACTTCCACAAGATACCCAGCATTTGATTTATTTATGCTGATCACATAATCTAGATTACACATTGTCTGCTACTTCCCAGCACTGTTCTCCAATAAAACACACAAAAGACGTTTCACTGAAACAAGCATTTTATAGACTTTTCATTGTGTGGTAATTTATGTAATTTATGATTATATTTAATCATAAATTACATAAATTAGATTTAATTCCCAGTCATTTTAGACTATCGTTGTTGGTCCATTCCTCATCAAGGCAGCTTTCGAATGGTGTAAAAAATAAAAATGGAAAAAATGTTCGATAGGACAATAAGATTCCAATAAAACTCCATGGATAACCCCTAAAACGGTGTAATTATCATGTTGTTTTGACATGAATATACAATTTATAAGTATGCAAGATATCAATTACAAATTACCTGTAAAATCACAAAGCTGGTCAAGGTGGGTTAGGCTTGTAGAAAAGCAGACTCTCACATTAGATGAGCTGTAATTACAGATAGTTGCCATTCAGTCTTAAACACATTAGCAAACACCTGCTCACTCAAAATCTATATTAAGATTCATACCCCTGCAAAAGCATAGCCATGCTGTAAGACTGCATTAATCAGATCTGATACCTGCTCCTTTGGGTAATAGCACAAATTCTTTGCATGCTAAAACATTAATACTGATTGGCAGGTTATGCATGAAGCATCTTTGCAAATTAACCAACACACATTCACATGGACACACACACACACACACACACACATACACACACAAAATGAGGGCTCATTTATATTTCCTAACATGCCTTTTTATTTTCCCCTTTTTAATGAGCAGTCTTCTTAAAATGACAAAAACACAAACATGGCTGAAAAGCGTTAAGGGTAAAATATTCTAAAACATCTCAGTGTCGTTTAACAAAAACAACCTTTTTTATATAATTCTTGTTATAATGTTGTCAAGCTTTAAAGAGCCGACTATTTGAAGGCTTTTTAACTATCCAGTAATTAAGCAGAACGCTGTGATTGCCCTGTATCTTATTTGCTCAATCTGAAGTAAGGCCATTGGAATAAATATGTTAATGGAGGCATTTAGAGAGAATGTCAATGTTAAGAATTGTATCGAAATATGATAGAAGCAATTAGAGACTGTAGACATACAGTCAGCTGCATTATCACTAATGATTGAGACCTTTAGTTTCTATCAGTGAAAGAAGGTCATTAAAAAGTCTAAGTGGTTAAAAAGCTCAGTCTCAAACTGAAAATTAGTAAATTAGTAAATAAAAAGAAATATGGGCACGCTTGCATTTAGGTACAACCATCTACATGAAAGCACTGGGTCTGCTTCCAAGCAAAGCATTCTTGTTATGTATTCTTGTTAAATATTGGAAAGTTGGTGAGTGAGCAACTATAAATGAACATATTTCTGTCATGTCCTGTCAGTGGCTGCTAGAGGCCGCCACAGGTTAAGTTTTTGCTTTTGAACTTTTATTTTGAAGTCGTGATGGGTTTTCATGTTGTTAATCACAGCTGGGTTTTGTTTAGAGTTAAGTGTTTGTGTTTGTTCATTGCTTGTGGGATTTGGGGTTTATGTATTTAAAGGGTTGTGTTTATGTTGAGGTTGTCGGTCAACCATCATACTGACTTTGGTTGAGTGTTATCCCTGTCTCCTTTTGTTGTAATGCTCATTCTGGCCATCATGCCTTTTGTTTGGAGGTTTTGAAAAATAAAGAAAGATAATGGAAGTCTGCGTTTGTGCCTGCCCTCATTGGGGTGGAGAGGGGATTCGTGACAATTTCCAATAAACAAGTTTCCTTTATAAGATGGAAAGAACATGTAACAGTGCATGTCTGACATTCTATTCTTTGGTGATGTGTCAAATTATTGACTGTCCTTTAACTGTAAATGTACTTGTTAACTGTTTCATCACTTAATAGCTCATATTTAACATTTGACTGGTAATCCACATTTTAATTATAATATTATGTGGCTTTTAGTAGGTCAGTAGTGATTTTTGGCTAATAAAGGTACTCAAATGGTGAACATATTGTAAATGTATTTGTTAGCAAAGAATATTGAATGTATTTTAATAAATGTTTAGTGAGAAACATGCAAATGTAGAAGTGTGTTCAAAATGTTTGACTGGTTTGTATACATTTTCAATCATTGTCCTGCTGGAAGACCCAGCCATGACTAGGTTTTAGATTTTGGGCAGTGGCAGCAAGATATCTTGCCATAAGAAGCTTCCCAGGGTCCTTAAAAAAATTAAAAACGTCATAGATCTTCCAGCATATTCAACAGTGTGAATAATGTTCATTTGTGCATACCCATCCTCCTTTTTACACCAAACCAATTTTGAGTGCTTGGTACCAAAAACCCCTGTTATTTTTTATTTGACCTTAGAACCTGGTTCCAATCACTGAAGTAAACGTGCATCCTCCTCCAGGCAGGTTCACTACAGCTCTGTTTGTTCGAACAGTGGAAATGGGCATTTTCAGGCATGTAGCTGTTTTTGTAACCATCAGCAAGTCACAAGTCAACATCTCATTTGTGTATTCTCTGAATTTGTTTATGAATGACTAAAGGAGTTTGGAAGTCAAAGAATGACACTAAATAACACTAATTTAAAAGAGATTTTTATCATAATTGTTTACTAATCTTTACCAAGGGTACCAGTGATTATAGAGTCACTCCAATAATAATAATTATGCTAAACCTAACCCTGAATGTATTTTATTCAGTGGTTAAGGTAATCCCACATTCACTGATTTAAACAGACAATGTTCTAATATCTCTGTAAAAATAAGCAGTCATAAGTAATTTAGGACTTCCCATAGGAAATAAAAATCAAAAAGAGATCTTCTTAATATCTCTGTAGCTGCTGCTAGACAACAATGAGATTAGATGAAAAGACAAATGAGACTTTTGTATTGTGCTCAGCTTTGCCTCATGTTTATGAACAACTCGGGTATAGAGTGGAATTTCAATATAAACTCAGCCATCTCTCATCCAAGACAAAGAGCCTCCGAGGTTTTGATACTGTAAATAATTCATTTTTATCTGGGCCAGAGGAACCAAATTTCTCCTTTCTGTCTAATGCAATTTCTTCTAAATAATTTTAGGAGAATCACCATTAAGTCTTCTGAGCCATTAAAGAGCAACATTTAAGCAATAATTTTTCCTCCGGGTAGCTTAATTAGTATAATCTGCTAAACATGTCCCATAGCCTCAGAGATGGAGAACAATAGAAGGGAGAAGCCTGTTCAGAATTGGCAAAATTGACACTAAAATGTCTCCAAAGGACCATGGGATCTGGATTGCCACTGAAATGTTATTGTTCAGTAGCCTATCTCAACAATTGTTTCCGTTTTTGGTGTTTTATGAACTTTGCAAACTCCCACTGCGATCAATTAATGAAGTCAGAAGCAGATTCTTCGAGTTTGGTGCCACCTGACTGGAATTAAGCGTCTGGCAAGGTAAGAGGGAGTCAAAAACCTTTGGCTCTTCTTCTGTAGAGCTGTTAGCATAAATTACTGCATTTGAGGCCAGCCTAGCCTCCTGTCCCTTTCCTATCCAAGCTGAAATGTCCTTGCAGCTGTCTGATCAGAATGCGCACAGGAGTTTATTGGGGAAACAAGGAGCTCTGTCTTTGTCAAAACCCTGCCAGCTCTGTTTGTAAAGTTAACAGCTGGATTGCAAGTTAACAGCTGGGTATCAAGAGGTTTCAATTGAACAAAACTCTCCATATGCTCATGCTCGACGTGAAGATATGAATATAGAATATTACGCAAACAGACTGTGAAACTGAATTTAACACTACACATCACATATTTATGAGCTGATTGTGACTGCACTAAATTATGAACAAGAAAGCATTATGTCTCTTTGTAAAGTACGTACTGGACCTAATTTCATAAGAATAAATGTTCCTGAGTAGTTCTACTCTTGAATGTCCAGTTGTAGGGAAACCCTTTAAAGGATATAGAACCATTATCTAATGTGGAGATTATAAAATGGTCTTCAATTTCATTTATCTTCTTTACAAAAATTTTTCTTATAATGCTCATCTATTGAACTATTCTACAGGAAATTAAATGTGATTCCTCTATGACGTTCCTCTTAAGAACCATTTAAGCACTTTCATTTTTAAGAGCGTATTACTATTATTAATGACAATTTTACTGACCATTTTATGACCACATTATTGATATGCTATTTGCAGCACTGATTCTGAAGATATACTTAAAGAACTACCCTGAGGTCAAAAGCGCGTTTGTCATTGGTCAAGGACACAAATGTGTATCAGTAATGTTCAATTAAAGATTCCCATAACACTGTCCATATACAGCTTCTCTTTCCAATAGACTGTAAGTGTCACACGCACCAGAACACGTGACGTCAATCGGCACCGGAAGTGACGTCACGCAATGGGTATTTAAGCAGGAAGAACAGGTACCCATGTACACAGACATTGAGATTCCTTCTCAACTACGTGTCGCCCAGTAGGATTCGGTATCGTGAGTACTCTATCTCCTCAGCTTTCTTACCTGTCTCTGTGTACGTGTTCAGAACGAGGATTCCGTTGGTGGGAATTCGTACTCTGGGTTCAGAGCGTTCTGATAGCAATAGCGTGGGTAACCAACTCATTCATCTATCTCTGCGATTGGGTCCTTCCCTCACGCTACATTTGGGCGTTCACAGTTCCAGCATTCCTCACTCGTGACAGCAAGTCAAACTTTCTAAACTCAACATGTTTGTTTCTTCCTATGTATAAGTTACTAAGTTACTAACTTGTCAATGGCATTTTCACGACACCATTTTTATAATTACAACTTTGATGCACTCAAATGTATCAATCTATGATGCTGCACAGTGATGCAGTATATAGTGGAACTTTACTTTAAACTGTTGTGAACATCTGCCTCTATTTAATTGAAAACTTTCCAATTATATTTTTTTATTGTACAGTACAAGCTAGAGTGCTTCCATAATTGCTTTTTTCTACAAGAAAACATTGTTGCCTGTATGTCAGTGTCTAAAGACTCAAAGGTTATCAC
This sequence comes from Bryconaethiops microstoma, assembly GCA_037577275.1. Lineage (NCBI taxonomy): Eukaryota > Metazoa > Chordata > Actinopteri > Characiformes > Alestidae > Bryconaethiops > Bryconaethiops microstoma. The sequence goes on from JBBJLS010000001.1 coordinate 25,943,099, forward strand.
ATGCCAGCTACTCAGTCTTTAAGACATTTTTCAAAATGCTGTTAAGTATATTGTGTTGATAAGATAGGCAGGCTGGATTTTGATTAAATTACACTTAATATGCTATCTTTCTACTGCTGAAATATACATTCTTAACTTTCTTCCCAATTTGCAGTGAAGACAGGAACGCACCAAACCACCTGACCACCCAGTGTGAATGGTCTTCACTAACTTGCACAAGCCAGTGATGATGCAATATTTCATCTAATTCATCTAATTGAAACAGCATTGATTTTGCTGAACATTATAAAATCACCAGTCTATAATGTCACTCCAGGCCCTAATGGGTGTAGGGATTTAGTAGAATTTCAGAAACAGAGGAGTAAAATTTGAACAGTTATTTGTTGTATGTTCATCACTAGCAAACTTACCTATCCAAGACATAGCACTACCTCCACCACATTTCACAGATGTGGTGGAATGTTTTCAATCATTAAAATGTGCTGTCAAAGGTTATGACCAGCTAGCTACAGACATCGACCAAGTCTGATATCTAGGTTTTGTATGTACTTTTTCAGCAAATTATAATCAGGGTTTGATATTCTCCAAAAATGGGGATGTTTCTTTAATTAAATATTTTTGTATGAGATGTGTGAGTATACAAAAGTAAAAGTTTAAATAGCAAAATTCTAGTATACATTATGGGAATGGTTCTTCATGCTCATTTATTCACTAAAAGGCTCTTTATGAGACTAAAAGGGTTCATTAATGGCTCACAACCAATACAGCACTTATTTTTTAAAGAATGTTTTTGATCCTCAAGAAACCAATGGGGCAATGTTTCAGATCATGCTGAAGTACTCTTTACTTAATTGAAGTAATTGACACATCTACAACTACATGCTGGAGAGTGTCCCACAGTTGAAAAAAGTTGTTTCACCATAACTGAAACTATTCATCAGTCATCCACAGATGTTATCTTCTATGCTCTGAAAATAATTTCCTTGATCATTAACGGGTTCTAGCTTCTCAACAATCTACCAAACTTTACATTTTGACCCATCTTTTATTCTAGCCATGTTTCTGACTGATTCTTCAAGCTAATTATGGCACTGACTCATCTTTGGTCTTCATGTTGACAGACAACAGTGAAAAGGTGCCAGATTCAACTGTAGAGCCTTTGTTAGCTCACTTGCAGTAACAATGTAACAACTCATAGCTGGCCAAGAAATAACTGAGTGGCCAACTGTTCTGTTTCCTTTTGTCTCCAAAATCGAAGGACTATCAGGCATGTATAAAAAGTGGCTGTAATTCACACATGAATAAGAGCAGAGACTACTGTGCAAAGGACTTAGAAACTTAAAATGATTAAATCAAACTTAAAAGCTTTTAAATTGAGCAACAACCATTCACTAGCTCATAAAACACAAATATAAGAATAAATAAATATAATGTTCATATAATAAATAGTGATAAGTAGTGTACATCAATGTGTTTGCATAACCATTTCCAAATGCCTCCCTGAAGAAGCTTGTGTCAAAAAAAGAAAAAAGAGGTCAAGACCAAATAAGCCCAAATGAAAGCAAAACAATGTTATTGAAAACAAACAAATCAAGCCATTTTCATGACCAAGCTCAAACTGAAAACATAATAAAATATCTCATCTTCTACTTACAACCACAAATGTGCTCTAAATTGAAGGTTTTTGGCATGCAATAAACTGAAAGAATCAATGTCGACACTGAATGAATGTAAATAATATGAATGTTAATTGGTCCCAGTGAAACCCAAACAGGCAATAATTTTGTTTTGAGTAAGTGTTCAAATAGGATTTTTGAGGAGAGGGAGCACTATTTATCCAAGGATGTCAACAATGTTTGAGTAAGTTAATGCTGTTCAATGTATCATGAAACATCAGGAATATGTGATTAATCTGTTTCTTCCTTAATGGATTCATTTAGTCAGTGGGGTATCAGTTGTCTGTCAGTTTTGGCATTAAATTCATCTTTATTTTTTCTTACAAAGATGACCTTATACTGAAGACTTTATACTAATGCAGCACTTCCCAACTTTTATAGGTCCCCCGCACTTCACATTTTCTCAACACATTCGAGTGAACTTATCAACTAATTGGCAATCCTTTCTTGGGTTGAAATGAGTGTATGAGAGCATGGAAAACACTAGCCCTGGTAGGACTGAATATCCTCCAGAACCAAAATTGGGAAACACTCAAGTAGGAAATGCACTGTCCAAACAGTGACGCAACCCATCTGACACCAAGAACTCTCCTTGCCCTATTAAAACTGTATGCTCAGAGCACCTCCTCCTGTTTTAACAAGTGGTATAAAGATTTAATCCAGAAAAAAAAAAAGTGAAATGATTCACCTCTGTGCAACACTTTACTGCCCAGGCCTAACTATGCCCCTTGTCAAGAGACTGTCAAAGACTGTCGTCCCCAGCTCATGATTGTGACAACTTTGTCTGGCCATACAAACCTGGCTGAACACCTCTTAAGAAATACTTCAGATTTAACAGAATTAATATTTTAAGTTACTTTTTAGTAGTATAATGAAATTTAAATAATGCAACCTTAGAGAAAAACAGAGACTCCGCCTCTCCACTGTTGTATGTACATGATTGTAAAAATCAGCAGAAAGATTAAAAGAGAATACATCATTTAAAGATTTAGTGGAAAAAAAATAAATGAACACTGGAGGATAGGCAACTGCTATTGCATTACCACTTAATGGCTACAACTTAACAATCACAACTTAATTGTCTTTGTCCTTATCCCACGACCGCTAGTGGCACCACTGAGGTACCCTTGCCACTGTTCCCATGCCATAATTTGTTGTTTTATAGGAAAAGAGGTTTACGTTTATGTTTACGGCATTTAGCACACACTCTCATCCAGATGTCACCAGCGAGGCTTCATACATTCAGTAGTCAAATTAATTTTGCTAAGATTTTATACTAAATGACATCCACCAAATTATAGCAAAATGACAGCATCCAGGTACTGGTGACTGTTAAAGAAAGAAATTAATAAACAGTAGCTATACTTGGTTGAGGCCAAAATTAAATTTGACTAATAGGTGAGACTAAGACAAATCTAAGGATAAATGCAACAATACATGTCTAAGACAAAAAACATATGAGACTGAACCTGACTTGGTTTACTACAGCACTACAATATTTTTATTTTCAGTTGTTATATGTGTTTTATAACAAGCAAAAACTTACTTACTACGGAGATGAACATTCTTTGTTTCCCTGCTCAAAATATGTTCATACTATACTGTATATATACTCTTTTCTCACCATGGTACATTCAGACAAAGGACTTCATAAAATCAATGACAACATGCCTGCACCAGAATTTAACATTTTCAATTTAATATGTTTGATATATTTAATAATATTATTTTTGTATGTTACTCATACCAGATTTTTCAGCCCTTTGGTTTTAATGTGTTTTATAAATCAACTTGAACTTGAACTTGAACTTGTTCTTTTAATAATTTTGTTCTTTTCTCTGCACCAGGAGGACATGATCATTAGCTAATGATATGACTCAGATGCAGAGAAAGCACAAAACAGAAAAGACTGTGTATTCAGACCCGGAGCTAGAAAGTACTGACCTCAGATCATTTGTATGTTTACAGTTCTCTCCAACTAGTATGCATTATCTGTTTTATGACCTATCAATGGCCAATTTATGCTTCTTCACAACTGCTATATCAACTTCCAGTGTAGGAGTATACATTTGTTTTTGCTAATGGCAGATTTAGAACTTCATTTTAAAAGCACATTGATTCTTTAGTAATTGCGGCACCATTATGCAAATATATGGACACACTGATCAAAGCCTCCCAGAAAATATCCTTGAGCTGCCTCACTATTTCTAATCAATCACTTAAACAGCATATAGCAACGCTTTGTGTGCCGCTTAACTCAGTCCTGTAATTAAGTATAGTACAGGCTGCTGTGATACACATGCATTAATACAGCGTGTCACGATATTTAAAGATTTCCATAAAGTCTTTTATATGCTTCCATTATTAATTGCATTCATGAATACTTTAAAAAAAAAATTATTGCAGAATGTACGCAATACAATACAGTCATCTGCATATGAGCTATGTTGAATTGTAGATTAAATAAATGCGGAACTCCATCAGCCTCGGAATGAATACTCAGCATGACTCGTCTTGGTTGAGTACCATCACCTTGCCGTGGGATTTGCTGAATGATGATCTAAAGAAACCAGGCTCTTTTGGAGATGTGACTGCAGTGGAGGAACCAGCTGTTAGCCATTTGTCTTTGTATGGTCAATGAACCAGTATTCAACATACAGCTGCTCCTGAGTATCCTACTTATTAAGCACATCTGTTACACCGTGGAGTCTAGATGGCACTTATCAACCTAACAGAACTTTTTGGCAAACTATAGAAAGTTGTTAAAGCCGTTCTCCCCCACCTCCACAAACACCCTCCATCCCCAACACCCCCCCGCGCCAAACTCCCTCCCATTTGGCAAAATTACCATAGTGGAATATTTGGGTTTTATTGCCACTGCTTCATTGATATGTGAAGCTGTATTAGACTCAATGAAAAATGGCAGGCACCCAAAAAGATATATTTTCCAAATTTTCTCCTATCATAAAAAAAAATCCACAAATGAGGACAGGGGCTCGAAAACTCCCTCCCGCTTCCTTCCGTCTTCCGACAAATCATGTCAGGTGCATAATGAATTGAATGCAGTCTCACCTTCCTTTTGTCCTTGCACCAATCCTGGCCCCTCCACACAGCCCGTGCAGTCCTTCCTTCTCTACTTGGTGTCTGTCTCCCATTGCGCCTGCTTTGAATAGAGGGATTTATCTCAGTTTGATTAATACTGCTCCCTTCACATTGTCAATACCGTTTCTCTACGTGTTATCTAGTCCCGTATGATACACATTGCCAGGAGGTAGAAATGCAATGAAATATATTTACACATCTGCCATGTATGACTATTGAGGTCAAAGCTTTTCTGTGGAAACTGTTTTTAAATGGGAATTCCACCAATTCTTTCACATTTCTGAATAGTTATAAAAAGAGTCATTCAGAGTGTTTTGATGAAATGGTGCATTGTAGAGAAACTTACAGACTTACAGATTTTTTTTTTCGAGGGGTGGTGATAAAAACCAGAGGTTACAATGTCTACAATGCAAATATAGCCATACTGCCAGTGGAGTTTTTACTTCTGAGTTTTTACTTATTGATAATGGCAAAATAGTGGTAAACCTAACAAAACGAGGGTTTTTTAGGTTCTACTTCACCTCGAACCTTTGCAAGCCTCTTGTTGCAACTAAATGGTTTTTAAAAACATGTTTTATCAAACTTAATCTTAAAACTATCATAAATTGCAATTTCTCAGGCACCAGACAGCATATTTGTAACCATTTCATGCAGCAATTTGCTGTAAGGTAGCTTTTATAGACATTTAAGGCTTTGGACATCTGGCTTTTATTACCACAATCACCACACCTGTGAGCAATCTTACATCAAAACATTTTACATCAAAACCCTATGAAGCACTTTCTTAAACATTTAAATATACTGAAATTTTGAAAAACAAAATGGCTGAATTTCACCTTACTGAAAGACTGGAGATATTATATGTGTTTTTTAATGAGTCTGTGTGAAAAGTTTGTCTCCACAAACAATAAAAAAAAACCCGTTAATACAGTTTTGTTCTATTGTAGGACACAATAGGGCGTGAAAAACATGACTCCACAAAATTTAAGTCCCTGGCCCTAGATATATAATCTATCATTAACTCAGTTTAACATTATGCATGCGGACAGATCCTCTGAGACAAGATGCAAATGGAGGAGGAATTTCCATAAATTTACATTTCTGAAAAACTCACAAGGACATGAAAAGGCATTGTGCCTTTACCACTGTGATGCATTCCCAATGCAATCCGTGTAGAAGCAAAAATTAGCTGCAGCGTGATACTAAGCTTATTGTTGAAATGCAGCTATACATCACTGGCTTTGAGAACATCACTTTCTCCAGAGCTGATTTTGATTCAATATTTTACTTTCAGAAAAAAAGATAAAGAAGAAAAATATTTGTCTGCTTTGCATCCATTTATAACTCATTTCTATTAAAAAATAGGGCTCTCTTGGCTGTTCATAAGTGTCTCCTTGATGAATGCGGTTATGTTTCCTAACTTCAAAATATCAGGTCAGTACATTTTTAAAGTTTTCACTATCTTCATTTGCTTTACAGGGCTCCATAGTGTCCACCCTGACTAGATTAAAATCTAAATGCCAATCTGGGGATAATTTTCCACTTCAGCATCGCTCATCCCATGAGAATAAACCTCATTTTAATGTCACTGCTTATTAACATGGACTATTTATAAGTTTGAGTTATTAAGAAACATTACACGAACACCTTCAAGTGATATGAGAAGCTGTGAATGCACTTTTTTTTTTACTGAGAGCAGGAGCAACAACCCGTTTAAAAGGAGAACATCATTGTCACACTGTAACTTTGTGAACATGCAGCTCTGGTTTAATACAGGTAGTATGTATATTCAAGCATTATGCATTTCCATATAGAAACAAAAGCAGTCTTCCTGTTATGTTGTATTCTAATGCTACATTGCTTTATAACTTAGTCAGGTGTGAGAGTACTTCACACACACACACACATGCACATTCTCACATGCATTCTACACATACATTGATCAGCCACAACATCAAAACAAGTAGCACTGATTATCTCTTACAGTGGCACCTGTTAAGGGTGGGGTATATGAAGCAGAAGGTTAATGAAGCTGAAAGTTTATGTGTTGGAAGCAGGACAAATTTCACTAAGGCCAAGGATATGTGCAACTTTGACAAGGGCCAAATTGTGTGAGACTTGACAACTGGGTCAGAACATCTCCTAAGTGGCATATCCAAAAAACATATCCAAAATAGAGGATTCCTGGCATGCAGTGGTCCAAGGAAGAACAACCACTGAACCAGCAACAGGGTCTTGGGTGCCCGTAAGCCCATCTGGTCCAATCATACAGAATACCTATGGTAGCACAGATTGCTAACAAAATTCATTCTGGCTATGATAGAAAAGTGTCAGAACATTTACAGTTTGCTGTGTATAGGGTCATGTAGCTGCAGACCAGTCAGAGTACCCATGCAGAAAACTGTAAACTTCCAAAAGAGCCTACAATGGGAACATAAGCATCAGAACTGGATCATGATTCATGAAGAAGGTGGCCTGTTGTAATAAATCATATTTTCTGGGATATAGTATGACTATGTGATCAAACGTTTATCATGCTGTATGAGGCACGTCCATCTGTGAACCTCCTGCTCAATGAGGGAGGTCTTCTTTGCACCATTTTTTGGTTTTACATTTGGACAAAGCTGAACATCTTATGTATGTGGCCACTGTTGCTGGTTTAGAGGGTTCTATAAGCCTAGTGTTTTGTAGGCTTGTCACATGGTCAACAAAAAGAAAGAATAGATTGAGTCAGCAGTGTTCGTCTATTGATTGTGAGTGTGTGTTCTCTATTGGCGCTTTTACACTGGCACCAGGAATCATGCTGTACTGCAAACAATTGTTTTTTCATTACACATAAAGCAACCCGTACCCGAGCCATACCCATGCTGTCATGGAACTGCTTGATGGCAGGGCTAAAAGTGGTCCACAGCCAAGCCAACTGCGTCACTGCTTTCTGATTGGTCAAAATGCTATCACAACATTGTTTTTTTACTGTCTGCACAAAACAACATCAACGGAGATAAAAACTAACAACTGGGAAGCCAACAAAGTACAAGCACTGCTATCTGTTTGGGCTTAAATATATTTCAGTGGGCCTTTTCTATGAGGTTAACAGATCTTTAGAACTGTAATAAAGGTGTTCCAGGACATCAGTAACAAGTTAGCTGGGTTAGGTACTCAGCAAAAGAATGACAAGAAAATTTTAAAAACTCAAACAAGACTATAAATAATTAAGGACCACAATGAAAAAGCATCTCTGCTGGTTCAACTCCATGGATGTGGTTTTGGGATGATGACTGGCCATAAACTGTGGAGAGTGAAATGCACATCAGAAACACCATGACCAGGCTGATATACACCAACTTTTCATAAATATCACTGGAGCACTCCTCATTCCTTATCATAGAACTGGCCAGAGATGCCCCCGATGGCTTTGTAGGCAGTCATTAGGGCAACATTTGGTAGCCTAAACCCTTTAGTCAGTGACTGGTTGTAGCTGAGAATTTTGTTTGTTTTGACAATTGCGTCAAATAACTCTACTCGTAGGCCTTGTTGGAGTTTGATGATGTTCCAGTTTCTGCTTCTATGAGTGCTGAGTGGGCTACATTGAAGTGATCCAGAATAGTCTTCCCTCAAGAGTCCGACAAGAGTGGGATGCCTCATAGTTTTCTTTTGACACTCGCCTGTGTTTTCTTGATTCCTTGAGATTGTTTTTGTACTCTCAGCTGTAGCTCTGGTGTTCCTGATGAGGGGCATCTCAGGACCACTGCAAGATTGAATGCATGGCTTCAGCAATGTGTGAATAGTGACAACTCTGTAATGCGTTGTTGTACTCCTTTCATATGTGCTGGCTGCCCTCTGAGATATTCAATCTTCAGTCCCCTCTTCTCCAATTGTGAAAGGATAGCTGCATTATCTTGTTTGGGAAGATGACAGAAACCCAAGAACTCCACGTATTTCAGCTCCATTGTCACGGTTTATGTATTGAATGCAGATAGACAGTTGTTCTGTCATGCTCATGTCCGTGGATTCTGCAAAGATTATGAAAAACACAGCTTTTTTTTCCCCCTTGACTATGTGTTCTTGAATCCCAGCTTATCACACATATTTGGCTTTTTTTGGAAGTGATGTTTTACTGTGGCATCAAATGAAGATTTCCAGGTGTGAAAATGATTAAAGTTGCCATTTCCTGTCCAGGTACCAAGCAGTTTATAACATTATAACATCTATGATGGAAAGGACAGCTTTGTAATTCACATTAACCTTCTCAGCATGGGCCTCGCTTAGAACAGAATGAATGCTGTTCTGTTGCCCTACAACTGTGTCTCAAAATGATTCAACACTTCTCTCCAATAGCATTTTTCCAGTTTATTAAGTTTATAAAAATTGTGTTTTTACAGTTTTGTTTTGTTTTTTTTGTTGTTTTTTTGCACTAAATGACATAGTAGGTGGAATCTTCTCTGTAACCTCATTTCACTTCATATGATTTTGTAATTGCTTTGTGTGAAACTTTCTTTTAACTACTCACAGCTTCTTCTGTTGGTGGTTTATTTTTAAACCTGGCTGGATCAAATTCATGCAGAAATGTGCTTCTTTGACTGACATCAGCTCTCTCACCTCTCATCTCTCTCTCTTCTCCATCTGTCACCTGTCTTGAAGCCTGGTCTCACTCCAGCATTGCTCTGCTTGTGTGGTCTTTTCCCTTTCTGTCTCCTGCACTCTGTCTCTCAACCTCCTTTTCTGTTGTCCACTCTCCACACTTTCCTTTTTTCCCACTCTCTCTGATCTTTTCTTTGTCTACCTCTCTTTAACTTTACATTCTTTCTGTTAGTTTTTCCCTTTGTCCTCTATATGCACTGCTTATCCTGTCAAAGTGAATGAAAAATAATTTTGTAAAATAATACATTTCTTTATTTTTTATTTTTTGTTTCATTTTGAATTAGAATTGTAGAAATGGGTGTCAATGGGTCTACATAAAGTTAAGTAAAATGTGTTTTATACAGTCGTGCTATATTATGACACTATAATTGAAGAGCAAATGTCCAAAAGCATTTTTTTTCCGGAAAATCGCATTTTACTTGTTTTACCTATTGGAAAGCAATTCTTAAAGGAAAATTTTTTTTAATTGAGCTTTTACAGTTATTTGTCATTTTTCAATGCCTGTTTCTAAAGTGCAACTCCTACACATTTTAGTATGGGCAAACTTGTTTAAAAAATATAATGAAAACATTATATTTTTAAGTAAATTGATATTCAATGTCACAAAATGATGTACAAGTTTAATATTTATATCCTACTACATGACACAGCATAGAGTCAATGACAGCTAACTGC
>JBBJLS010000001.1:25958529-25978824 GCA_037577275.1 Bryconaethiops microstoma
AATACTTATTTTCCACCATAATTTGCAAATAAATTCTTTAAAAATCAGACAATGTGATTTTCTGGATTTTTTTTTTCATTTTGTCTGTCATAGTTGAGGTTTACCTATGATGACAATTACAGCCTCTGTCATCTTTTTAAGTGGGAGAACTTGCACAATTGGTGGCTGACTAAATACTTTTTTGCCCCACTGTACATGAAATAAAAGAGCTGTGACAGGCTGCAAAGTGCCTAAAGTTACAAGGTGCCTAGATAAAGGTGTTCCAACCATTTGACATTTAGCACCACCAGTATATTGGTCACCTGCCTGATCATCTGGAATCATCTGGACCAGTTTCTTCACTGCCTCAGGCATTAAGTTAGATGTGCTTTGTTATGCATATGACTCATATGTTGGTCACTGTGTGGCTTAACAAACAAAAAACCATGTAACTGGTCTGGTTCAGGGACTGGACTGAAAATGAGTGTCTTTGAAAGTCCTTCAGGAAGCCTGGAGAATTGTTCATGAAGACCATATTAAAAGTACAAGAAAGTCTGATCCTTCAGAAACTAAATATGAAGAAATTACTTAAATATGAAGAAATGGCTCAAGACACAATATTGTACATTCAGTTTACTGCTAGAAGAAAACATTTTATAGTTATATTTTTATGGGAAAGTCAGTTCTCAAAAAGATTCCAGATCAAATTTCAGAAACAATCCACCCCTACCAAAAGCCAAGGTGCAGTCAAGACAGGAAGGTCCTTTGTAGGACTTTGGTAAGTTTTCTGTTTGGGCTACATGTTGGTCCACCAAGCATACCACATCTTCATACAGGAGATGGGTGCAAAATATAATGGAGACAATGCCGCCGATGTGAATGAAAGTAAGCTGGCCAGCAAGTAATAGATGTGAATGATGTAATGCGGCAGTTACGCATGAACTTGTTTGAAATGAAATGCAATGCTTCTAAAAAAATGTTCAACACACTGAGCCCTGTCTTGGTTAAGGAGTATTTCAGGACTGCTTTTGAAATGAGGCACAATACAAGGCAGCCAAACACAACACAGGGCAATTTACATATATCAGTCTCAACGGAGCAGTCACAAAAATAGCCTATTTAAATCTAGGGTATAAAGGGAGGCTGGGAAATGATCATAAATGATCATGCAAAAATGAATTATAATTCCTCACAAAAAGGTAGAATAGGGGCTCTTTAAGTTTCTTTTTTTTTTTGGAAGTGACCTGCTGAATGACACATTGATTAGAATGTAGAGTCTTTGTCTTTGCACTTAATCAAGTGGGCATTGATAGAAAGGAGATGGAGGGGAGTCCAGGGAGAAGGACGTGTGAATGTCATGTCGATCCTCTGCCAGAAAGACACAACACACCAGTGTCTGGGTCAGCGAGGGGTCAAGTGTAGTACATTTCGATGTCACTAGCAGTTAAGTGTGACAAGCAGGATTGTCCAGAAACCAGAAAACAGATCTCAGCCTCGCTCAACTGTATATATTTGTGTGCGTGTGTGTGTGAGCTTGGTTGGGGCTGATATTTATTTACAGTATTTATAAATGTTAAAACATTGCTATGAGGATTTGATTGCTGTCCTAAGAACATTACTTAGCTCAGGCACTGATGTTGGAACGTTGCTGTGAGGATTTGATTGCTGTCCCAAGAGCGATAGTGAGGTTAGTTACTGATGTTGGAACATTGCTGTGAGGATTTGATTGCAGTCCCTAATGTTGGAACATTGCTATGAGAATTTGATTACAGCCCAGATAGCAGTAGTGAGGTCAGGTATTGATGTTGAAACATTGCTGTGAGGATTTGATTGCAGTCCCTAATGTTGGAACATTGCTATGAGAATTTGATTGCAGCCCTGATAGCAATAGTGAGGTCAGGTATTGATGTTGAAACATTGCTGTGAGGATTTGACTGTAGCCCTGAGAGCATTAGTAAGGTCAGTTAGTGATTTTGGAAGATTGCTGTGAGAATCTGATTGGGGCCATGAGAGCATTAGTCAGGTCAGATACTGATGTTGGAACATTGCTGTGAGGGTTTCTTTGCAACCCCAAGAGCATTACCGAGGTCAGGTACTGATTTTGGAACATAACTGTGAGCATTAGTGACGTCAGGTCACTAGAACTTTGCTGTGAGGATTTGATTACAGCCTGTGACGTTGGAACATTACTTTGAGGATTTGACTGGAGCCCTGAGAATACTGGTGAGGTCAGTTACTGATCTTGGAACATTGATGTGAGGATTTGATTGCAGTATTGAGATCAGGGACTGATGTTAGAACATTGCTGTGAGAATATGACTGCAGCCCTGAACGCATTAGTGAGGTCAGGTACTGATGCTGGAACATTGCCGTGAGGTTTTGATTGTGTGAGAGCAGTAGTGAGGTCAGGCACTAATGTTGGAAGATTGCTGCGAGGATTTGTTTGTGGCCCTAAACGCATTAGTAAGTTAGGTACTGATGTTGGAACATTCCTGTGAGGATTTGATTGCAGCCCTGAGAACATTATTGAAGTCAAGTATTGAAAGTGTTTTCTCCCACAAGAAGCAGGTCTGCCATTTCCTGGAGAAAGATGAGCTTACGTGTGTTTTCTTCTGCAAACATCTCTCATCAGTGATGGAATACAGCAGCTTCTAAGTATACTATTATGATGCATTTGATGAGGCCTTAGAAGCTCATTTTGTGTGCAAAACAATGCACACCGAAGAAAAGGCAAGAAATGACATAAATACAAACCACACTCCTCAGTCTGACAATGATGTTCCCAGCAAGGAATGCAATTAGATGTTTAGAAGGTATGAAGTCACTTCTGATTACATCCAGCAAACAAAAAAAATCACTTCCTAGCATTACTGTTAAAGCTGGTTCAATGCCTCAGAAATCATTATTTCTCCCATGAGCACTGAATTCAGTTATTCTGGATTTTGTTTATGCAGACATGTTTTATATAGTAAGCCCATTTCTTAATATATGATAAATAAAACGAAGTATTTTGTAACAAATAATAAATAATGGTTTCAGCCAATTATCAATTAATATCTCCTTTTAGCCCAGGAAACAGAATTTAGAATTTGCACAAAATAACAACACTGCCATCTAGTGCAAGAGAAAGAAACAGCAGTTTACGAGCAGATTCCATGAGCAGAAATTGCCTGTTGAGATCGTTCATTAGCATTTAATTATATTTAATCATTTGCTTAATTTTTCCTCAGATAGAATAGACAGCATTGCCATGCCTGGCATACAAGTACTGACATGCTATCTATAACTATTTTTTTACATTAGCTTTGCAGTTCAGTTTGTGCATGCTGTGTTGTGATTTGGACAAGATGGAAATAATCAAATCATCTACAAAAGATGTTTGACAGCAAGGGCAATTTTCATCAGACCTGGGTTTCTCAACCACTGGGCCGTGGACCACTGATGGGCCACGAAGGCGTTTGATGGGGCCACGAATCTAAAATCGAGACAGGCCACTGGTCCGCAATTGGTTATTTAATATCATCTAATGTGGCAAAGTGGGCCTTGGCAACATGACAGATAGGTGGACCTTAATGTTGAAAAGGTTGAGAACCACTGCAAACTACAAACTACACCAATTGGCCACAACATTAACGCACTTGTCCAGTAGCCTAGTGGTTAGGGCATTCGCAATGAGATCAGAAAGTCATGAGTTTGATTTCTAAGACTGCTAAGCACCTCTGAGGTACCCTAAGCAAGGTACTGTCCCCACACACTGCTCCCCTGGCACTGTGTTCCCATCTGTTCACTGCTTCACTTGGTGAATGGGTTAAAAATGCAGAGGAAGAATTTTGTGCTGTTCACATTGTGTGCTGTGGTGTGTTTACATACAAATGGTAACATTCACTTAATATTGTGTAGGTCCCCATTGTGTAGCCAAAACAGCTCTGACCCACTGAGGCATTGACTCCACAAGACCTCTGAAGGTGTGATCTGTACCAAGATACACCAGAACCTTTAGGTCCTGGGAGGTGGGGGTTCCATGATTTGGTTTGTCCAGCACATCCCACAGATGCTCAGTCAGACTGAGATCTGGGGAATTAGGGGATCATGTCAGCACCTCAGCTGCTGTCATGTCATTCTTCAGATTATTCCTGAACAATTTTTGGAGAGTGACCACTGTCACTAGGGAATATTGTTGGCAAAATGAGTGTACCCACCTACCTAAACAATGTACCTGCATGAGAAAATGTGATTCGTCAGACCAGGCCTCCTTCTTCCATGTTCCAGTTTGGGGGTGGAGATGGTTCAGCATGGGCACTCTGACCGGTCTGCAACTACGCAGCTCCATACACAGAAAGCTGTGATGGACTGTATGTTTTGACACCAGCATGAATTGTTCAGCAGTCTGTGCTGCAGGAGCTCTTCTATAAGATTGGACCAGACAGGCTGGTCACCTGTTGGTTCTTCCTTGGAGCACTTTTGGGAGGTACTAAGAACTATATAATGGAAACAGCTGAGAATATCTGATAATTATCACAGGTTGATCTCTCAGATCCTTACATATGCCCATTTTTTTTTCTGCTTTCAACACATCAACATCAACTGTCCGTTCCCTTGCTGCCTTATATATCCCACCTCTTGACAGGTGCCATTGTAACAAGACAATTAAAGTTATTCACTTTATCTGTCACATTGTAATATTGTGGCTAAGTGGTGTGTATAACCCTTACATGACAGCTGACATGAACCTATACAGACATTAATAAATGGTTTTCCAACAAGCATTGGTTATCATTACCTGCTGAGGTGAAGTGACATCAAAAGCACTTTTAATGACAACTGACATTTGTTGGAATAAACTTTTATGTCTGCCAAGAAAGGCTGAAGAAGTTGTCACTAACATTTTATTATCTTTCATTTCATTCAATGCAGGTGAAATATGAAATGCAATTAACAACATAAATTATGAAACAAATTCTCTGAATGAAACCCATATTTCCATATGGCTGTGATATTAGATCTTACTATATCTCATTTGACATTTCATTTGCTTTAGTGTCCCATTTTTATAATTCTTCATTCGGTTGTTTCTTTTCAAAATGTATAAGATCTAGTTGGTGTGCATCACTTAAATACAGTGTAGTACTGTGCGAGTGATGATTTGACCGATAGAGGGAGCTCTGTGCTCACTGGGGTTACAAAACCGAAAACTGCTGAAAATTGCCAAAACAAATCCTTTGAGAATTAACTCCCGCCAAAGAACGATATCAGCCTTGCAACATTCCAAATTCTGCAGATTCGGGAAAGACTCACATTTATTAATATTGTTGAAGATTCACACCAAACCATTTAATCCAGAAAGATTCAGCAAAAACAAAGTTATGACAGAAATAAAGACCAGCTTTATTGTGCCTTATTACATTATGAATAAGCTTTTTTTTTTCATTTCACTGCCAAGTCTACATACATATTCAACTATTCAAATCGGGATAACAAAGTAGTATACAGCAAAACAGCAATCAAGTGTCAGTAGCTAAAATACAAACCTCAGGCTACCTGAATGTTGCTCCTGCTGATGGTTTTATTTACAAAAAACACGAGAAGCAGTCAGTGGTTTCAACATCTTACATGTTGCAAACATAGATGCTCATCATTAAAGGCACTGCTCATATAAAAGTAGGAAAGACAGCTAAAGTACACACTTAGCTTCGAGAATTGTTCATTTTGTGAGTTTTTGCTGTTTTCCCACTGGAATTGGAAATGTCCCCTGGCTGTTACTTTCTATTCTAAACCAAAGTTAGACTGTCATGATAATTCAAAATACATTTTGTAGTCCCTGTCATAACAGCTTTGCTTCTACTCTTCCAGTATTTTTTAATGACGACTTAATATATAACTGCCAACTACTAAGATTTTTTTTCTTTTATAAAATGTATAATTTACAACACAATCTGTTGTGACAAGTTTTTGAAATAGCACGTCTTACAATGATCATTGTCTGACCTAATTTTACACATTTTTTCAAACTAAAGGACCATTTTGTTCCAGTCACACTCCCAAACAGTTTTAATTCAATAGATTGTACAAGTAAAAAGTGATTACTTTCATTAAAGTTTTGTTTTCTACAACCCTACATGGCTATGATTATTTTGACACATGCAAGCAAGTGAAATAAAACCCTGAGATAATGTTCTAGAAGCAAAACTTTTTCCAATTAAAAGTCCATGGTGACCTCATCTTTTTGAAAGAGTAGATAAAAACCATGTAATTGAATATTAGTGCTGTGTCTGTATCACGTATCTGGGCTGAAAAAGTTTTAACGTTCTACTGAACGTAGGGCTTGTGGAGATTGCTGTAAGGTCCCATGACAGCGAGCTAGCAGCAGGATTATCTCAGTGAGTTTTGAGGCAAACATCTGGCCACATCACATCACTCAGATCTGGGCAAAATATTCCTTATCATTCATAACCATACAGATGAACAGCTGAAGACTCCAACCTGATGTTCTTGCTTAAGAAAAGCTGTTCTTCCAAAAGTTGGGAAGTTCCTTTGCTTAAAGGGATGGAAAACTGCCTCGGCTGTATCCACTAGCCAGATCGTATGAGACCTGAGAGACGGAGCAGTCCGTAAAGAAGTTCGGGAAGGTCAGCCCACATGGAGAACTCTGCTCCACAGGAACTGGGCCTGATGAATCTGTGTTACCATATAGAGACGGCTGCCCTGGCACTGTCCTCATGTCCCCTGTTTTTTTGGTCAAACCACTACCTGTGGCCCAAGGTTCTGTATACAGGAAACCTCCCGTCACAAAATGGTGCGAGTCAAAAGACCCTGGCTCAGGGCCTCCAGTTGCCTCCTGTTGGACCCTGATGGGCGTAGCATGGAAGAGTTCCTGTTCTGTGATCATGTTGCTGTAGTCAGGTCCCAGGAGCTCAAAGAACTCAGTTGCATCTGGATTGCCCCGCTCCAGGTCTTTGAGAGACATGCCGGAAGTTGAAGTAACTCTGGAGCTGTTGGCTGGCTCAGTGAAGAAGGATGGGGGCAGGTTTCGGTGTCTCAGCGGGGGCTTTTTGGCCCTCTCTCCTCGCAAGTCCTTGGCAGGGTTAAAGAGGGCGGCCAGGCTCTTGCTCTGCAAGTTGGCCTGGGCCCCGTCGCGTTTAGGTGGCGTTTTGCTCTGCAGGGTGCTGGTGGGAGTCTGTGGTGAGTCTTGTTTCTTGTAAGGGTCTTGTGTCGCTGCATTCCCAGATGCAATGATCCCTGTGCATCTCTTGATCTGCTTCTGCAGGTACTTGCGGTGATTCACCTTCCTTTTGGACTTAACAGGTTTATCCAGAGCCAGTTTGATGTTGCTTGATGCAGAGTCAATGAAGCTGAGCAAGTCCCTCGTAGTCTCCCTGAAGTCGCCTTCACAGTCAGCTTCGCCCAAGAGACCCCCGTCCAAGCCCTTCCCCACTTCATACTCCATGACTGAACCAGGGAAACAGAAATTTAGGAACTGCGAGTTCATTATGGCCGCCTGAACAGCCATTTCTCTCTGTAATCTTCAATCAAGATGTCCACTGTTATTCCCTAAAAGTTTGTCAGACCATCATTTAGGCACGGTTTTTGTCTATGGTGTTCCAGTGTGGTTTGCTAACCCTTGGTCCTTGCGCTGGTCATGCACTGCGTTTCTATTCACTCTACCAAAAAGAGAACTGGGGGACAGACTTTGGGGGAAGGCACTGAGATTTTAGGGGGCAGGGCTAATGATGTCAGGACATTAGTGGGGAGGGGCTGAGAGACCCTGGGACTTAACTCTTTGCTCATGCCTGACCACCTGCAACTAAGAGGGATTTGTCAGAGGCATCCTACTGGACAACAAGACAATAGCTACTTGTTCAACTGTCTCAAGCAGCTCTTAGTACGTATGTGTATGTGACCAGTACAATGTCATTACATTAAATAATAGTGTTGGTTCAACAATACATTCAAACACATTCAGACATGTACCACAAATTAAATTTCCATTTTTGTTTGTTCTGGATTTTTAGGATGAAAGCTTTTTAAAAAATAAATAAAAAATTGATACCTGTGTAATCAGATTTAGACTATTTTATTATTTAATATATAACCATGCTATTGCAATTTTAAGATCTGATGACATCAGAACGTTACATTAATTAGAGAAAGGGTATTTTCTTTGCCTTTTCCTTTTTGCACTTTTGTTGTAAGCAGATATGATGTATACGATAAAGTTAATAAATGCTTTAAAATATATTTACATGTTTAAACATGTATAAAAATATGTACATACAGAACACAATTTTTTTTCATGAGATTCAAAACCAGTTATACATAAGCAACTGATTTTATCATTTGGAATAAGTTGTTTGCTCAGTTTAAAGTCTGTTACATCTACAGAGCATACAGTTCAATTAGGTTTTGAGGGTATGGGTGTGTATATGGCAAATGCTGAAAAGAAAAAGCGATGGGTTCAAGCTGGTGCTCACGTGGGTATTCCCAACTTCCTGCTAGTGTCTTAATCTGCTTGTGGTGAAAGTTGATTTCTTGTGCATACCCGTACCAGTGGGAATTTTAGCCTCTGCCTGACAACTATTATGGGCTGCCTTTGACATACAGCCCTACAGGGTCTAAATAGCTTCTATTCTTCCTTCGGCAGTGAAAGGGATCTTTGTGCCAGAGATTCATTAAACTGCACCTCACAGCCCCTTCGTAAAATGGGGCTCAATAATGAACAGTCGATTTAACTAGAAAAGCTGCCGGAGCTGTTAAATTAAAGGGGACTAAAGTGCAGTTCGAGCCCAGTGTGCCAGAAGAAATGTTGACCTTAAGAAATCCTGGGTATGAGTGTAACGGCCGCTGTAAACAATCCCGCATTTACAGGAAGTTTCTTGGCCGAGAGTGAATGGCAAAATGGGAGAAGGACCAACACTGAGGGGTTCATAGGGGCCCGAGCTGATCTCAACTGGAGCAAAAGCACTTAAAAAACATGTATTTGGGTCCTGCTGGTAGAAAAAATGAAAAAGGAGCCTCATCAGTACCCTATAGAATCCTTACTACAAAATATGAAAAGATTATTAATGATACTGAGCTGAGACTCGGGTCCACGGATGGGAAATCTCAGTGAAGTAAATGCACTCATGAAGACAAAAAACACACAATGTAATTAAGGTCTATTCCACTAAGCACTGCTCTCCAGGTCTTTATACGGCACATTTGAGGTTTATGTGGCTGCTGAGATAAATGTTTTATACCATTCCCTCATTAAATCTTTGCAGCTTGAGAAACGGCAGGCCAAAGGACAAATTTTCCTGCACATTCTCTTTCTCTCTGTAACACTTTTAAAGATTTTCCCAGGCATTTCTTTTTTTTTTCCTCCTCTCTGCAAGTGCATTTTAAGGTGAAGCAGTGAATCATTTAGATGTTTGCAAAAGTGGAAAAAAAAGGCTGAGCGCCTTTGAGAAAGAGGGACCGTCGAGAGAGTGTTATTATCATGTAAATTCCAATGGAGAAAAGGAACAGTGAAACTGATAGCACTGATCTAATTATCTGTAGCCCAGCTCAAGCCCCTGGCCTGAATGGGGGTCCCGGAGAAGCTGCCATCGCCTTACAATAAACAGCTGCACAACAATGGAAAAATGGCAACAGAATAAAAAACAAACTGCTTTTTACCTCCCATACCTCCAATAATGCATTTCATACATTTCTGCTTTGGGACACTTTTAACACCAATGAGTACTGCAAATAAGATATAAAAAATAAGGAATGCTCTGATTGAAACATCATTTCAAGAGTGTTCAGTTGCACATATGTTTTTTGGCTGCAGAAAGAAAAGTATAACCTACATTAAAACTAGAAATAATCCAAACTCAAACATCAAGGTTTTGGCAGTGCACTCAGCCCTTTCATTTCCTTTTTAAACAAGTTTCCAGATCCTCCTCTTTCTTCAGTAGCCTAATTTTGGCACAGTGACATCACCAAACTAATGGCTGATATTTTCTCCTCTTCCCGCACTGAGCTTTTGTACATGCTAGTCATTCACATTGAGGGCTTGACGCACTGATTCCGGAAACAAGTCTCTATGGCCACATAAAGGGCGAGGGGATCAGAGGGGGTTGGGAGTTGAATACTGGCGAGGGAGGATGGAAAAAAGAAGAATTGCATTACATTAAAGCAAAGAGACAAAAGAGATTCCTGACCACTTGAACTTCTAGAAACACCCCAGTGTGTTTTGTCTGGGGAGAAATACATGTTGGGAAAGAGAACACAAAATACGTCTGCAACTGACGCGCTGCTTTTTACACTACATACAAAACATATCTGCAGACAAAAGATCTTTGTACCTTACACAAAACAAATTATTGGGAGGGGGTGTGACAATAAACAAGGTCAAACAGAGGTGAACAAATGTCTTGGGGGGAGAACAAATGAGGCAAGCAGTGAAACAACATTCATCTTTCCGCTTTCGTTTCACGTCCCTGGAAAGCTGCTTAAGCAAACCAACCATTGAAAGTGGGCATTGTTTGGTTATCGTTACACACTGTGCACCCCGCCCTCTACCCAGGGAATTTACAAACTCAGCATCTACTCTTTCTCCTTCACCCTCTCTCCCTACCCCCCAGAACACCCTCGCCATCGAGTTCAGGCTTCAAAAGCAGGTTATACACACACAGGCCTAATCTCTTCTCACTGGTGTGCGGTCTGCATTAGCAGTGGCAGAGATAGATCCACACACCATGGGTCATCAGAATACTAACAACAAATTTGATTGATGGAAGTGTCAAGACAAGAAAAAAGGATGGTGAAATTAACAACAGCACTGAAAGCCCTGAGAAAAGTGAGATGTGGCTCACGTTAACGTTTGTCTTTGTTTGTGTCCATAGGGGAGGAAACTGAAGATCATGTGAGTTGTGTCCAGAGGGATAAATGATATTGGTTTTCTTCTTTAGACATGTACATCATCAGACAACCATTTTAAAAAGACATTACTAAAGCATGAGGCATGGCAAGTGCTCCCTAGCTGTCAGTGAGGACTCTAAAAATTGGTACAAGTGATTGCAATGCCCCCCAAGGTCCTCAACTTCAAAAGTATTTAACTGGAGCAATCAAGGGCAACAGTGTCTATGCATATTTATTCTGACTTTCTACACCAGCAGCATGAATTTATCCCATCAAGTAGGGATGCATTGATATGGAATTTCTAAGTTTAGGAAAGTAAAGTGGGCTAAAATCTTAAAGCCAAAACAAATGTATTAAATCTGACATTTTTCAGATAACTATTCTAAAACTTTACATTATTTAATACAAACAGTTTACATTATTTAGCAGAACGTGTGATGTAGTGTGTCCCAACACCGGTCCTGGAGTCCCCCTGTCTTCTCCTTGCAGTGGTTCCCAGCTCAGTACAGAATTAATTTCCAATTATTACTCATTGCGCACTCAATGGTTTGGGCCCTATATACATCTTTGATATGAATATAATCCTGGTAGGTCTTATCTCTGCAGGAGATGCTCAGCTAGTGGTGAGAAAAGCTGAAACTACTCACTCACTCACTTTTTGTAACCTGCTTACTAGGGATGCAGGTACCTGGAGCCTATCCCAGGGCCAATATGTGCAAGGCAGAGACTCACCCTCAGCACCCCACCAAATGAGCTGAAGCTAAACATGGTGAAATGGCATTTAGGCACTTGTACTGCCCATCAGTGTCAGATCAGCACCAACTGTAGCTTTAAAAAGCTGCTAAAATCCTCATTATTCTCCTCCACGTTCTTTAAATATTACCACTTCCACTGCACTTTCAATCTTCTTTTATTGATATTCTACATACTCTTTAAATCTCGTCTTTTTCTTTTATTCTATTTTAGTTTTTATTCCATTCCAGTAAAGCACATTGAGTGACCTTTGTGCACGATAATGAGGTATATAAACAAACTTGACTCGAAATGTCTTGTTAATTAGATGATTACTTGGATCAAGTGTGTTAGTGGTGGGTAAAACAAAAAATCTCAATGAACATTGTTTTAGAGCCAATCATCACTGTACGTGTATCTAACAATGAGAGAATTGCATATGCACTTATATTGTGGCTTTTCATTGCTAGTATAATAATGGTCTACTTACTCAGATGGGCAATCAATCCACCAATCACTGGATGTGGCTGTTGATTTATTCACCATGCTATCCATTTGTGTGAGGTACAAACAAGGGGAACTCCAACCATTCCCATGTGAATGCAAAATGACCTGTTGAATTATCTGCCATAACTCCAACATTGGACTGCTAATGATTAAAAATTCCAATTCCAAACTACCACACATGCCTAAATGAAGTTTTATGAGGAATAATTAGAACAAAAGAAATAACTCTACACACTACTGTTGTAGTAAGACAAGGGCTGACACTTGTGACCCTGTAAAATGGTTGACAAACATCTATCATTTCATGCCATTCAGCTTCACTTCATTTGCAGAGCCTCACCCTTCAACCCCAGCTCACCAGCAGGCCAGAAACCGCCTCTGCACTCAGTCTGTAGTATTAATAATACTACTAGCAGGGGGCAGGTTGAAAAAGACGAGGGGATGTCGAGGTATAGCAATTTAGAGTGGTTCGAGCGGACGGTGAATGAATGACATTCTGGGGGAGTCCTGTGGGTCAGTCTGCATGGGGTATGGTCTCTGCACTCTACCCCGCTAACCTCCCGCTAGCCACTTTATTGCTCAACGTCTGTCGTGGAGTTTTCATTAAACCACGCAGGAGCAGCAGCCGAGGAAGAGCAGGAAATGGGATCTCTCTGCTGGATTCTATTAATATGCATCTACATTGCAATGAGTTCTTTTATCATAACAGAAGCATTTCTCTGGTTCTCTTCTTTCTTTCTTTCTACCTCAGATATTTTAGATTACTTGCATACTGAAATAGTATGCACAGCTGACCAAAGCATGTTCAGCAAATATAGTTACATGTACTCATGTACGTAATCTGCAAATTGTATCAGCTTTGATCTGGGACAGTGCTAGGAAAAAAAAAAAAAAAGTAACGAGAACAACCAAATAATTGAGCACCAACTGGGATCATTCATTTTGATTTTGTGATTTAATTGCAATGTTCATATATGTATTTTATGAAAAACAAAACACAGACTATGAGTTCCTGAAGGAATCCAGCCCATTCGGAGTAATCACTTAATCATTTAAATATTCAAGTTTTTTTTAAAAAGTAAAGGCCATTTGTTTTTGCTGTTTTTTGGTTTGTTTTTTGCAGGACAGCTTTCAATGAAGATATTATTAATTATTATTATTATTATTATTACCACCATCAACAACAACAATATAATAATACATTGACTGGATTATATTTTTATGATGTGGGATACTGACAGATATGATATTGAACAGAAAACAGGGAAGAGAGTGCACATTCTAAAGACGGGCAGACATTTATCAACAGTAAAGGATGTTCACATAGCTTTATAATTACAGCTGTAATTGGTACCATTTAAAGTATGCAGTTGCAAAAGGAACATTTTATTTAAATTTAAAAATATCCACGACTAATGCCATGTGATTGTTATTTTAATTTCTTGAAAAATAAAATAAACTAGCTCTGTGTCAAGGGAATAGGTAAAAAGGTAACTGGTAAAGAATCTTATCTGAGAATCAATTAAGGTTTCATCACTCTAGCTTATACTACACACATTAAAGGACAAATACAGTATTTTTAACCAACTGCATACTTTTCACCATAATGGCACACAAAATAGACAGTAAATGAGTACTTTGTAAATTTTCCAAAGAAAATGTGTTTCATCCACCTGGTTTTACACATGCTCCCAGTTTTCTTTATATCTTTACATTACTGTTCTTGCTTTTGGCACTTTATCAAGCTAAATGTTCCACTGAGGATTCTCCAAACACTACTGTATGATTTGCAAGTCTAATGTGAGAAAGTACTTAGTATATGAGCATGAAATATGTTCATAAAATCATCTGAATTCCAGACTTCACAAAACTGTGGTCATAATATATACAGTTCTATTTGAAGAGAAACGTGAAATAGTTTAGTAGGTTTTTGTTTTCATTTACTGTGTTTAATTTGTTTACTATAATTTACTATAAATTTATTGCATTTTCAAGTGTTACAGAAGGTTTATGGTGTTTTTCCTTTTTTTTACTATCCCATTTTAAAAATCAGGTTTCCTCCTAAATGAGTTTAAAGGTTGATTTAATGAATGAATGAGTTTAAAGGTTGATTTAATGAATGAATGAGTTTAAAGGTTGATTTAATGAATGAATGAGTGAATGAATGAGTGAAAAAAATAATGAGCACATAAACATAATCTTTGGTCCAATTTAGTAAACAATTTGCCTTTGGCACACAATGCTGGTCTTAACTGAGATTCTACAAGCTCTGGTGCATTTACATCCACTGTCCAAAGAGGCTATCGTGTAATTATTGAATGTTTGATCCAGTGCTTTAAGTACTGCACCTCCAGGGCCCGAGCTTGGATGACAGATGCTGGATCATATTCATTATTGTAGCGCAAGTCGAGGTGATGAGCTCCATCAGGGATCACAATGGCGACCAGAGAGTCAGAGAGGTTCTTGGTGACTCCACCACTCATCCAAGGGTCCAAACCTCCATTACTGGAAAAGAAGAAGAGAGTACCAATCACTGGTGCATATTAACTCAAAGACTACCACCTGTGATGACAGAAGCATGGTGTAATTCAACATTATTTCCCCAACTCATCGCTCACTGAAACAAGCTAAATAACAACTAAATGTCAATCAAATGTACATTTACCTTTAAAAGATTGGATTTACTGTTCAGAAGTTTAAAATGAATTTTTAAGCAATAAATATGCATACCCGAATTGAACAGAAAACTTCCAAAACTCACTCAGTCCATTTTTTGTGATTTTTTAGGTAACTCTACTATTGGCATATTTTTACATGACCTCTTTATGTGCAATAGCATAACTGAACAAAACTCACTCAGTCCTTGCATAATACACGGTACAAGCTTAGGTGAATTTCCAAAACTCGCACAGTCGAGTAGTACTTACTTACCCAGGTCTCCCAGGCGGTAGATTATAAACAAAGAAGGACATAATATTAAACTTGTACGTAATTTTGTGACATTGAATATCGATTTTCTTAAAAATTGTTTTCATCATATTTTTTAAACAAATTCGCCCATACTAAAATGTCCAGGAGTTGCACTTTAGAAACAGGCATTGAAAAATTACAAGTAACTGTAAAATTTCAATAAAAAAATTTTTGCTGTAAGAAGGTGAAACAAGTAAAACGCGATTTTCCAAAAAAATGCTTTTGGACAGAGTGAGTTTTGGAAATTTGCTATTAAATTCCTTCAACTGTGTTATTGGTGGTAGCATCTGAAGTGCTTTGGGGATTTTAACTAGAGCAAAGTATTTTAGAGCAAGAATTCACTGAAAAGAGAAGAACAACTTTGGTCACTAAGCTCACAGATGATGGACAGAAAAAAACATTCAGGAGCAGTTCTAAAGGTAACTTAATTATTTTAGCTAGGTATGTGTACACTTTTAATCAGTGAAGGTAAATTTCCCTTGATTTAAAGAAAATGTTGAGATGTCAATCAAGAAAGAGTGGACTGATGTGAAATGGTTCACTGTAGAAAACTATTTTCTCACATATAGACACATACACACCCTTATACGCGTATATGCACATACTCATATAAACACGCGCACACAATCATACATTTCCACACACATACACACCCACACACACGGATATACATAGGCATACATAACACAATTAGAGGCACACGCACAAATTCATACAGATGCACAGACACACACACATACATCCACGCATATGCACACATGCTCGCAGGTACAGGAATATATACATAATCAAAAGCTACCCAGAACCACAGGTTTCTGTAAGCTGTTAATACTCTGAGAGTAGGAATGTATGTTGTTTCTACAGTGTTGCCGTTGCTTTGTATCTTGTTCTGTGTTTGTGTGGCTGGGTCTTGTCTTTTGTTTTTGTTGTTTTCTTCTCAGATGCAGCCTTCAGAACGATTGCACAGTGTCAGCAGTTTTCATTTGGATCTCCAACCTGTTCACTTCAAACTTCTTTCTATCTGTATAAATAAAATTAAAAGTTCAGATAACAAGAGGGGTTTATACTGTCATGCCCCCCTTGGCAAAACAAAGGTGTCTGGCACATCATGGCACCCAGCTTCACATTCTGCTTGCTAAGTTGCTGGACACGACAAAAAAATAAAAATATTAAAATTAAAAAAATAAATAAATAAAAGACAACCCACTCTTTTCCTCAGATGTGATTTACCAACAAGAAAAATGTCCATGAATAGGAGACTTATTGTAATCCTAAATCACCAAATAGATAAAATTCTACACATTTAATCATTCCAGAGAAAGGGAATACATTGTTTAAAACTGGAAATATAGAACTGTCTTTTTTCCCCTACAGCTCCGGTTTTGAGAGAACTCCATTACTGTTAAATGACAAAATAATAAACACACTTATCCTACAGCATGTCCTAATAGTGTGTAGTACAAACATAAACTACTAAATACAAGGGATTCTGACGCCACTAATCAGATTCCTGTGCTTAAAGTACTGAGAGACAATTCAAAAACTAGTGGCAAGGCAAAATAAGAGGAGTATACAAGATCATGGTCTGTTTGCTGCCTATAAGCAAAGCCTCTTAGAGGTAATCTGGACTGCCCATTGAGAAGGGGCAACAATAACAAAAGCTAAGCCAGTAACTCCCATATGGCAGTCCAAGCAGCACCAGTAACAGCCCCATAAATGCTACTGTTCCACTCGCCAAGGTATTCAGCAGTCAATTTAAGGGCCATCTTTGTATTCAGGCCTGTTCCTATAACTAAACTAAAGTTTCCACAGCAGCCATTTCCGTGCGAGACCCATAACTGTTAGAGGAAAAGTAGTTTCATAGACATTCATCATGTTCATGTTAATGCATCGACTCATATTCATCCGGCCATTTTTCACTAAGACGGTGTTTTCTTATTAGTTCATTTTTACTCGTAGCTTGTCTTTAAAAATAGGAAAATCATTTCAAAAACGCAGATTCTAAACATGAAATTTGCTCCACATTGGTGTATCAAATGTTAAGTTTTGCGATATTAATGTGATGAGTTACAGTTGTGTATCCTGGCAAAGCTTTTTTCTCCATTGTTTCACTTTGGAAGAAACTGAAAAGTATGGAAAGTGCAGTCTCAAACCTGTCCATATGAAATATAGCTCGAATCAAATGTACTGCGATTCATACATTGCCACGTATTTAATTACTTACTTACATACTAACATTACGATAATAAAGTCATGCAAATCGAATTTACAGTAAAACAAGTACAATACCTAGAAATAAAAGATGAACTTTATAGTGGTAACAACCAGCCTTTCACATCTGCATTGGAGTCTCTAACTCTGGGGTAAACTCAGCATGTGTAAATCATGAATTCAAACATGTACACCAGCATGCATTCAGTGTGTCTCGTGAATTTCTGCGTCATTGCCTGTGTGTATCTTTAATAACGTTGCAACAAACCTCATGTGAAAGGTCTAACTGTAAATGGCTGCATTAGATACAGTCTGGTTCAATGAAGGTCTTGTTTTGTTGCTTTTTCCCCTTTAGGCTCTATAATACTAAAACAGTGCTTCATACAAAAGAAACTTTTCCTGTTTAAACTGATAAACACGCTCATTCAAATCCACGCTGCAACCTGGAGTTATCATTTCTTTCCCTGGAGAAACTGTTACCAGTAATGTTACTGCAGCTATGGCAACCACACTGATGCTTGAAAACATGCTGGACAGTCAGGTTAAAAGCCAGACGCTGTTGCTTCTCACCTATAACAAAGCATATATATGTTTTAAAAGAAAGCAAGAAAGACCGTTTCCAACAAAACAGTAAAATGAAAAAAAAAGAAAAGAAAATAGACAGTGGAAATGTATTTATGACATTAATATCCTAATGTCTCATGTAAATTCAATAATAATGCACTGAGACAATTTGACGGCTGATTTTACTAGACTGTTCTGTAGCTGGAAAGTCCCAAACTAACGGAAAGAACAAAGGAACGCGTTTCCATTTCATGGTCAGAGTCATATGTGAAATAGCTTGCCTTTTCTGACAAAGGCTGAACTTTATAAATAGGTCTGGTTTGAGAATCAGTTGTATTTGGAAAAGATCCTTGTGCTCCAGTGAGCATCAGGCCAAATCTATTTTACATCATAAAAAGAGCAGCTCTTTCTGTGATAGCACAGGAACGTCATTCAAAGATGAATCTCAACCTTTCCAGACAATATGCACAAAAGTAGCATTCCTCTGGACATGCAGGGTCTGTTACTATACACTTTTCATAGTCTAACAGGTACATAGAAGGAAAAAAAATAAATAAATACTATCCTTACGCTCAAAGGGTTGTGGGTTGTTTGAAACTGGAATTATGTCAACATTAAGTAAAGTGCATTAAATTCTTAACAGATACTCCAAAATCCTTAATAGGTGCTCTTTTTAACATAGTTATCGACAAATGATAAGATTTTTTTATTCTAAGAAGAATGCCATGGGATTTTAAAACTGTATCGTGTATTGCGGTAGGCGATGTGACAAAGGTATTTTTGACCCCCTTTGTGGCTAAAACAGCTTCCACTCTTCTTGGAAGTCTTTCCACAAGATTTTGGAGTTTCTGTGGGAGTTTGTGCCCATTCATTCTGAAGAGCATTTATGAGGTCAGACACTGATGCTGGACAAGAAGGTCTGGATCACAATCTCCATTCCAGTTCATCCCAAAGGTGCTGGATGGGGTTGAGGTCAGTCATGTTCTTCCACACTGAACTCATCCAGCCACGTCTTTATGGAGCTCGCTTTGTGCACTGGGACACAGTCATGCTGGAATAGAAAAAGTTCTTCCCTAAACTGGGTCCACAAAGTTGGAAGCATGATGCTGTCCAAAATGTCTTGGTCTGCTGGAACATTAAGATTGTCCTTCACTGTAAGTAAGGGGTCTAACCTAAACTCTGAAAAACAGGTGTGTCCCAATACTTTTGTCCATATAATGTACATAGACTTGTAGCTAATTCAGCTTCACCACATAATGCTAGTGTAAATGAAAATTATTGGGCTGTAAAACTGTTAATAATAACTGTTTTTACTGAAGCATTGCTTTGAGTTGAAGGCTGTAATATTTATGCAATTTATTTGTTCTTCCACAGTCTGGACCAAGCGCGAATCTCAAAGGTACCACTGGATGGCGCATTTGATCCTAAAGAGGGGACCAGTGTTATTTATACCGTATTACCCAAACAGCCATAACGGTGGCTGGAAAAATCATTTTTATGTTTCATAACATGCCAGATATCAGTGTCTTCACCCTCCTTTCTACCTGACCTCGTCCAGCAAATCATACCTCCGTACAAAAGGTTTTAATGTTATCGCACACTAAACTACGCTAATGTGGCTAACAAGGAATACATGTTGTACCAGTTAGCATGTGAAATAAGCCATGCTAGCACTGTTTAGGTAGCTAACACTGGTTAAATTAGCTGTTTAAGCCTCGTGAACACTGTGGGAAGCTAACTTTGCCAGGTCACATGATGTCATGCAAAATTAGCCATTAGCTAACACAGGTTGAAATAGGCCTTTATCAGAGAGCTACATTTAATAAGGGAGGGAAATGGGACAGTTTTATGAGCTATTTCTTTATCCGCATCACCTGTGATACATAATCACATTTATTGGATATCAGGAGCATTTATTCCCAAAATGAAGTAATTTTTCATTCCAGACTCCAATCGCCGAAAGAACACATTTTGGGTTCAGTCATGAGTGCAAAGTAAAACATCGTAAAATGTCTAATGAACTAACAAACTGAAATGGTTAATCATGATTACTTGAATAATTTGTTTAATATACCTTCTTTCAATAAAACCATGTTATACAGAACATCCTCATGTTTTAATGGTTTATGATTTCATTATTGCTTTGTATAATATGCCATTGCTTGGTTCTCGCTAAAGATGATTTAATGTCTGACCCAAAAGGATCACATCTGCTATTGAAAGCCTAATCCCAATGTATTTGGACACCTGACCATTCCACCAACAGGGACTTTAATGACATTGCATTAAAATTCATAGACTTTAACATGGAGTTTGCTGCTAAACCCTGTTTTTCAGGGTTTGGACCCCTTACTTCAAGTGAAGGACAATCTTAATACTTCAGCAGACCAAGACATTCTGGACAACACCATGCTTCCAACTTTGTGGACCCAGTTTGGTGAAGAACCTTTTCTA
>JBBJLS010000001.1:26008462-26022259 GCA_037577275.1 Bryconaethiops microstoma
GTGTGTGTGTGTGTGTGTGTGTGTGTGTGTGTGTGTGTGTGTGTGTGTGTGTGTGTGTGTGTGTGTGTGTTTATATGGTAGGGTGGTGGTGGCCTAGTGGTAGGATACTTGCCTCTAGACCAAGAGGTCGTGGGTTCGAATTCTACCTCCAGGACACCACTACTGGGCTCCTGAGCAAGACCCTTAACCCCAGGGAGACTGTCCCCTGTAGTTAGGGAATGGAAGTCGCTTTGGAAATGCCTTTGCTAAATGCTGTGTATGTGTGTGCTCAAAGACACCAACATGGTGGGTTGCGGGAATGTTCTTAAACTCTATTTTATACACTAGTCGTAGTCTTACTAATTAATTTCTAATGACCGGTCATTTTTGATCGGAACACAATAGGAGGGTTAAAGGTGCGTGCCACGTTTTTTTCCTTTATAGAGAGCCAGGGGGAGCTTTGGAGCTTTAGGGGAGCCTTGTGGCTTTAGAGGCACGAGGCTCTACCCCTGGCTCTCTACGGAGGAAAAAAAGTGGCACAACCTTTAAATGAGTCCCGAGCCGGCTGTCATGGAGCATTTTGCCCCGTAGCTCGGCCGGGAACAACCTAGCTCCGCAAAGTTTTACATGGACCCTCAGCTCCCGCAGGCCTATCAAACGTGGCTGGTGGTGAAGCTCTCCTCCCTGCAGAACTGGGGTGTCAGTCCCGAGAGCCGGACATTCTGAGCCTCGTCACTCCACGGGGCGAGCACCCAGCCATGCCAAATTTGACATGCCATGAGACCTTTCCAACAAGCCCAACTAGCCCATGGGGATCTGGAGTTATTAGCCCAAAACCTTCCCTCATTGTTCTCTATGGAGGGCGGGGAAAAAAGTGTCATGCGCCCTTAAATGCGCTGCCAAATTCTGACCCAGGAAAAACGGAGCTCGGCCGGGGAAAAACCTAGCCCGTGAAAATTTACAGGGATCCTCAGCTCCCCGAGACCTATCGAACAAGGCTGGGCACGAAGCTCTCCTTTGCAGAGAACCGGCGCGACGTTCCCGTGAGCACACTTTAAATTATTTATTAAAAAGTTCCTGTGTTTGTTTATTCTCCCCCTTTAGTATCGATAATAGTATCGAGTATCGAGCGCCATCCATGATACTATCGAGTATCGAGTGGTATCGAATTTGAAATTTCAATATTGCGACAAGCCTACAAGGTGCCTAGATAAAGGTGTTTTTCAACCACTCTGCATTCAGCCAAACCAGTATACTGATCACCGACCTGAACATCTAGAATCATGTGCACCTGTTTCTTCACTGGTTCAGGACTTAAGTTAGATGTGCTTTGTTCTGTTTGAATGAATCATACGTATGTCACTGAGTGGTTGAGCAAACAAAAACATTTATCTAAAACTGCTCAGGTTCAGGAACTGGACTGAAAATGAGAATCTTTGAAAGTCCTTCAGGAAGCCTGGAGAACTGTTCCTTAAGATTACACTAAAATACAAGAAAGTTAGGGTTATCAAAATAAGAAGAAATGAGGGGTGGCTCAAGTACTGTATGTTACCTATATAATGCTGACAAAAACTGGTTGTTGCCACTATTGTTTTAATGTGTGTGACAGAAGTTTTTGTATAGATGACAGTATGTCATACTGTTTGATATAACTTAACAACTCAACACAGATTGAGGTAAATTGGAGATGATTTAGATTCAGTTTTGGATTCAGTAATGTTGTCTTTCACAAATATGAAGCAAAAAAAACATATTTAACACACCACAAAACACATTATACACATATACACCTAAATACATGCAAGAAATAATCTTAAATGAGCATTTGTTTCATAAGCATCTGATGGGTATGTGCTTCTATTACTTGTCAACTACATTAGCCTCATAGTGCAAAATTAAAAAAAGAAAACTTAATATGCCAAACTTGTCTTGGCTGGTCTAATGCATTTTTGTAGTAAAAGGGTAGACAGCAATGCTGAAATGTTATTTAAAGTTTCTCCTTCATTGCCTGCCAATCAAGCATCACATCGGTGACATAAGAAAAGTACAAAGCGTACATGATAGATAAGTATGTATCTCCCATTGAAGTACCCATTTACCTTTTCTGTGGGGAGCACTTCACCCCTTTCTTCTACATCGGCCATCTCCTCTAGGCTTTGTTCCTCATTTGGCTTTTGCTCTTGCTGGATCTCCATTGGGTCGGAAGGCTGGGCCTCATCTGAGCCTTCTGTTGCAGCTGCCTCTTCCTTCTCCTCCTTTTGTATAACGGTTAACCCCCCATTGTCCTGGCTCACATCTCCACTGTGCCCCTCCTGTGGCACTGTGTCTTGGTTGGGCACAACCGTGACATCTTGCAGGTCCTCCTCTTTCTCCTCTTGAGGAGCACTGAACACCTCCCCGTTCTCATCAGGACTGTGTGGAGTGCAAGGGCTCCTCTCATGTGCATCTGCTAAAACCTCCTCACCCGCCGACTTCCTGTGCTGCCGAGTCGGCGGTCGCCGCTTGAAGGACAGCCGGACCCGACTCTACCGGGCAAACAGACAAAACACCATTGTTTACAATTGTATCACAAACGATTCTGACACATCCCAGTATGTAAAAATGAACAGAAAAACCTTTAATCCCCAAATATACAGTGCTGTGCAAAAGGTCACAATTTCTTCATATATTGTTTCCAAAGTGCCAGACTTTCTTGTATTTTTAATATAGTTTTGAAGAACCGTTCTCCAGGTTCTCTTCCTGAAGTACTTTCAAAGTCCCGTCCCTGAACTTGACCAGTTTCAGAGGAATGTGTGTGTTTGTTAAGCCACACAGTGACCAATGTATGAATCATTCAAGCAGAACAAAGCACATCTAACTTAAGGCCTGAGCCAGTGCAGAAACACTTGCAGATGATTCCAGATGATCAGGCCGGTGATCACTATACTGGCAGTGCTGAATGGAGCCTAGGCACTTTGGGCACTTTGCAGCCTGTCACAGTAAAACATTTGTTCCCCTTTCTTTAATTTAAATCTACTCAGTTTGTGAAAGATAAGTGTTTTTGCACCAACAAGGTGTTTCAAAGAAACAAAGAAAGAAATGATTGGTGGCTCAAGGTGGCTCAAAATTCTATAATGTGACAGTTGCGAATTTGCTTTATACAGTCATGTATTTGAAGTGTTTCCTGTGCAGTAGCTTTGATTTTAAGTGGGTTTTAAGTCATGGGAGCGTTCAGCAAAGATACTGACCACCAGGGAAATACTGACCACCGAAAATTATGGCAACAAAACAGTAAAAAATAGCACTTTTGTCCAAAATAAATAATTAAACAAAAACAAAAAGGTGTCAAAATCAAATACTTGAATACTTGCTGAAACACTTCTTTTGCTTTCAGTGAAGCTGGAATTAACTAATAGAAGCTCTTAAATCGTGTACTGTTTAAGGTGGAATGGGAATTCTAATCAAAAAGCTGGGAAGCATGAAGCTAACTTTGGGCTCAGTTACTTTCCTGCAAAGGTGCTGCAATTTTCAAAGAGAATGAGTGGATATTTCAAAGACTTTGACACTGAAAATGTTGGCTATCGATGTCTAACTAGTGTTGGCTCTGAAAAGGTGGAACAATATCCAAGCACTTCTCCACTAGAAGTCTGAACTTGAAAACCCGACTTCCTGTCTGACATGCGGAAGCGAAAGGGAAAGGCTCTTGTGAATATGCTGATGCCATCTGTGGCCAGTTTCAAAATTCATTGTCTTTTTGTAATCCGTTGTGTGACCTCCTGAATCACTTCAGTACGTTTATTTTATGTAAACTCTTTATTATCTGGTTTATCGGTTTTGCTGTTTTGTTTTTCGGGGTAGTGTTTCTGGAATTTTGGACCCAGTAGTTTTCAGCAATTCTGTTCATTAGTGGTAATGATGTGCCATTTGAAACTTAAACTTAAAGATTAAATATAAGACATATTTAATATTAAAATGATTTATGAATTCATTTATGAATCTATCGTCACAGACAGAGGTAAGGATGTGAGGGAGAACTAGGTTAAAAGGATTACAGGTTTCATCCTCCATTGCTGGCCACTTTAGGCTTATGTGGAGCTTAGGCCCTGAAACCAGCTCAAACTCTGCAGCTCATCTGTCCTAACCAGTGTGTGACATCATTTCTGCTTTAATGTGCAGTTGGCTGAGGGTCTCTATGTGTTTTGACATTTTCTCCGGCATGACCTCTTTACTCATATAGGGCAGAGGGAGCCCTGCTGAGTCTCGTAGGCCGCATTCGCACGTAAGCTATATACAGATTCAAATCCCCTTTATATCACTTAATACTGTGAAGTTCACACTCAGACCAGAAATGTTGCAGTAAAAACAGTGTTTGCTTTAAATAGCCCTGTTTTGGACAGTAAATCAGACAAATGATAGCAGCAACATGCAGACATGTTCAAAAAGCTGTAAAACTGGTGGGAGCTAATGATGATGCAGCTGGTAGCCTAGTGGTTAGGGCGTTTGCTCTGTGACCAGAAGGTTGTGGGTTCAAATCCCAGGACTGCTAGTGACATCTCTGATGTACCCTTGAGCAAGGTACTGTCCCCACACACTGCTCACCGGGCGCTGTGTTCCTGGCTGCAAGCTGCTTCACTTAGTGAATGGGTTAAATGCAGAGAAGAATTGTGCGCTGTGGTGTGTTCACGTATTACAAATGGTCCCTTCACTCACTTTATGTTACTTGTCATATTTTGTCACTTATTAAAGTTGTCACTCATTGCCTACTTTTAGCATTTTGTGATCATTTCATAACATTTATGCCTTCCTGCATAGAAAAGAAGACATAAAGACATAAATGTTATGAAATTATGTTATCAAAAATGGTTTTATATACAAAAGTTCTAAAAAAAAAAAACGCCTGTCTTAATTCCTTAGCATTAACCGTTTCAGTTGGTTTTTTTTAAGACTCATACATGCAAGTAAGCTCTAATCTGATTAGACCTGTATTGTGCCTCATTTAAAAAAAGTAACTCAGGCTGAAACTTTCCTTACAACTTTCAAGTGAATGAGTAGAGTGGACAAAATGTTTTATTTTTCCAAGGCACAGAACGTTCTGTAATGGTGGGGGTCTTACAGGTTAACGATATATTTCCTGTGGAGTGTGACGTTGTTATGAAACGGTTCATAGTTATAGTTTTAGCTACATAAGCTCAACCCTGTTTACTGGAAGCAGGTGTCACATTTACAGTATTAGAACTATAACTGCATACGGTCAGCACTTTTCAACGAGTACTTCATAGAAAAATCACAGCTCTCAAGGAAATGAATGAAACTTTCAATAAAGCAGTCAGACCTTATTGATGTTTGGCAGAGGAGTACCCTCAACCGGCTGCTCGAAGCTGATGGGCATCTCATCCTCGCTGAGGTGTTGAGGGGGCCGCAGTGTGGGGCCTAGTGAGCCACAGGGGCTGATGGGACAAAAAGGTGCAGGCTGCAGCTTCGCCTCGGGGCTTTTGGGGGAGGAGAGCAGTGCTGTGGGTGTCAAAGTGAGGTTTGTCTGCAAGAAACAAACACAAAAGAGAAGAAAACATTGTGTCACAGGCTTTCTGTGAGATAAGACTTCTTTTTATATCCTGTAATGTGTCTGGAGAATAATTTAATGTGGAAAATAAAAACCTGACAGGTGATTTAATCATGTTTGAAGCATCACATGGCAATGAGCGTAGCTTAGAGACCTACATAAACATCTGCGCCACCAGAGCTGTCTGATTTGCTCTGGCCTAACCTGAATTCAGCTTTGAGAACATACCATACAAAGCCAAAGACAGCCAAAGAACATGGGGGAAAGAAATATAACTTTCTTCTGGAAGTTGAGATGCTTCTGTGTGTCCCTGGTGGAGGACTAACCTCTCTGGTAGAATACTAGCCTTGTAGCGGCTCTTAATTTCAAGTCTAGGTTTACTAGTATGAGAGGCATATTTTATTGTGGACTATAAAGCCCAAACTACGTCACTCTGGATAAGAGCATCTCTCAAAGCTGTAAATGTAAATGTAAATAAAGGCACCAACAAATAAGTTCTTTGGAAGAACAACTTTTGGCCCCTTAAAGAACCTTTCAGTGGATTTTTCTTTAAAGACACATCTTGGTAATGAGATGTGTGAGGGTAAAGAACCTCCACATATTGTAAAGGCTGTAATAAAATTTCAAGGTTTTCCCTTGAACTGTCCGCCCAAGCCCATTTAGGAATTCTTTGTTAAAAATGCATCTTAATTGCATGATAACCAGCCTGAACCAGGCACAGATTGGCCAAAGGCAGTGAAATCTTTAAACTGATGATGAGAAGTTCATATCTGTAAAACAGTCCTACCTGTACAGGAGAAAAGAATAAGAAAGAGAAGCGGCAGCCCTTTTGTCCCATGGCTGCTAAATGGAGACGAGGACGACTCAGCACCCCAGGGAACGTATCTAAGGCTTTATCTCATTAGCACAAGAGCTTGGTCAGACGCAAGTGCAACAGGGCCCTTCCCCTCCCCCTCTCCTCCCAATACTGCTGCTGACTTAGAGCTTTAGCAGTGGTGCTGCTGCTAATGAACACTGTGTGGCAGCACAGCTGCAGGATGTGAAGTGACAGCAAATAGTCGTTTCCTTTATGAGTGTCTATTTTACATACAACCATTCAAAGCTTGGGGAAACCTAGTTTTTCAAAAGAACATGCTTTCTTTGATCATTTGCAGTAACATGTTTAAGACTTGGCAGTGGGAAGCCCACACATTTTATCTCATATTTGTGATGCCAGAACCAGGTCTCAGACTTTGGCAAAAAGATTTTAATTCTATGCCTTTAACTGTAGCTTGCAAAAGAAAGCTGACAAATCATCATTCGGGTAATAGTTCTCTTTACAGCAAGGAAGACACCTTGATAAAAAAAAAAAAAGAAGAGTACTGCAAAATAAACACAATGTGTTATTAAATTGCAGCTTTATGGAACCCTTTGCTGCTATTGTTTTTATAACTGCAAAGTAAGAGATCAAATTTTGGAACAAAAACTGACTTTATTAAGCAGTAGTATTTCCTCGTGATGCAAACACTTAGTGAACATGTGTTCAGTAATAGCCCATAGTTGCATATCTACGAACGAAACATTTTTAGGTCTGTGTCAGAAATCCTAAAAGGCTTCTGAAGGAGACTGAAAATGTGAAGAAAGCTTAACAGTCCATTCTTGAAGTTCCTGTGTTGAAATCAGTAAAAATTGGTCTGTGTAAAGATCTAAACAACTTTTAGAAGTGGCAGATTTATAAGTCTAGATGACAGTGTATCTTCAAAACGGCAGGTCTTGTGTGGGGTTCCCAGTATATAGTGGTCAGTACTTAGCAAAAGTGCTCCAAAGAAGAACAACCAGTGAACCGGCAACAGGGTCATGAACATCTACACAACAAGGTTCATCGATGCACTTGGGGAGCCCGTTTGGCTCTATCCCAGAGTTACAACAATGCTATTACAACAATACTATTAAAAATGCACCTACAACAGAAATGTGAGGATCAGAACTGGACCATGGAGCACTGGAAGAAGGTGGCCTGGTCTGATGAATCACATTTTCTTTTAAATCATGTGGATGGCTGTGTGTGTGTGTGTGTGTGTGTGTGTGTGTGTGTGTGTGTGTGTGTGTGTGTGTGTGTGTGTGTGTGTCACCTGTTGAAGAGACAGAACTAGGATACGCTATGGAAAGAAGGCAAGATGGAGCTTTTTGAGACAAACCACTGAACTAAACACTGCAGACCAAGTTCAGCCCTTCATGTCAACAGTATTCCCTAAAAGCAGTGTTTCCTTTAAGCAGGCTGACGTCCTGCCACACTGCATGTACTGTTCAGAAACAGTTTGAGGAACATGACAAAGAGTTCAAGGTGTTGACTTGGTCTCCACATTCCCCACATCTCGATCCAGTCAAGCATCTGTGGCATGTGCTGGACAGAGTAGTACATTTAGGCCCCACCTCAGAACTTACAGGACTTAAAGGATCTGCTGCGAACATCTTGGTGCCAAATACCACAGCTCACCTTCAGAGGTCTTGTGGCATCCATGCCTCAGCAGGTCAGAGCTTTTCTGACAGCATGAGGAGGACCTTCATAATATTAAGCAGGTGATTTTGATGTTATTGCTAATTAGTGTATGTGCATATATAATACTTAGTCAGCTTGAGATGAACACCAAGTTATATGAATATATGAAAGTAATCCACTAAAGTACACTTAATAGGAAGATTACCTGCAGTTTCTCTATTAGGGGAGAACTCTTCAGCTTGCCTTTGGCGGGATGTGGAAGCACAACAGCAGCTTTCTGTAACAGAAAAGAAAATAATGTGGGATATATGACCAAAGTAAGTAAATACTCACACAATCCGTAATGTGGACACTATTACAATTCATACACCACATACATTTTAATGCAATTGCTTCTCTGAGTCAGTATAACAGCTTATTCTAAGTAAGAATACAGAAACTGTTTATATGTAATGTTATGGACTCCATTCATAAAAGCACAGCAGTTTCTTAGCAGAACAATTAAAAGTTCAATTCTCACCTCCTGCTCACTGTCACCATCCGTCTTGTTATGCAGTGAAAGAGAACTTGGAGGACTCCTTCTAACAGCTTTTCTCTGAGACAGTAACATGCAGCAGGTTTTTAATCAAGGCTAAACTTAGGCAAAAGCCTAATTTACACAACACTGCTTTGTAATGAATGTAAATTGAGTTTACAATTGAGGTTACAAGATTCTACAAGAACATTGCAGGAATAGTGCAGAGTGAATTGTTACCTCCTCATTCATTGGCATTGGCAGTGCATGGCCTTTGAACTTTCCAGCCAGTTCAGCCACAGACGGCTTGACTGGAGTTGCCTCCTGAAATGATGAGGGAGACAATGATTATCATACTGGTTTATGGCCTTAAGAAGTCTCAAAAAGTCAACCTGAAATCAGATTTTTTTTTAATAATCACCACAATTACCATAATAATCTTACATTTAAAATTCCTGTTTTCCTGTAATCTCCCATCAAAATGTACTTTTGCCCACTAAGTTTTAGTTGGGGAGAAAACAAGTGGGCAGAAAATAATATTAAAATAAAATATGAAACAAAGCACAATAAATAACAACAGTAATAACAATACATGTTAAAAATTCAATACATTTATGCATTTAGCACATTCTCTTATTCAGACCAATTTACGATTAAATTCTGCTACAGATGTAGCACACTCATGATTTAAATTTGTTTTATAGCTACTCTACATGTTTTCCAGGGACACTACTTGGAAATTACCCTAGAGCTAGAAGCCTAACATTCAAAATATGTGCAGAGGTTTGCAGAGTTTAACATGAAATCAAGAACAGTAATGTTTCTAATAGTCTCTACTCCTCTGAAAAAGGTTTACACTAGATGTTGGAACATTGCAATGAATTGGATTGTATTCAGCCACAAGAACAATGGTGAGGTCAAGTTACTAATGATGGATGATTAATTCTGGATCAAAACATTATTCCAGCTCATCATGAAGGTATGGATGGAACTCTATCACCCCAGAGAATGCAGTTCCTCTGCTCCGCAGCACAACGCCGGAGGGCTTCATACTCCTCTGTCCGAAGCCTGGTGATCTAGAGTGTCCCATTTTATACCCAGCTCTTTTTATGGAGATTATAAAAGCTGTGTGTCCGTAACTGAGCACCTGTTTCAGTAATAGTGTTCACTTAATTCACTAAGACTTGTCCGGGACTATTTCTCTTTTAATGGAAAATTTACAGTAGTACAGGACTAGGCTAGCAACATATATATATATATATATATATATATATATATAGAAACAGTATATTATATAGTCCTGCATTTTATATTACTTTGTTTATGTGCATTGTTAATGTCAAATAATCAAACACAAATAACTGTCTAGCAGTTCATTGTCACATTTGTGTATTCAGCATATTTTCTTTTTAATAATGCAGTACCAAACAGAAAAAAGACTTTTTGATCCACCAAATCATTTTTTAAAGAATTGTAATTGAATTGAATTGTTCTACACTCCTTGATCACAAAGCCTCCTTCAAATATCACAAGTTCCATGAATTATAAAAGTGAAGGCTTGGCCTGTGTTTGGTTGATGGATTAACTGGAGCGACGGTGCTGTTGCTGCTGGATGTTCTCTGACCCGTGCTCTTCTGAGGCGGTTTAAATCTTACTTACTCTTGTGTTGACACAGTTTTCTCACATAACCAGACCACCAAGAGAGAGGGAGAATTACAAGCTTGCCAGGGGGGAGCAAACATACCCAACCGGTAGTTTTACATATCTCAATGATTTCTTTTACATATCTCAATGCAAGGCTCAGGTTCAAATTCGTCTGGAGCGCGTTTCCTACTTTTTCCAGGAAAATGGAGAGGCTTGTGAAATGTGAAAAGTAGCGCAGGGAAATGATGACATCAAGCCAGAGAAGCATTAGCAGGGACGGGGAGGCAGGAGAGAGACTGGGAAGGTTTGTGTGTGTTTCATAGAACAAAGAGGAGTAATGTTCTGGGAGGGGAAGATCAACACAGCTGACTAACATCACACTCACTGCCTGGGGAATCACACACACTGACTGCAGTTTCCTTTATACTCTCTCTCTCTCCCTCTCTCTCTCTCTCTCTCTCTCTCTCTCTCCTCAAATTCCACATTATTGTGGAGATAATGTCATACCATGTCAGAGTTATTGAATTTAGATTAATCAACATGAGGTCTGCAGTTAAGATTCATCAACAAAAGACTAAGAAAGTTAGGACTGTCACGTTTACTTCATTAAATCAATATGTAACTTTTATTCTATAATCTATGTATCAAATTTATATTCTCTATAAATTGACAGTGGTCGGCCAAAGATTTGTCTGATGGTAATGTATATTCTAAATTCTCCTACTGGCATGTCACATGTAGAAACCTTATAGATGCACCCATTTACAGTATATTGTCAGTATCTTGCAACCATTTACAGTTTATTGTTGCTATCTGGTATAATGTTACTATCTGGTAAAGTTACAGAAGAAAACATTCATAAGTCAAT
Organism: Bryconaethiops microstoma; assembly: GCA_037577275.1. NCBI lineage: Eukaryota > Metazoa > Chordata > Actinopteri > Characiformes > Alestidae > Bryconaethiops > Bryconaethiops microstoma. The sequence continues at coordinate 26,019,486 of JBBJLS010000001.1, forward strand.
GTCAATGTATAGTTTTTTGAACCATTTCTATTTGTTCATTCATCATAAAGGATTCGCACAACATAAGGGACAGCTTCTGTGTTCAAATGCTAGTAATAAACAAATGAATAATAAATGAGTTAAAAAAAAAAAAAGGTTTTAAAATATTCTTTGGAACAGTGAAGATATACATGCTTTGCCACAGAGTGTGTTCACATAATCCTTTTTAATAACATCCTAGTTCATCGATTTGCTTGAATGGCCTAGAATGACTTATAATAATGATAATGGCTAGATTAGTCAGTTACTAAAATAAGCCACACTTGTAATTAATGCTCACACTTTCCTCCGCTTATTTTCTCTCTCTCTCTTTCTTTTTGGAGTGAGTTTTTCTGGACGGCGCTCTCTGTGCCCACACACATCCTCCTTGGCGCTGCCCAGAGTTCTGGGTGTCTAGATCACTGAAGTCTCTGGAAACATTAACACACTCATCCAATAATATTCTTCCTACATCTCACAAATACACACACATTCCCCATTTTAATCACAGTCTATTTTTGCTGTTTCCAGGTCTCACACACAGTGACCTCACCTATGTTACTCCCTCCACCCAAAAACGGATAACAGCCAGCTCTTGCACACACACACACACACACACCCATACACACCCACACACACACCCACCCACACACACACACACACACACAGAGTTACATATACAGCCTATGCAACATATACAGACAGTCAGAAAGAGCAAATGTTTCTCAGTGATTTGCTTCCCTTGAAATTCCTGCAGTTCCTTTTCTTCATCCATGATAAGCAGAAGCCCCCAGAGACCACCCACCCTTGACTCATTATTTTGGCGCCCATGATTGTTAACTCCTTCCTGCCTCTTAAAAAACAAACCATCCTACCACCCCCATTCTCAAGCGCTTGCTGTGCAAAACTTAAGAAGCTTAAAAAAACAATGGCATTGAGTATTTATTGAATGTTCTGTGTATTGTTGTATTGATTATCCACAGCCCGTGTTTTCTAGTACAAAGCACCTGGACAGCAGCCAAAACTCTCCTCCTTATTCAGGCTAGAAAATGACCTCCTCTCGTACAATAGCACAAAAAGTCCACAAAAAGAACTTGCACCATTCGGAGTTACTGTGAGCAGAGTTCAGAAAGTCCAGCCAGTCCAACTACAGTATTCTGAAACGCTCTTAGCATTTTGCTCTTAGTGTCAGCTTAATAATTAGTTAATAATAATTTTAATTAAACATTTTGAAACAAAACATATTTTTAAAATGATTAAACACTTATTTGAAAAAAGATCCATAGATAGATTGGCAAAATGTCTTCATTTTTTGTTTAACTAGTAGGATACTGGGTAACAGCCCATTCTGCTAAAAACCCTCAACACTAATTTAAAACTGAAAATTCTAAGCAAGCGCTGCAGGTGTGTGTGTGTGTGTGTGTGTGTGTGGTTCAAGGCTCTACTTCAGCTTGGTGCTCCAAATGTTTTTTAGCATTACTATGTAAATTTTTACGTTAACTGTATAAATTCTTGCTTTTTCACTATATAAAAACAGTGCAAAAAGCCATGAGCTTTTTAGTCTTACATATACTGAACGTGACTGTACGTAACCCACTGTTTTAAATAATGAAAATATCAATATTTATCTATACTTTGGTGCAGATTTATTGATGTTTCACAATTCAGTTCACTCCAGTTTTACCATCTGCACACTGTTTTTACGAAATAATGAAACTTTAAATGCACTAATGTAACACACTAATACAAATGAAAACACCAAAACTCAACAACAGTTTAGGTAAATATGAAATGATCATAACTGAGAAAACATGTTGTCCTATGCAGTGAGACACTACTACTGGAATTATTCTAATTTGCATAACGTTCTGCTTTCTGCATAACAATATCTGTTTCATCACCCACGATTACATTGCCTACTATTACAAGGCATTATATAAGCTGTGAAGTTTTCAGCCATCATAAACCATGTATGGGAAAACCTGTAGGCCACCAAAGGGTAAGGAATCTCAGTTTCTAGCCTATAGGAGATGGGAGAGGGGTCCTCTGTGGGAGAGAGAACCCAGCCAACTCTATTTTAGGGGCAATAGGCCTGAGAAAAACCCAAATGAGTGGTCATGTAAGCTTGGGTCATTTGTCTGTTGGTGACCCTGGAATAAAACCGCATCCAGAGAGAGAAAATGCTTCCCGTAATCTAAACTGAAGGCACAGATTTCTGTCAATCTGCTTTTCAAAGCATCATGCTCAAGGCTGTGGACTTTCATAATGTCTGTCCACATATACAGCATTTCTTCTAAGGATTTTTAAAATATATCAAAACCGATGGAAGCACAGAGATTCAATGTGCACATTAGAATATCTTAGTTCATTCATTATCCATTGTAAATAGTCATAGATAAATTTAGTGTATACTGTTATATTGTCTGCATTTGTTTATTTTTGTCAGCTTAAATAATTTTCTGTTTTCTCAGAAGCCATTCAGGGTTACATTTCGCTACATATTGTGCATGTATAACTGTGTGTAAGATCTTGAATCTAAGCATAGACTATCCATTGGTGATTCATAATTTAGCCCTACACTATGCTTAATATGTTTAATACTATACAAACGTCTTGAGCCACCCCTCATTTCTTCATATTTTGCTTCCAAAGATCCAGACTTTCTTGTATTTTAGTGTTGTCTTGAGGAACAGTTCTCCAGGCTTCCTGAAGGACTTTCAAAGGCTCTCATTTTCAGTCCAGTCCCTGAACCTGAC
>JBBJLS010000001.1:26022359-26034173 GCA_037577275.1 Bryconaethiops microstoma
TATAATATATGTGTGTGTGTGTCTCTACTGGCATGAACTGTGATATATTTGGTACTGAGTGGTCAGTGAATCTGAACACTGGATAAAACCCTTCGGGCTCATTATCAGCTGTCCAGTGACCCATCAGTACTATGAGTAATAACTGAGAGGTCATACTGTTTCTATTTCTATGCACAGTGCTCAGTCATTGTGCACTAAAAAGGAGGCATACCCCATTTCTTTCTTAACCCACTGCTTTCAACTGTCCATTTCTGTGCTGCATGGTTCTAAATCATAGTGTCCCTGTTCTGCTCCGCTGCCTCATTCATTCTTTGAAAAGAGCACATCTGTGTGTTAAAACATTCTCAATCTTCTACTCCATCAAAACCGAACAGCTCTTCTGTAAACCTCTTCCTCTACACGACAGTGCAGTGAAGGAGTCCTGGGAGCAGGAGCTGTCTGGTGTTTACAGGGCCTGAACTCACAGTGGATGTGTTTATTAGAGATGCTGAGGTAGAAAAGCTCACCGCAGTCCAGACTGAATCAGGCTGAGTGGTGGTCATCTACTAGCGTAACGAGGAAGAGGCTGATGTGGAGGGGCAGTACTTTACAGCACTTTCCTGGACGTGCCATATATCTAATACATGTTCAATAGTATTTCATAGCTGATCAAAAATCTTTATTTTTCTGATTTTTGCATAATTTAAAACAGTCAAAATTTTGTGATAAATGAATCACTAAAAAACTCCAAAATCTCTTTACACTAACTCCAAAGCAACATGTTACTTATTTTGCAAGTCAGTTTTTAGCAAACTAGTTGAATGTTCATTGATAAACATTCAAAACAATTAAAACAAATATTGAAATGTTTATCAGTTAAACTTCTCAAAAATTAATGTCCACAGTTAGATAAAAATCATGTCAAAATGCTTTTGGGTTCATAAAATCACATACCATGAGTGGATAAAATACAAGGAAATGTACATTAGTAAATCCTAAATGATCAAAAACTTTACAGTTCCACTTTGACAAACTCAGTGGCGGTGGACTGTGGACAAGTCTGTCAAACCAAAATATTTACATTACGAAAACAGCCCAAGTAATCCTGCTGATTTCCTCTAATTTCACTGGGCTGTTGTTTCTGACTCAGAAAATGGTTTTGGAACTTCCTTTGCCTTTTTGTGCTCTATAAGATTAGACAAAACAGAAGCATGGAAACTGTCATTAAATCTGATTTATGCTGGCAATCCAATCTGGGATCCACCAAATGTGGCTGTGCTCTGTGATCTAGGCTAATGAACAACAGTGATAGTACAAAAACAGCCCCACGCAGCCCAGAAAGCCAGCATTCAAAAGTATAGTTACGTTTATATTTGAATACAAAACCTTGTTTTCTGCAGATTCAACCACATAACCACCCCCAACGTCATGCTTCCAACTTTGCGGACGCAGTTTGGGGAAGAACCTTTTCTATTCCAGCATGATTGTGCCACAGTGTACAAAGCAAGCTCCATAAAGACATGGCTGGATGAGTTCGGTGTGGAAGAACTTGAATGCCCCCCAGAGCCCTGAACCCTATCCAACACCTTTGGGATGACCTGGAATGGAGACTGTGAGCCAGGCCTTCTTGTCCAACATCAGCGTCTGACCTCAAATGCTCTCCAGAATTCCCATAGAAACTCTCCGAATTTTGTGGAAAGCCTTCAAAGAAGAGCGGAAGCTTTTATGGCTGCGAAGGGGTAACAACTCCATATTAAAGTCTAACATATTTGAATGCAATGTCATTAAAGACCTTGTTGGTATAACGATAAGGCTTCCCAATACTTTTGTTCATACAGTGCATGTTTAATACATTTTGTTCATCTGTTCTTTAGACATTGGAACCGGGAACCTTCTACTTGGCAGACCAGCACTATTCCACCGAGCCACTAATCCAATGCTTCCGCAGTCAAATAATCACTGAGGGATTTTTATGGATGGATTTGGAGGTAATAATAAACCTGCCCATACTGATTTATGTGCGGCAGCCACAATGCACAAAAAAGTCAATATTTTTTTATTTTTCAATTTGATTTTGGAATTATTTACCTGCAGACTCCACTGATCTTTTGCACAGTCGTCAGACTCAGTGCACAATATAAACACAGCAGAACAGCAGATGGTGCCATTTAATGGAAAACGAAAATGAAAATTCATAAGGTTCAATGACTACATGCATATACTATTAAAAGCAAATAACTATTGATCAGTGTTAAGCCAACCAAATGCTCAATTAACTGGTTTATCTGAATTACTGAGCCATCTTTAACACCTCAAAGGCAGTATGCAAAGTTTTAGCTTAATTTGTCAAGAAGCAGATAAAGTTATTTTAGGGCGCCCAGTTTTTTGGCTGGTTGAGAGGAGGGGAAAAGGAGGCAATCAAAAGTCTTTAATAGGAGATGTTCAGGGGGGAAAAAGCAATGGAGAGACTTTTCAAACCTGAGTTACACGAACACTGAGCATGTTTGAACTTTTTTCCATTATTTTACAGCAAATGCATTTAATATTCTGGAGCTACGTGCCAACCAAAAGCTTACATTTTTCCAAACCTTATCAAATGATTCACACTACCCAAACAACCCAACTACTCTTACTGATTTCCGCTAATTTCACTGTGATGCTTCGTCAGAGTCAGACGATGCTTTAAATTTCCTTTTTATTTTCAGTCTGTGGAAACTCTTATTTAAAACTGATTTATCAAGGCAGTCCAATCCAAGAGACACAATGACAGTAAGGTTCAAAATAACAGGACTGTTCAAAACTGCAGCCTGATTTGTGCAACAAAAACGGAACCTGGGTTTCTAAAGATGGCTAAGAACAGAATTACACATCCGATCTTCAGAGCTCCAGTAATGTTACAAACCCATTCGGACCGTTCTGTCTGGCAGTTTTGGGCCTGTGTAGATCATTACGGCTCATCTAAATCTGTATGGAAATAATCACACTAAAGACAGGACTGTGGACACTCAGATGATTGTGTTTAGTCCCACCTCCAGTCCTGGAGAGCTGGTGTCCAGTTTGGTATTTCCCCATCTCAAACACACCCACTTAACATGGTAAACAACAGGTGAGATGAAGGCGTGTGAGCACCACTAAGAAAATCCTCTGTAACTCTGAAGGACATAGCTGAGCACCTCATAGCTGCAAAACAATAGAAAAAGATGAATTTGGAGGAAACGTCTGAAGTTCCACAGCAGGATCTCTCGAGGTTTCTTGGGTGGGTGACGAATGCGTGTATTCTAGGAGGGAATACTGAAATGAAACAGTGAAAGTGGGAGGAGATCATCAGTGCAGAAGGGATCAAAAGAATTGAACAGTTCCCTTGTTTTTTTGCACAATTAGTAAAACTATATTCACAATCTTATCAGTTGGTAAGTGATAACTATGGAAAGAAATTTATACCCTCGGGGTAATACGCCACCTCGAGCAGAGATGTAAAAATTTTGTTGGACGGGGAATGGGGGCGGTTTAAGCATACTTTGTCTATAAATGATGTAAGACGATTTCAGTCATTATTACATTCAACTAACTAACTGAGTTCAAAAAGTGTCAGGGACAAATAGGCGGCAAAAAAAGGACACACAATAAAAGTGATAAGGACAAAACACACTGTAATAAAAAGTGGTGGGGACAAAAAACAGGCCACGATAGAAAAGTGATGGGGACAAAGCAGGATATGAAGAAGTGTATCATTTTCTTCACACATTCTGATGATGAATGTAATCTGGTCTGACCGGTCAAATGTCAGTTGAATGACCAGATACGGCCAGAAACATTTACAAATGCAGCCAGAATCCAAACAGACAACTGGACGTTTTGCTATTCAGTGTTGCTCAAATCAGTTTTTGAGGACTGGAGCGAAGCAACTCCATTAGTTTGTATTCAAATAACTCTCATCACTCATCTCTCCACTGACCCTGGTCAGGTTAGTTTAAAAAAAGTAAAAAGTCCTCCACAAAATGGTCTTCTGTGCTAACAGACGGAAGACAGCATAGTAGGAGAAGATAAAGGTTTTATGAGGACACTGACTGCAGGGTCAAAAAACAGGAAAGACCTTAACAAAACAATAATTAGCCAGCAGTCTGTGACTCTGTTTACAGCAGCGCCTGGTGCCAACGGGATCAGAAAGAGGACAGAGCAGCCAAAAACAAAAACAGCCACACTAAACTGCATTCTTTTGCTTCTAACGCTTGAAAGCATTCAAAGTATATCCAGTCCAGAGTTCTGGTTTCTCATCAGTGACAGATTTCTCGGTATGGTAAAGAAAGAAAAACCAGGGGGACAATTTGATTAAACTGCATTCTCTACTGGCAAACCAAACCCACAAAACTTCTAATGTTGCACAGTTTGTTTAGAAGTTATCCAGCTTTCCAGGAACTGAGGCTAGACTTTGGGAAAAGACAGCACATGTGTGACAAAGTGTTGAAACCCAACAGATCTATGAATGCTATGTCAAATGTTCCCTCCTGGATCTTTACCCTGCGAACTCTAGAAAAAAGAAAAAAAAAGTTTGTTCAGACCAACTTAAGGACACGAAACCACTAAATTTGTGAATATACTATATCCTCACCCCCTGAAGCATTAAGACTATATCACACTAACCTAACAAAGACAACAAAGATGCAGGACAAGTTCTCACAGCTTGAAGATAAACCCACACCATTACACCATCATCTGAGAAATTTACAGCAAACAATTTGGGATTATTTACAGCCAGAGTCACATTTTTCAAGACATGAAAGGATTTATACCATCTGGTCGTCTTGTTGAGTTATAGAGGTGATGAACTCATAAAGGGACATTTAAGAATTATAATTTTTTTTTTATTGTGCATGGATCTTTTTGTAGATATCATGACTTTACAGATACACTTTAGATACATATTTATGATTATACATTTCTGATCTCATAACGAACATTTTAAAGTGATATGTATGTATAGTATAACAAATTTTTCATTTTGGAATGTAAGGTGTATGAGGTAACTGCGAACATTAAAATTACATAAAATGGTCTTGTTTTTGTGCATATTTTATTTATTTTTGTAGTTTTTTCATTCTCCCGTGGACCAAACGTAGAAGTCTACTATGGTGGGGGGAGATGGTAAAATGGCACACTTTGCAATTACAGTTTATCACTATCAAAAATAGGATTTTTTTTCCTTTAGTGACAAAGAGAAGACATCTGCAGACTATCTAACAGACCAAATCATAGAATTCAATCAAGACTTCTTGCAAGGTACCTGTAGTTCTTAACGGGTGCGACAACACTACTGCCATAATAGACTCCACGTCCTGCTGCCACCTCCATGCAGCGCTGGCCATCAGTCACAATGACTCAACACAGAGAAAAGGCAAAAAAATTTAGATTCACAGGAAGTACATGTAGAACCAACACATTGTATGACTGCTTTTTGCTTTTTCTTTAACATGTTTTTTCTTCGTTTCTCTAGAGATGATTAATTCTGATGCTTTACTTAAATAAAAAAATAAACTTCCAATACATGATCTGAACAAAGAAAATGAGGATAACAAAAAAAAAACAAAAAAGAATGTTTCATTATATATTCAGTATTCAAGATTACGTAAATAATCTAGACATTCAAAAAGTAATATCAATAAAAGTAAACACAATATAATTTGTGTTTCTAAACCTAAACTCAAATGAAATAGGAAAACACTAGGCAGAACAAAACAGTTGATTTGAATCACAAGTCTAAAATCATCATGATCATCATCATCATCACCATCATAATCATCATCATCATCATCATCATCATCATCATCATCGTCTTGAAATAAAACGCTTTCAATAACTAAGTTTTGTGGTACAACAGTTTAACAACCAAAACACAAGAAGAAGGGCTTGCACAGAGAATGTGTTCCATAAAACATATCACAAGACGCATTCGTTTTTTAATCTTTTTTCTCTTCTTCTCACTAAGGTGCAAAAATAATGACTCAAGGAAAGATTCCGATACGCATGTTTTTTTTTTTTGTGCTGAACAATATTTTGGAGCAAAGCAGCTGTATGACTGTAAAATCAAGCTACAGTATAGATACATGATAGTAAAAATAACTTTCAACTTGTGTTAGGTTTCTGTCCTGCCCCATCCCCCCACCCTCATAGTCATAGTCCTAACAGTATGTCAAGTCATACTTCAAATGAACAGGTCCTTGCATCACACTGTACAAAAATATACTACCATTTTTCTATTCATTTTTGCATCCCTACACATTCTGCCCATCAAAAAAGGTTTTGACGAAAGTGCTAAATGAATGTTCTATAATGTGAACAAGCGTATTCACCTCATGCCTTCTCCTTATCAAAGACTAAATCTCCCAAGGAAAGCTGGGTCCATTTGGGGCCTCGAGGCTCCTTGTGGCCCTTCAGCCTTCTCCCATGTGCTTGTGGGAGACTGACCCCCCCCCCCACTTCTACCGTATTCACTGGCCCTCTTAGTCCCAGGCCCAAACCAGCACACCAGTGAACACTGCCCACCATGAAGCTAGCTTTGGAACACATATAAAGTGTCACATACTGGACAGATTATAATCAAAACTGAAAATATAAATAATAACTCCAGCTACACATATAAATGAAGGGTAAAACGAGTATGTGATGAGCAGTAAGCCTTATTCCTAATTCTTCAATGATCAGCTCATAGCAAACATAATAGGAATTAATGTTCTTTCTGACAGCAGTGCAGAGAGAAAGAAGAGATCGAAAGCAGAAAAAAACAGAAGAGAGTCAGAAAGATGAGTCAGCAAATTCAAACCTACAGCCTCGGCTTCCTTTTCTCGTCCTTTTTTTTTCTTGTCAATGCGACTCTCTCAACCTGTGCTGACGCCAACAAAGAAATAATAACGGAAACAAAGAAACAGAAAAAGAAAAAAAAAAAAGGAGGAAAAAAAAAAACCGACAGGTTCCTGCCTCGTGGCTTTTGTAGGCTCACTCGATGACAAAGTACTGGATGGCAACAGCAATGAGGATGGAAGTGACAGCCAGGAGGGCGATAATGAGAAAAGAGAACTGTTCGTCCGTCAGGCTACGTCTGGGCCGCTGAGCCTCGGCCGCTTTGGACCCTGTGGAGCTGGAGGCGCTGGGGGATTCGGTACGAGGGGGCAAGAGAGTGACAGTGGAGCTGTAGGGCCCGATGATCTCGGGGGCATCCTGGCACTGGCGGATGGCACAGACGCGGAAGCGGTACTCAGCAGAAGAGCTCAGGTTGGGCAGCTGGAATACAGTTGCTGAACCCTTGTAGATCTAACAGAATAGGGAGAGGTTGAATAAGAATAATGATTCCCAGGAGATGTGAACATTCTAACTTAAGGCTACCAAACAAAGCATCCATCTAGTGACTCATCTGTTTAGCAATGTTACAATCAACTACAATAATGATCAAAAATGTATCTGCTGCTTTTGGCCAATTCCACATTGTTTTTACTGTCTATATTTCACTACTGAACAAAGTTTCTCTAGTTAATTTTGAATAACACTACACTAATCAAATCGAATCAGTATGAATTTTGAGCTTGCATAGTGTAACAAATAATCAAAATCTAAACTGAATCCAAATGTGGCAGTCTGGTACCTGTTTGAAATCAGAATTCCCTTGCATGCACTGTAGGCAGTAGATAACTGGATCTCCCTTCATTGGTGGCAGGGTTTCCCAACTGATCTCACAGGAGTCGTCTATTCGTTCCACACGTGGTGCTAGGAAGAGACACACAGACAGAAAATGGTGTGTGTGTGTGTGTACATACATTACAGAAAGCTGTAAGATATGTGGAAGTTATGCTTCCTAGGTGAGAAGGTGAAATTGTTATAGGCTGTACCTTTGAGTGGAGCCGGGGGTGACCGGGGGGTCGTGAACGTGTAAACAGACGAGAAGGGCCCTTCGCCCGCCTCATTAAAGGCCTGGATGCGAAATGTGTACGAGGTAGACTCATTTAGCCTCTGCACTTTGTGAGTGTGGCAAGGTCCCTTATATAAGCATATAAACCTTCAGAGAGAGTGATAAGAGAGAGATATGTAATTTAATAATCCATTAAAAGTTATTCAATAATATTGTAAGAGTGTTTTCTCCTCAGTTTGGCCACTGCCAAATCCTACTCTCTAGAATAAGATAAATTAAGGCCTCTTGGACTCAAGGTTGCAGATGGTTGGGGGGCATAGTCGGGGATCAAGCTCATAATATTCAGATTAATGGACCGTTCAGAAAATTGCACAACTCAGTCCTAGTTCCTTATTTACGAAGACACACATTTACTATTTGAAGCTACAGCTATGATTAGTGACAAAAGATCAATCCATGCTTTACATGATCTTTCTTCTTAACTAAGAAATGAAAAAAGCTTGAATATAATCATTTGTAAAAATGTTACTTCTTATGTACTGTAATTGCATAATTACAATAAAGTAACAGTAACCTGTGACACTGCGCGGTGGAGAAATTGCTCCATTTCCTCTGAGAAAAGGAGGTTCTCACCTGCCATTCTTGTCCTCCATTTGGAGGTGGTACTGCAGGGAGTCTGTGGGGGTTCCTTTGGCTGGGCCTTCACCCCACTTGAGCCTGAGGGTCTGGTGGCTGAATGCAGTGCATTCCAGGCGTGGAGGCAGAGGGGGCAGGGGCTTGGTCTTCAGCTTAAAGGTGTGGCTAAAGGGACCGGCACCAAGGCTGTTCAGAGCCTGAATCCTTATCCTGCAATGCAATTTCAGAATTTATTTGTATATTTAACTCGTAATAATACATGTTTTGTAAAATGCATCTTGATACAAGTATGCGTCGTTACAGTTAATTAGTAAATGAACTATGAGCTTAGAAATGGAACTCGTGTGCACCTGTAGCTGGTGTCAGGTTGCAGGTTCTGTATGATGTATTTGGTAACGGGCCCGGTGAGAATTGGCTGTCTCTCTCCAGTGTCAATCAGGTAAGATGTGATCTCTGCTCCGTGATCACAAGGTGCCTCCCAGCGTAGCCCAAGGCAGGTGGATGGGGAGTAGAGCAGTGGAGAAGGTCCATCACCCTCGTCCTCGCCCTCCTCTTCCTCCTCCTCTTCTCCTCTGTCACAGCTAGTGTCCTCCACTCGCATCTCAGACTCTCGAAGAGCGTGAACGCTGCCGACTGCAGCTGGAACCGAGCACGGCGTCTGACACAGAACTACGTCGCTGAAGGGCCCTACACCTGCTACGTTTACAGCCTGCAGAAAGACAACAAGAAAATATATATAGACTGCAGTGGGGCTACACAAAAATGATCTCCAACCATAATCTGTTGCCGAAAAGCTTTGTATGAATGTACATATGGTAAGAACATAGCAACAAAAATTGACATTACCTGTGGAGACGTGTGTACTTCAGTTAAGTGCTGACATTAAACTAATGCCTTATCTGACAATTGTAAGATTGCTGACAATGTATGAAACCACAGCTACACAATATATCATCTGTTAATCGTTATTGCAATATCTGGAATACTCCAAGATGCAAATTATCTTCTAACCACTCACAACAGTGTGACCAATCACATCTCCAGGTGATTTACTGGGTGTTCTGATGAATTGAGGTGTTAATGTAATCAAACAAAAGTCTAATTTAATCTAATCTTTAACCACTAAAGGCACTGAATGGCTGAAGTGTTTTTAAAAGATGGCCAATCAGAAAAGGGATTGATTATATACATCAGCCTTTAAGGCACATTAACAAAAACAGCCTGTTTCAGCAACATAAAATTTGGCTAATGCGTGACTTAATCTGGCTCAAAAGTAAATTAGGTCTTCATGTTGTACACAGTACAGTACATTGCACATTGCTTACAGTAGTTTACAGTACATTGCACATTAGTTTACAGTACATTGCACATTGCAGTGCAAATATATAGTATTAACAGTAGTCATTTATACCCAACGTTTGATGGGTTTATGTACCACAACTTTTTTCTAATTCATCATCATTCTTACAGGATGATTTTCTAACCACAGAATTAAACAGGCTGTTTTTGTAACTGTACCTTAAACACCCCTTAGAAGAATGGTTGTAGGCTGAATAGGGAAATACAGAGAAATATGTGGGTTTTGTAACATCACAAAAACTGGCTTGAAAATTAGCTGTATTCACAGCTTAGATTCCATTGATATATTAAAAAGCATTTTGATAGCAATACGCAGCAGTATAACTGCAACACTAATATTCTGGTTTTGGTAAACTAGTTCTCATAACGGTAAGCTGTTAGTGGCTCCACTAGCTTTTGTTCAATATTAGATTGCCGGTTAATTCTCATTTGAAAAGACAGGTACAAAACAAAAAAGAAATAATTGTAGTAAGCATAAGTATCCACTTGGTGGAGCTGAAAGCATAATTGTTACTATTATTCAGCTTTCATTTTCACATTCATTATCTTGAGTCATCACTCCCCTGGATAAGAATATACAGAAAGGGGTGTAACCATCCAACAGTACTGTAACTGTGACTTGAGTTCCTCAAATGAATCCTGTATCAAACAATGCACTGGGCCAGGTTTTAGACAACTGGACGACATATAAAACAGAAAATTCAGCATTCAGCATGATAACATTTGGCTAAGGCCTGATTTAATCTGGCTCAAAAGTAAATTAGGTCTTCAAGTTGTACACTGGTTAGTTTACAGTACATTGTATTGCACTGCACTGCAAATATACAGTATTGACAGTAGCCATTAAGTCTTATGCACCTGGGAAAAATGCAAACAGGTTTTGTCTGTTCGCAATTACATGAGCTAACTGCAGTCACAACTGTTGTGCTGTCATTTGCTCTCTCTTTCCTCTGCTTACCTGCACTCTGCAAAAGTAGTTGGTGGCAGGTAGCAAGCCCTTGAGCTCATGGTTCATCCCAGAACCGGTGTAGCACACTTGCATGCTTCCCTCGGCTGCACCCCACTCCAGTCGATACTCTGTTACTGCTGCTCCATTACAAAGTGGAGCCTGGAGCAAAACAAGAAAGGTATTTGTACAGTTTTACAGTATTTGTATAAATGCTGGATGAAGAAATATGATTACAACTGAACGCAAAGTTTATGGGGGGAAACAAAACGGCAAAGCCGTAATGTGACATTCATAATGTGAAGGTATACTCACTTCCCAGCTGACAACAGCACATGAGGGTGATTTGCAGACAATGTGAGGAGGTCGACAAGGCTCAGGAGCTCCTGGTCCTGTGGTCACCTCGGTGCGGTCTGAGAACGGTCCGTACTGTAATTCAAACGCACATAGACAGTACACAGTAAAATTTTAAATAGGAGAAAGTGGTCTTCCACAAAATGTTATTTTGAAGCAAAAGTAGTCACAAAATCAAACGTAAATATATATATATATATATATTTTTTTTTTATTTATATGGATATAACACACAGGCTACGAATATAACAATTACTTGTTAGCTACATTAGCCACCAAACTCATGTATACTAATAAAGAAGCAAAATCTGGACCCCAAACATCTTGGCTGATCAGCTCTAAGTTCTAGTGACTATGTTCTATTTTCTGGTGTGGAACTTTTGCTTACCCCAGCTTTATTGGCTGCTCTCAAGCGGAAGCCGTAGGTTCTGCCAGGCAATAAATTGCACACAGTGCAGTCGAGCTCAGAGCCCTGGTACACCTCTCTGCCCTCCTCAGCCTGGGGTGCAAACACTTCCACATTAAAACTGCACACAGCACTTCCGCCATCCACCTGTGGAGGAGCTAATATACACACACACACACACACACACACACACACACACACACACACACACACACACACACACACACACACACACAC
>JBBJLS010000001.1:26037162-26050887 GCA_037577275.1 Bryconaethiops microstoma
ACACACACACACACACACACACACACACACACACACACACACACACACACACACACACACACACACACACAGGAGTGACAGGCCTCAACAATAGTATTAGAAATGCACCAGAAAAATTGCACATTTTAAATTGCACATTCTGCCCAGCAGTAATAGCTTCACCCGGAAATTGCACGTGTTGCATCAGAAAAATTGCACTTAGTAATATTGCACATAAGAGAAACTAAGCGAAAGCTACCATGGTGGATGTGTGTGTGTGTCCGTCTGCGCGTGTGTGGTCATCTGCAAAGTCTTTGTTGTAGAGTCTGACAGCGGTTGGAAGAAAAGACCTGGGGAATCTCTCCGTCCCACATCGTGGGTGCTGCAGCCTTCCACTGAAGGAGCTGCTCAGTGCTGTCAGTTACGGCTACAGCCGTAACTGACAGTGTTAATAAAGGATAATATAAAGACTCTTTTAGTCACTGCTCGTTAAGGTGCCAGGGTTTCATGTCTTCTGAGAAAGAGGCTTGTTAATCACAATTTTATAAATTATCAAAAAACCTTCGCCTCCAGTTTAAATCAGAAATAAGTGTAAATCTAAGTTGTTTGTGAGTGTATGAGGTCATGAACTTGTGATGCCTCACCGAGCCCTCTTCCTCCATTTCAAGCACATAGCAGATATCATCTTCTTTTGGTGATCCGACAGGCCTGTTCCACCGCATGCAGAGCCAGGTGACTCCGGCCTGGACCAACTCTGGGCTCTGGGGGGGCGCAGGGACACTGCATGATGTCATCATGTCTACGGGTTCACTGAACTCACTACAGAGAGAGAGAGAGGGACATTACCGAAAGAGTGTAGCTGGTTACACAATAAAATATTTCTTAAAATGGGAGCTAAGCAAAAGTCCCACTGAATGGAATTACATCAGTCTCATACCTGACACCCATGTCGTTTTTGGCTGCTAGACGGAATGAGTATTTGGATGCTGGAGAGAGCTTGGTTACCCTGTACTGCTTCTGGGGGCCATAATAGCACTGCTCAAACACTCCTGTGCCTTTGCCCTGTTCAGACAAGACCATCACAACAACACACAATTACCACTTTTCACAGGTACACAATCACAAACTGATTCAAACATTTTAGGGTAAAGGCCGTACCTCATCCCACTGTAGAATGTAGTTTTGTATTTTGGAACCGTTGTCACATGGAGCCTGGGAAGAAATATGTGTTTTATAACTAATAAACTGAGTAAAATGCATCTGCTACTAAACATAAACTGCACAGGATATGGACACAGAAATTGTTGGTAATATTTTATGAAGGTCAAGAAGTGAATTATGTTCAAATTCAGCAAACAAATGTTTGGCAATATCTGAAAAGAACTACAATAAATATGTGAAAAACTGCACATTTATGTGGATCCTGAGATTTCACTCAGGTGTCTCTAAAAATAAACACAAACAGCAGGACAGACGGTTTGAGGAGGGAGAGACGTCCAGAAAAGGCAACAGCTTTCCTAAATGGAAAGTGCTCATAGCTGAGTAACGTGATCTCAGGGGCAACTGTTCTGATGGAAAAAGGTAAGTTGCAGCATTAAATTTGAGTTTTAGTTACTAAACTAAACCTCTTGGCTAAACTAAAACTGATGTAACAACGCGTTGCAGAAGGAATTAACATCATTACATAAAGAATTTTATTGTTGAAAGTAAAAATACTTCATGCATTTTCATTATCATTTGAAATTTGAGGAAAAAAAGAAAAGAAACCATAGCTAATAACAGTATAATAGGTCATTATCAACTACATGGTTCTTAATTAAATTATATTTTAATTAAACTAAATTACATCAGTCGACACTTGACAGTGGTTTTTAAGTTCGACAGATTTGTTCTGCAGTACAATTCTAATTGCAATATTAACTGATCAAAAAGGAAAAGGTTTTTCAAAAACATTTCTAAAAACAAAAAAGACACGATGTCCACCTACTCATGGTGGAGGTAGAAGGAGAGAGCGAGACAGAAGGAGCAAGAGAGAGAATGTAACAAAGCAAGATAGCCAAGGTTTTTCATGGCAGACACTAAGAATGAGAAGAAGGAAGTATATGGGGTGTGGAGTACAACTAAATATGTATTTGATGTCACAGATTTGTAGGAATTTGCTCAGAAAGAGAGCTGTGTGTGTGTACCTTCCACTGCAAGACAAGGCTGCTCTTCGTGCCGCTGGCTTTGCGAGGTGGGCTGGGTATGTCAGGCTCACAGCTCAGAGTAGTGAAACTTGCTGGCTCAGAGGGGCTTCCCTGTAAACAATTATACACGGCCTGGACCCTGCAGGTGCAAGTTCACACATAAGAACACACAAATACGACTTTCGTTTGGCATTTAGTGCTCTCAACTGTCATTAGTGCTCTCACTAGTCCAGAAATTAGTCCAGAACTGAACACAAACCTGACATGGTAGTCTGTTGCTGGTCTTAGGTTGTCTATAGTTGCACTTAGTTCCTTACCACTGGGGAAACAGGACAAAAGAGAGAGATAGTATTAAAACAGATACAGCTGGGGCAATAATGGTTCACTTAGGAAATGACTACTGAAAAGAAAAAGCATCCAAGTAAAAACACAAAACAAAATTAGTATAAACTGGGTTTTCATTGTCCCAATTAAAACAATTTAAACCTGGTAAGTACATTATTAATCTGTCTTGTTTAGCTCTTTCTGATTTATTTATGGTTAATTTATAAATCATATATGTACAAAATGTTTGAAAGATGCTAATTATTCAAACATGCCTCAAACAGATACAAAATACTGGTATGCTTTTTATATGGTTCAACAGCGACTAAGGAGCACTTTATAAAGAATACATTACAGGCAGGCAAATGTTTAATACAAAAAAAAAAAAGAAAACTGTCATTCCTATAGTCATTATCATTACAGTAAGGTTTACTCTCCAAAGAGAAGAGACAAAGCTTTGGAATAAACCATTCTACATGGCAAAAAAAAAAAGGTTTTTCTTTTATGGCAACTTTTCACAACACCATGCTCTGCATATATACCTTTTTCCCTTTAGTTAAATCTAAACTCGCAAGGCTTGGGTTAATCAAGTTTACTGGGTTTATCTGGATCCAAAGTACTGAGCCTTCCATTTCCATTCTAGAATTACCTGAAGGCAGTGTTGTATTTTCCGTCTTTGCCACTGTAGGAGACAGACACTTCATAGCTGAAGCACGAATCATCAGGTTTATCTTCTTCTTTCTGCTCCTCCACTGCCCCTGTCCTCACTGGGGCCTCCCAGCACAAACATGTTCCTCTGGCTTGGATGTCCGTCACCTGAAGAATTCATTCATAAATGCTGCTGCTTTAGTGTGTGTGTGTGTGTGTTATAGTTATATATACACAAACACTATATGGACAAAAGTATTGGGACAGATCTGTTTTTCAGGGTTTGGGCTAGACCCCTTACTTCCAGTGAAGTTACTTAACGCAGTGCCTCATCTTGAGGAAAGACTTCCAGGAAGAGTGGAAGCTGTTATAGCTGCAAAGGGGATCCAACTCCATATTAAATCTATGTATTTGAATGCAATGTCATTAAAGTCCCTGTTGTTGTAATGTTTGGCATCCCAATACTTTGGTCCATATAGTGGTCATTTTGATGGCCATGTATAATCTCATTCTAAACGGGTGCATATGACCATAAACATGCTGTTATGCAGAAGCTTTATGCCCGGCTGTATCTTCACGGTCTTCGAAGTGAGTCACGTAAGATCAGTTTAGGCGACTTAGTATTTCTGCAAAACTAAAGGAAACTATTATGTAAGCAGGATGGAAGACGGGGGTATATTCTTTATTTTTAGCTTTGTTCCACTTGAGAAGAATGTCTATCCTTCAGTTACCGCTGCAGATCTGTTCATCTTTTTTTTTTATTCTTTGATAAAAATAACCAACATCAGCAGGGCATGGACGCACAGTACCACACGCAAAAAAAGACCCACACTAAAACGAGTTTTATTCTGTTCATTCCTTTTCAGGTTTAGCCTTGTTTCTTTGTTCTCCATGCTATTTTGCTTCTGCTATGTCTCCTCACTTCCCTGTGCTTATCTCTGTGGAAATAATCCATTCAACCAAGAAGGCCTTCACAGGAGCACTTCGCTCCACTGCCCCTGCATTTCCTTCTGCCTTTTATTTAGTCTCTGGTCTCTGGTGAGGAGAGTGACGACAAAGCTCAACTCATTAGACACTAATAAGACCGGCGTTAACTAAAACCCCTGTGGAAAAGTACTCAGACCAACATGACTTCTTTTACACAACAGGCAAAGGCTCAGGGAAAAAAAGAAAGTCAATCTTAAGGTAAGCTATGATTCATGGTCTGTCCAGCTCAGTCCCATTATGGTTAGGCCATTCACTTGAAAGCCTTTGTTCAAACTCATATTGCCACAGAGGACAAATTATCATGTGAACACTAGTCTGCCAATTCAAATATCTTTTTAACTGCAAGGAAGTTTCGAACACTAAGAGAAATGTCAGACAAACACTACCAAGCTCTATGTAAAGAGAACATTACACTTTAATTACAGGAGTGAAATATATTAGTAGATATCTGGCTGTTATTCAATACGTTACACATAGCTTTAACGGTCCTTGAGAGACATCTATTAATCAGATCATCTGGAGACAGGACTTATGCACATATGATCACTCAAATCATGAAAATGATGGACATTACGAAAGCACCGTTAGAGCATCTTAAGTCAGGTGTGGATGTGAAAACTTTCAGTTTCAGCAATGTTTAAATAACATCTTATTTTCATAAAATCTTCCACATACTCACCACTGGCTTGCTGATCTTGTTTAACCATTCTTGAAAAGCCTGTGTCTTTTCATTCAGTTCTGAAAACAGAAAGGAGCAATGTAAGAAAATGTACTAACTACCTGAATCATTTATTAGGAACATTTCTTTATACTCTGCATTAGAGTGGCACAATAGTTGTTTCAAAAATGCTGACCTTTGTTTTGATGTTGCCAATGAGCTTTGTAATAATCACCATAGTTTTAATGTGTGTTGTGAGAATCCAAGCCAATCTCAGAATGTTCTCGTGGCTTGAAATGAATTAAAGGGCCCATATCAAGGATGAACTAAATTTTCTTGCTCTTACAGATCATATGTGGAAATTAAGCAGCAAAAGCCAGCATTTTTACAAATGTATCTATTAAGCTGCTTAATTTTCACACAGTTTCAGCAAATAGTAGTTTTTGAATGAGGCATGATATGTGTAGCCAGTCAGAATAGAGCTCACTTGTGCATATAAGGCACAGTACCAAATCAGCCCTTTTATTTTTAAGGGAAGTTCGAAAATGGTCCTGTAAAAACGAATTATTACTATTTTTGGTACAAATTAAAGCTCTTATTTCCTCTTAAAACACATCCAGTGCCCTCAGCCCCCTCCCTCCAGACACAGCACATAATTATGCATTGCCACTTTGGACATTAACATTGTTAGCGCTGAACCTGAACATACATACAGTATACTTCTTGCACAGCCTTGGCGTCTTTGCACTGGACTATACTACCTAAATTATACTGTATATCTGCTGCTTTCTTTCTACCTCAAAATATATGTCCTGCTGGTCCTCCTAAATGTTTATTGCACTGATACTTGTTCTACTGTCTTGTTTTACTTTTTCTCTTCACGTCTCTTTATGTTTCATTTCTGTGCTGTCTGTGCACCTGGGACTGTAAGAAACGCAATTTCATTCAGTCATATACTGTATATGTGAATGGATGACAATAAAAGCCAACTTGAACTTGAAATATAGAAAATACAATAATAATAAAGATCATAGTCCTTTAAGGCATTCAAATGACCCAACATTCTGAATAATTTGTGTTAAGTGAAATATTTTAAATTATATACTGCATGGAATCACAATATCAAGGCATTAGTGAATATATTGCACAGGCCAACTGGACTGAACCCTGCTTAGTGCTGTTCCAATAATCATGTGGCAAAGGCTCTTGTGCAGTAGCTCTAACTCGTCTAGACCAGGCTACGAGTCAGTCAGTTAGTCTGGGTTAATTATGGCTGTTAGCTACTTCAGTCACTGGAGCAGAGAAAACGAGGGCAAAGAGACACTGCTCGACCTGGATAAACACAGTTCAGTGAGTTGCTCTGTCCCTAAAGCACATTTCTACCCATTCTAGCATCAATTTCTGCACTAGAGTGGAGATTTGACAGCACTATCATTTCTGTCATTTCTGACTGTTTCCATAATGGAGCCACATTTGAAAAAGAAAAAGAGTTTCAAAGCGATTATAGTAAATACGTGATCATACGTTGTGGTGCCTAGTGAATATGGGTACAAGTCTGTTCATCTGTCTATACAACAGTCTGGGGATCATTAGGGTCTTTACACGCCACATTAGCAAGACTGTAATGTCATTGTACAATAAAACAAACTGTCCCATAGAATTTAATAATTTGCCACAACAGTTACAGTTACTGCCTGTAGAGCAAGTGATTTAACCACACTGCTCTCGAGTCAGTTACAAAACACACACATGTACAGCTAAAAACCACTAGCCTGTCATCACGGCAATTTATATAGTTTTTTTTGTAAAATGCATGGAACAGTAATGGCTGCTATCACAACAACCTGCATCACTGTAAGGAGTTTTAAAGGAATTAACTACTCTGTTTTTGTGAGTCAATGCAGAAAAAAGCTGTTGGAATGCTGTCTAATTGCCTTATAATACACAAACAGTATGCTACTGTGATGCAGTAGATTTTGAGTCAGAGACTTACTACGTTAAACATTACACACAACTTGCAGAAATGATGTATGTTGCCAGATCAAAAATGTCTGCATTGAGTGAAAATGTAAACTCATAATATCTGCAGCACTAGCATGTAAAATTTCAGCCAGTGGCTATTGTCTGCTACTTACCAGGAGTGGCATGCCACCACAAGTATGTACAAAATAAATAGCGTTAACCACTACACACATGATCAAAAATGAAGTGATTTACTGCAGAATATTATAGTAACTGGAAGTCAAATAAAACAAACAAACAAACAAACAAACAAAAAAAACACAAATCACTACAGAATTTCATATAGAAATATCTCTCTACCTCCAGGATCTGAATCTCTCCCTCTCCCTGGACATTCAACGCCCAGGCCAGTGACTGCTGCGCTGGCCTGGCTCTGCTCCTCAACCCCCTTCAGCCCGAGGCCATTCTGGAGGTCCCCACCTGATGGTGGGGTTCCACGACTTTTCTGTGGGGAAAGGGGAGGACTGTCTTTGGAAGGAACTAGACCACCTCCTCCACCTGCCTGCCCACCCTGACGCTCTTTCAGCTTCTTCTGCAGGCGCTCATAGGTTTTGTTAGCCCTTTCATCCCTGTGAACAAACGGTGTTCGTCCGTGTGGCGGGTGAGTGTCTGTGGAAACTGGAAACACACAGGGAGATGCAACATATGGGGGACAAGTTACACAAACAAAAACAAATGTATCTCAAAGAGCATGGTTTTAAATGGAGGTAGCAAATCTAAAACCTCAAACAAAGAAAGCAGATGGTTACATGAACTGCCACACACAAGCAAACATACTGAGACACCGTTGTAACGGATATTTAATTGTTCTGGCAATTCTGAATTTTCGCTGAATCTTTCAAGCGAAGGACAGAGAGGGGGTGACAGCACACATGCACCTCTTATAATCAACAGTCAACAAAAGCAACAATATTAATTGTGAAAGACATTATTGTGTTTTATTGTCAATAAATTTAAATGTACCAAAATAAGTTACTTTATAGGTCGTCAGTCCAGCAGACTGCAATACACTACAGAAAGTGATACAACAAAAAGAAATAGGGTTTTGCGCAGATGGAACATAGAACAATGGTGCTGGTGTTACACCGATTTCTGTAACCCTCGATTTCTGTGGACCTAAGGGGTGTTGTTTCGCAGTTTTGCAGCTGAATAAATGTAGAGGCACTGGCATGGACGAGCTCGAACAGACATCTAAATGCCTTTATTGAAAACAACCAACCAAAAGTCAGTTAAAATAATATACATTACTTTAACCCCTTTGATCCATTACACATCGTTTAAGGAAATATGATAAAAGGTTTTTTTTTTTTTTAATTTACCCAACTATTTGGACAAAATTTCCCTCTTTTTTTTCCTATAAAAATCCAGAAACATACATATTAAAGCTTTTGGAACATTCAGCTTACACGCACATTAGTATTACAATAAGAGCTGCTGAAATAATCATTTTTGAAAAAGAAAAGTACAAATATTTACAGCCACAAGCATGTCTGTCCCAGGTGGAGTTTATGTATTTATAGTTACTTTCAGTCTGTGCTACTTTAAAATAGTGTTTTAGCAGCGGTGCACATGACGCGCTTGTTCGTCAATCATTTTCTGAGGGTTAAAAGAATCAGAGTTATGAAATAATTACTGGATTGCTTTGCATGGAGTATAGTTTAAGCCTTTACATTTATGGCATTTGGCAGACGCCCTTTATCCAGAGCAACTTACGATCATTAGTTACAGGTTCAATCCCTCTGCAGCAACTGAGGCCTGTTTCTTACTCAAGGACATAATGGTAGTAAGTGGAGTTTGATCAACTTTGTGATCATTAGGTTAATTGGTGAGTGTTTTACTTACAAGGCTACTACACCTTTATAGGAGCTTTTTTGTGATTTTACATGTGTTTATAAAGCTTTTATGCGAGCTTGTGCTCGCTAGGCAGTTCATTTATACAGGAAAGTGCGAAACAGAATTTGATGGTCACGTAAATTGATGCAACACCAATGCAGAAAACAGAAAAGTATGATTAGCATACTCACCCTGCTCTGAGTAGATGTGGGCTGGGTGGTACTGAGAGATGTATGGGGGATTCATGTCTCCCGTACCGCCGGCCATGCCTGAGTACAGGTGAGGAGGAGGCATGATGGGATGATGAGGGTGGGGAATGAAGGCCTGCAGGTGGGCGTGGGGGGGTGGAGGGGGCGGGTGATGCAGTGGAGAGTGGCCCCCCGGGTGGAACTCTGTCTGAGGTAAGACCAAAACCCGCCTCACCCCATTTTCCTCAATGATCTTAGTGAGAACGAAAGACAAAAGACAAGGAGGCTCATCTTCACATTGTTTTCAACAGAAAAACTTAGTTCCTTTAGCTTGTAAAACTACAGAAAAACTGCAGCAAAAGGAGCAAAACGGTTTCCGCAAACTTACTTGCTGAACGTATCCAGGAGGCACATAAATTGGAGGCACTGAACCATTTGGGGACATCATGGGAACCTGAGCAGGACCTGGAGAAACAAAGGTTACAACAGTGTCAACAATGTATTACCAATTTATCGCTATACTAAGACCGAATGCAGGAAACAGAAAAAGTGCTTTGCAGTATTAGAAGTAGACATACAGCAATACATTGATGTATACTGACGCATGAAATCAGCACCACACTGATAATATCAGCAGCAGTAGTGTTAGACATTGTGATAATGTTATGAATGTAATACGGTATGCCACATGGTTTTCTGCACATTGTGGGTATTATAAGCACTTACAGAACAACTGCATGTTAGAGTGTAATTTAGTATAATTAATCCTGTTTAACTGAATTTAGTACAGTGAAGTCTTTGAACTGCTGAATAAAAATCAGTGCACCCATAGTTTTAATACTTCTTTTAACCATGGCAGAGCTGGGGTCAACTTATCAAACCATAGAAAATTAAATATAGAAATGTGCATTATGTATTGTGAAAACTTATCATGATTCTTTCCCACATCTCCCACCCCTATTAAGCATTTAGTGTAAAAATTTTACTTCTTAAGATTCAGGTTAAGAAAAAAGTAAGTCTCATTCCAAGACATCAAAGGTATTCAACCCACACCAATCACAGTACATCAGAATGATCTAACCTTTTGCTTTTGAAAATATGTGTCCTTTATGTTCATAAAATGAAGATGCAGAATGGAGGAACTGCTGCAATCACTTAAATGAATGAGATTTCATTCAATATTTGAAAATCTTTTGTATACTGTAGATTTCTGTTGCATGTTTGCTCGGATTATAACAGTCTCTTTCCTGTAAACATATGCAGTTTGCTTTAACAGCAACTGCTACTGGCGCTGCTGTGCTGTGGGGAAATAAAAGACGACAGATGCTGCGTAGCATTTTTTTTTTTTGTGCAAAATATCCTGTAATAGTTCAGACACTGGAGACAAACCTGCCCAGGGCTGGATGTGTCTCCACAAAGTATGTGCACAGAGCCAAAGCTGACACTTTTATTTTCAGCTGAATGGAGGTTTAAACAACCTAACAAAAGTGGATTGTGAAAAGGACGGTGCAACCACACTCAACATTATCATGAAACACACATCCTTCCTCTGGCCAACTTGTTCCACCACTCAGGATCAACCAATGAGTGTAATGGCGGCCGAAAGAGATTCAATGTCCCATTAAACATAACAAAAGAAATAGCAAGAACTCATTTAAAGAACTACGCGAATAAATATACAGTACTGTGGGAAAATTTTGCTTTGATTAACCTTGTTGATGCAAAAATACTGTTTTCTGCCTGTCAAACGGTCTTCACTTTGGCATAGTGAGTCGATTAAATGAAAGCAATGGAAAAAAATGTTTTACTGTGACAGGTTGCAAAGTGCCTAAAGATAAAAGGAACCTAGATAAAAGTGTTTCAACCACTCAGCATTCAGCACCACCAGTATACTGATCACCGCCTGATCATCTGGTATCATCTGCACCAGTTTCCTAACTGGTTTTTGGTTCAAGCCAAAACTCTTTCAGGAAGCCTGGAGAACTATTCCTGGGTTTTTTAAATAAATATTTATGTTATTAGCCTTGTATTCTCATAATTGGTATCACCCTTGAAATCTGCACATCCATTCGTGTCTATAATACAAAGGCATATTATATTCTTTCCCATCCAATAAAACCATACCATGCTTCTTTCTAAAAATTAGCAAATATTCAACTGCACCAGTAGCACTACACTAGAGAACATCATCACAAATACAGACAATCAAAGTGCTTTTCTATTCTTTTCTACTCATTTTCAACAATAAGGACAACTAGAAGACAGCACAAAAGTTTCATAGGCGGCTTTAGTTTCGGGCAATCAATGAGGGAACTGCGACAAACAGCAAAGAGTTGTTTTCTTCTAGCAACTCAACCACAGCATCAACATCATAAATGAAACCACAGACAGTCTAGAAGAAATCTATAGACCTACATGTCATTTACAGCAGGATGTGTATATGACGCAGGTACTGGTGGCAGTAAAGCCACAAACATCGAAGCTCCAGAGCTGTAAAATCATTCAGGCCAGTCCGCTTCCACAAATCGATATGAGCTGTGAGGACAAATGCATGATTTAAAGACATGCTGCGATGGAATGATTAGTTAAAGGCCGAGTCCTCAATACATCTACTTTGCAACCTACCTTGTTTCAGGTGCTAGTGCAAATGTCTCCTGCAAACTCTGCGAGAAAATGCGAATGCGAGTGCTTGCACGGTTTCTCACCTCAAGGTGCTCCAACTAAAGCTAACGGATCATTTGCTTATTAACTGAACAGTTTTTGAACATAAATCAAGGCTCTGCCTGCAGGTCGCAGAGTAACTTGACGCCACAAAGTCCCAAATAAAAAAAGATTTTAAATGATCAATACTTGGCTCCCGATCAACCTATATACAGGCGCAATACACCGGACATTAATTACATGTTAGCGTTGGAACCGTTCCAAAATTCCAAACTGGCTTGGATGAAAAGCAATGCCTTTTTTTGGCTATAAAAATAATAATAAACTTATTTCACTACGCAAAATCTAACTTTAGATTTCAGGTTCATTTCGGTTTTGAGAAAGTACTGTGCACAGTGACATCAGGACAAAAGGCTTGAACCACTCATAGTTTCTTCCTATTTTACTTCCAAAGAGCCAGACTTGCTTTACTATTTTTTAATGTAGTCTTGAGGAACAGTTCTCCATCTTCCTGAATAACTTTCAAAGGCTCTCATTTTCAGTCCAGTCCCTGAACATGAACCACACAGTGACCTACGTATGAATCATTGAAGCATAGCAAACTACATTTAACTTGAGGCCTGAACCAGTGAAGAAACAGACGCAGATGATTCCAGATGATCAGGCGGTGATCAGTATACTGGTGGTGCTGAATGCTGTGTGATTGAAACACTTTTATCTAGGCACCTTGTACCTTTAGACACTTTGCAGTCACAATAAAACATCTGATCTCATTTCTTTCATTTAATCTACTCTACATGCCAAAGACAATACAGTTTGACAGGAACAAAATAGTGTTTCTGCAACAAAAGATGATTTAAAACAAAAGACTTCAAAAGTACTGTACACAGTTGATTGAATCAAACTTTCTGGTGTACTGTTCGTTTGGGCAGGAGAGAGCACTACCCGTATCTCAGTGGGGACTAACCAACTGAAAAGTAGCAAACAACATGGTGTTTGCTACTTGCTCAGTTTACTGCTTGCTCAGTTTACCCTTGCTCAGTTTACTGCTGATGCTGAAATGTTCTACGATAGTCAGGAACAAAACAAGAGAATAAATTATCAATAAATTATGTCTGGATAATCATGTTTTAGGACTTGATTCTTAATAGATGCCTCATATTGTTCATGTGGTATGATTGCTTACAAATAATAGCAGAGGAACAATGAAAGAATACTAATGAGTTACATTCGGCAGTCATGCAGTCTGATGGATTCAAGTCAAATGCACTTTTGCAATGTGATGGAGCAAAATTGGGCCCTTAACCCGAAATAGCTTCTGAGAGGCGGTCCTTATAATTAGAAAGCCTCAAAATTCTTTATTTGTCACGTAGTTATACAAGCACAACATGTAGTGAAATTTACAATGAGCCTTAAGACTGTGCAATAAAGTTATCAAGTAACTTGAATGAATGTAAACATATTTGGAAACGCTATCATACGGTAATAAAAAGATACAGGGAAAAAAGGAAGTGGAAGCCGTTCAGGACCAAAGCATCTGCTAAATGTAGTAAATGTAGCAAAAAGTCTAACTCTGATGAGGACTTTAGTCAACGAACTAGATGTGAAAACAGCCTAATAAACAAGCAAACTTAATTACTAGCCATGCAGATCCTTTAAAAGTAAAGATTTCACACGGCTGTTAGAAAGACCGACAAACCATTATCTCTTTACTTTGATGTAGAGAGCTGTGGGACCTTTGAAGCCCAATTTGGAGAGACTGGAGGTGCTTAATTGACATGCGGTGAGTCAGACTGATGTAACAGGTAAGTGGACCTGAAGAAAAGGTTGGAGTCTAGAATTAAAAACATTCACACACAAACAAAAATACACTTACGCAAATAACGGAGGAGTGAGCCCTTTCTACTGCACGCCACTACCTGGTGCCAAAAACACAGCTGATTTTAGATTTACAGCTCTGGAAAAGGCCAGAGACACATCTCTTCATTGGAGTTTCAGTTTATATGTGAGTTAAACAAAAAGAGGCAACATGTGGGAGCAATCTGCTCTCAGAAAAGTGGGAGTGAGTTTTCAGCAGCAATGGAGGGAAAAATGAACTGACAAAAAAGAAGAGGGGAGAACAAACGGAGTCAGTTTAACAGAAAGAAGGGTTGGAGGGAGGGAGGGGGGGAGGGAGAGAGAGAGAGAGAGAGAGAGAGAGAGAGAGAGAGAGAGAGAGAGAGAGAGAGAGAGAGAGAGA
>JBBJLS010000001.1:26070360-26081318 GCA_037577275.1 Bryconaethiops microstoma
TATGAGGTAATGCCTTAGCCAGGAGATAATGAACTAGTTATGAGCTAATGTTTTAGCCTGAAGTTAATAGGATCGTCTTGATTTAATGCACTTGCTATGAGTTTGGAGTGTTAGCCCTGAGCTAGCGAGCTAGCAAGCTAGCCTTAGGCTAACAATTTAACCACAAGAAAGCCACGGGCTAACCCACCAGCCACAAAGCATTACCCGAGAAACGTCTCTTTCCCTGTAATCAGTTATAGACTGAGCTTTTTTCCTCAGAGAAGAGGTTGTCTGTCTTCACTGTAAACTTTACGTGGACTCTTATAGCTTCTCATTTTTAGTCCCGTCCCTGAACCTGACCAGTTACCCATTGTCTTTGTTAAGCCACACAGTAACCTAAGAACAACAAAGCACATTTAACTTACGGCCTGAACCAGTAAAGAAACAGGTGCAGATGATTCCAGGTGCAGACGATTCCGGATTCCAGAGGCGGTGATCAGTATACTGGTGGTGCTGAACACGTTTTTCTAGGCACCTGGTATCTTTGCAGCCTGTTGCCTGACCCATTTGTTTCATTTAATCTACCCAGTATGACAAAGATAAGGTATTCTGAAAGGCATAAAATAGTATTTTTGCACCAAAACGTATTGCATGATGCCCATGCAAATCAAATCAAGATTAGTCTCAAACGACACAATATACTGTTATATGGTACAACGTGCTGGTTAATGAAGCTTATTTAAAGCTTTCAACTGATTTAGAAATGCCTTTAAATAAAACTGAAAAGCAAAAAGCTGACATTCCACTCCTTCAACAAAGCACTCTTTCCTTTTTTAATAAACCTGGTCCCCTGGGCTGCTATTAG
The DNA here is from genome assembly GCA_037577275.1 of Bryconaethiops microstoma. Lineage (NCBI taxonomy): Eukaryota > Metazoa > Chordata > Actinopteri > Characiformes > Alestidae > Bryconaethiops > Bryconaethiops microstoma. Next base: position 26,071,205 of record JBBJLS010000001.1, read on the forward strand.
ATCATTCTGGAATAGCAGTGGAATGGAGTGGATGGCAATATTGCTCACTGTGACGTCCCAACCCACGTTACTTGCGTCAGCCTGCAATGAGATTGAAAGACAGTAACGGTGCTCATCACAGGGCCACTTGTTCCATGAAATCAGTCTGAGTCAGTCTTCCACAGAGCTTTTGTTAAGGAGCATTCATGACACATCTGCCTTCATGGAGAACAGGAGCATCTATTTCAGCAAAGCAGGGGTCCTGATCTGAGGGCCTTCACCAGGAAGTCTTTTTACTCGGCAAGTAGGAAAAACATGAAGAGAACAGGCTCATTTGCACATCTATTTATTCTCCATTCCAAATTTTCAGATGCATTTACTCCTTAATTTGTATTTGTTGATATACTACATGCAATAACATACTCCTTACCACCACTTGGTATTAGTAATTCACTTAATTGTAAGTTACTTACCTATAGTATTAAGACCCCAGCAATATTGTATATAGCACAGTACATTTTAAATTCAGTATTTTCTAGAGGTTTTAGTGGATTTATTTAGACATTATTTTTTATATTGTTCCATCTTTTTGTCTCTGCGTGACTGTGCAGTCGTAGAATAAGCAATTACCTCCGGAATCAATCATGTTTTCTGATTCTGATTATATTGTTTACATTTGTCAATTTATTCTTCAATTTTCTAGTTATTGCAGTGTCACAATTAATTCAGGGTAATAATTCACTGCACGTTGTTCATGTATAACTGTGTATGTGACAAACATGTTAAATCTTGATTGAATCTTGAAGTGTCATCCAGACTTTAACATGCAGACACTAGGAGCAGAGATTTTTTTTACATATGGAAAAAGCACGCAGACTATGCGGCAACATCAAAGACTTAGGTGAACCCATGGTGAATAAAATGCAATGTAACTGACGCATTATTCGCCTTTTGTGAGCTGCCTACATTTGTGACAGCAGATAAGAAACCATCATGGATCTACTCAGTCATACCAGAAAAATGGAAACAAATTCAGACCTCCCTCTCTGTTCATGACAGATTTATTTTATTGCTAAATAAACAGAATAGGACGTCACAGGTTAATTACATCCAACTGAACGTCACATCATAACGTGAAATACAAGTTATTAAAGCCCATGATGCAACTTTACACTGAAACTTTCTGGTATCACCCAAGATGAACCAACACTGAAAAAAGGTATTAAATGTATTAGACTTTCAAACTTTTCTAACAGAGAAAAAACAAATATGCGGTCAGAAAATTATGTATTATAAAATTAAGTATTATGTAGGTCAATTTTAGTCCCCCTGGGGTATAAAGAATCTAAAAGTACCCTCAAAAGGTAAAACACTGCCCTAAAGGTTCAATTATGTACCTCAAATTAGTTTTAAAGATACATGACATTGAAGTTACTAAGGAAAGGGGTCATATTTGTAAGCTTTGAAATGTAACTATAAAAAAAATAATAAATGAAAAACCTGTAGTCAAGACAGGGTGTATGGAACTGGGGTAAATTAAAAAAAAAAAAAAAAGATATATGCAAATTGCAACAGAATATGGTCCAATTTTATTCCCTAAGTAAATGAATTGAAGGGAGGAATGTACCCCAATTAAAGCATTTATACCCTGAAAGGTTCCGTTTCTTTCTGAGATTATAAAACAGGAACAGGACAGCCTGCGTATCACAGTGTTCTGAAAATATCCAGCCTGATTTCCCACTTTCAAAAACAGTGTCAGCAATAAGCAGAAGTAATTCTCAGTTTCGCGTGCAGAACTGAAAGATGGTCGATGGGCTTAAAACAAGCCCACAAAGCTGAGAAGGTTTTACACCAAAGACCCCAAGGTTCACGCTGCTGCAAAGAACCACTAACCACACCAGAAAGAAGAGCTCGTACTCAGCAAACCACAAGCACAGCTGCTATGACATCCTCGAATACACAGCTTCGTTTTTATCTCTCTGAGAAAGGTACGACAAGACGAATTCACACAGCAAAAATGATAATTTGTCACTATAAGGCAAAACCCTCAATTTCACCAAGCCGTAAACAGAATCTTCTCATCCACAGAGAAAAAGGATTATGAATGAATACACACACATAGAGTGTGCGCGTTCAATTTACCTCAGTCTTGCTGCTCTCATACTGCCTGTACTCCCACGGCATGGGGGTCCGTCTGAGGGTCTCCCCCAGCACAGCCATACTCTGCACCTCCTTCTCACTTCTAGTTCCCATTCATGAATGCCACAGAGACGCAAGCAGGGGGTGCGCACACATACGCGCGCACACACATACACGCACACACACACACACGCGCACACAGACACACAAGCATGTTCTCCAACACCCACACGCGTAGCGGTAAACAGTGATGCATGAGCGAGAGACCATGCTACGAGGAGGCGGCGGAGGGCAGTCTTACTGAATTAAAGTCAAGGTGTTACACGTTCATTTCGGCTGTGCGCACAAATGTATGTGGATTTTACTCGCACCGTCTCCTTTGTTCTCACAAACAGCCGTCCATCTTAATCATATTCACCACCATCCACATCAATCCTGCACGTCTTCCTTGTACTGGACACAGTAACATTTGTATGTGTGTGTGCGCAAGAGAGTGACAGACAGAAAGAGAGAAAAGAGATGAACTGTCACTTACTGTTGCCCGCATCTCTGCCTTTCATTCAGACACGGTAGCTTCAGCAAGGCTGGCCCATGTGTTTATTAAAAAAAAAAAAAAAAAAAAAAGAAGATGAAAGAAAAAAAGGAACAAAATTTTTTTTTTAATTCTAACCCCCACCACCCCCCCAAATACACGCAGTGCTCTGGGGGGTTGGAGTCACCTTCTCTCTCACTCACCCACCACCCATGAGACTGGATGGACAGTTGACAGTTGCTGTGCGATCGGTATATGGGGGGGGGCCCTCCTGAACTCCTAACCCCCCCCCGACCCCCAACCCCACCTTCAAGCTCCCCACAGTCCGAAATAAAAGAAAATGTAGAGCTCCTTGCTGGAAGCTGTTTACTAGAAACAGGGAAGACAGCCCATATTTGCTCTCTCTTTCAGCGTTATCTCCTCGCCTGCTCTCTCTGCAGCAGATGGATGGCTCTCTCTCTCCCTCTCTGGCTCCAGCTCTGCCTCTGCCTCGCCGTCACCGCCAGTCTCCACAGCAACCCCTTCAACAAATAAGCCGTGGTGATGTCCGCAGCGCCAAGCCGGGAGAAGGGAGGACAGCTAATCACCGGCGCTCCGCTCACGAGAGGAAGGAAGGAAAAAAACAACAAACAAACAAAAAACCCACCCAAAAAAAAAAAAAAAAAACGGAAGCAAGACAGGAAGGCCATGGATGAGTGAACACCGCCATCCGTCTTTTCCTTCTGATTAGGAAGGGAAAGGCTTGCGGTTCTCACCTTCGGCTTGGTCTCCTAGCAGCACCGAGTCGTAAGAGTTGTGAGTGTGTTTTTTTGTGTCGCTCACTATGAAGTGTTGTAAAAAGACATCTCTAAAGACAGTAATAATAACAGATTAATTTAGCGCCTTTCAAGGAAATAATGAGAAAAAGACCAAAGGCCTTAGAGAGAGGGGCATCTTCACCCACCAGATGCCAAGAATGGCTTTGTTTTGCATTTTACAACAGAAAAAAGAAAATATTGTGTGACAGGCCTACAAACCCCTCAGAGCCTGATGTGTGTGGTCACTCACTCATGCACACACGAACCCCAACCCCAACCCCAACCCTGCCCCATGCTGTTTCCATTTGCAGAGGGACATGCAACACAGCTTCTAATAATACTTTGATCAATGTGTAAGGAGAATAGGATCAGGGGCTTCTCTGGTGAAGGACCAGCCCTGCCTTCACCTCTCCAAAAGCAGTAAAACGCCTTTTACACACGGTGCTACATGGATCTAATAAACTTGGTCATGACGTGTGTAGATGTAAGGTGGCGCGCGTGAAGGTGTGTAGATGTAAGGTGGCGCATGTGAAGGTGTGTAAGAGCAACAAGGGTGCTGCGCCAACAGAACAAGACCACTTGCACTCTGGAAATTGTGCTTTTCATGTGTGCAGAGAAAAATCCAAAGAGGCGGCGGCATACCGGTGTCCCACCTTCTTTTGTGTCTCCTCCATGCTGTTCGGATATTGGACTGTTTGGATGTTGCGCTGATAAATATGTTGCGCATATATTAATCAGCTGTTGCACTGATTAATGCTGCATTTTGATTGGCCGGTCAGCAGATCAGTAGGTCGTGGCAGCACACACACTGAGACGGTCGTCTTAAATTTCTGACATTGTCAGAAAATAAGTTATCTTTGGTCGCTGTGACAAGAACCGTCACTGAACACTCTCTCTCAGTATGATGCAGGGAAACCGTTTAGGAGCCATGATCAAAGAAATGGCCACTACTGTTTCATAAGTGTTTATGTCTTGCTTAAAACTGACTGTGGACATCCTGTAGTACGTGCCAGTCCTGAAGAAAAAAGACAGGGAGGAAAAAACACAACGGCAAAGGAAACCACAGCTTCTAAGCGGATCCTTACTGTACACTATTTTTGTGTACACAAAGCAGGCCAGAAGCTTACAGTTCTTTCCAGAGGGCTTAGATCACACAAGCAATGATTGACAAGTTCAAGAAATCAAAAAACCTCTGACAGTATCACCTCAAGGCAACAGGCAATCACTTATCTCCCAAAGCAGCAATTCGCAGACACTTTTGCAGACTATGATTAACAAAAAACGAAACAGAGAAATGCCAAGCAATCCTGCAGGGAAAAGAAAGGCTTTGCTCAGATACACAACAGAGCGGCACAATATATTGTCTGTTATCCTGATTTTTACATGACCACAATACTGAAATTACAGATGGCTGCAATACGCAAATGAGTCACAGTGTTTCTGACAGGGTGACCAATCACATCCACAGGTGAGTTATTATGTGTTTTCATGAATTGAGGTAATCCAACAAAATTCTAATTATTCTGGCCAATCTTTAACCATTAGAGACACTGACTCGCAAAGGTGTTTTAAAGGGCTCGGATTCTACATTAAATTTATCACTGATGTTGGATGGGCTTGCAAACCAAAATGATTTCATAATTCATTATAATTCATTCTTACATGACTACTTTCCAACCACAGACAACAGGCTTTGTTACTGATCTCTCTTCTGTGTAACCGATCTCTCTTCTGATTGGCTGCCCTGTATTGCAGCTCATTCAAAAGACAGCATGGAGCTGAAAAACTCCTGAGAATGTCACCATGAATGGGCGGGGCTACACTGCCGTAGACTGAAATATGTGGGTTTGTGACATCACAAAAACTGCTTTGAAAATGTGTTGTCTTTGCTCCTTAGCTTCCATTTATGACCTGTGTGGACAGAGTAGTGAATACATATATTCTTTAACCTTCTGAACTCCATGAATGCGTTCATTTTTGTCACCTTTAGTCTCAGACTCATAACTCGCGACAGGAGTAACACACACGCATGATACACATATGACTGAAATCAAGAAGACTTACTCTATACAACCGTCTAATTTAACCGTGTTTGTGCAATAAATTATTCCAGAGTTGCTTATGGAAGTAAAATGTTATAGCCCAATAAATAAAGGGATGCAAAAAGGCTCAAAAATGGCCCAGAGTTCAAAGCGTTAAGCCTTTTTAACTCCAAAAACCCCTTTTTTTAACCCTTTAAAATATTGAAAGGCATCTCAACTGCAATATGAGGCAGTAAAATCACAGTTGTGATATTCATTCAGACCTAATAGACAAGAGTACTTGAAGAAGAAGCACAAAAGAAGCAAAAATGACATTCAAATTATCGTAATAACTTTAGACTTTAAATCCGTGGAACTGAAATGTCAAAAGGTAAGAGCTTTAGCATCCAGACCTGTGACTGACGAATGATTTGCACACAGAGATTAGATACAGGGACATGAAATTCCTTCTGTGGCGTCATGGACACAGTGAACTTGCAGGGGGAGAAAGCACAAGGCTGTCAGGGAGTGTGGGGTGGGGGGGGGGCGGGGGACAAGAGTGATCAGCAAACACTGCCACAGCAGTTAGCGCAGGCTTTATTACCCTGGAGATGGGCCAGTCATGGCGATGTGTTCACCACTGTAAGCCACTGACGTCTCTGGCCCTCAGTGAGTCAGGGCTCAGGTTCCGTAGTATTTGTTCCTCTTTAATTGTTTACCATGTAGTGAGACGGCACTGCAGCAAAGTGGCTACGAAACAGAAGTGTTTGGAGTTGCAGTGGAAGAAAGTGGTCGTAAGGGTGTAGCAGGTACAATATGGAAAACTGGGGCAATGCAGGTGAAAAGCTGACCAGTGAAGCAGGAAAATGACAAAAATAAATGAAAATTGTACCTAAATATGCAGTTCATCAGCCGTGGAAAGCCTTGCCTGAAGCATTTGCCTCACAAAAGGGTTCAAATACAAAAGGCTTAAGAATTTTGTGATTATACTGCAGTAAACTGTGTTTCCATCTGATTACGAGCACAATGATGAACACGGAGGCCATGCGTTTGCTAAATAATTTGCAATTCAGTAAGCTTTTGTAACACTTGCAGTTTACAGCAGGATAAACAAATATTTGAACATTTTGCATTTGACTATATGCATTTTGTGTATACAGGGGGTCCTCGAGTTACAACACAGATCCGTTCCTTCAACAGTGATGTAACCCGAATTTGGCGGAAGTCGAAACACACCCTAGCCTGAGTCACTTACCGATCCTAACACAGCAAAATCACAAAAACACAAATAAGCCACAGAAAAATGAAAAGAAAACTCCCTCACTTTTACGCCGCGTTACTGCGTATTCTTCCACCACGCACAACTAAACTACCTTGCCCACGTAGTCTGTAAGTACGAGGCAAAGAGTGTAAGTCGAGTGGGAGTGGGTGTTGTAAAGTCGAAATGTCGTATGTCGAGACTGTTGTAACCCAAGGTATTTTGTGATAATATAGTCACAAAATACTGGAAATATTTTATATTTGAAATACATGTGGGTTTCCCTTACATGTTATTTAGGCAAATGATTCAGTCAGGGCTTTTCAAGGACCAGCATGGCCTATATGTGGCTGACGAAATGCATATTTTGTATGATTCTAACTAATGTTTGTCCGTTGCCTGCTGTGCTGCAAGTGTGTTCCATCTGGTTACAAACACAGTGGTGAATGCTGAGGTTGTTTGTTTGCTAAAGTCTCCAGCAGAGTTTGTAAAGCTAGAACACTTTTTATAACAATATCTTTTCATTTGGTGCAGTCAGTTTCTCAGTGCAACTACAAAGTGCACCGATTTGAGTGTCTGTTTATTAGTCATTATGAAAATCCCTCAATTTACCTTCACACTGGTTTCTATTAGTGTAAGAATGTGATTGACCTCTGCAGAACAGTACAGAAAAAATGCATGATTTTTGCATATATGTCTTGCAATTAGTAGGAGCGATATGAATAAACCTTGCATGACTTCTACTTTTTTGAGGGATTTAATGTTACAATAGCTCAAATTTAACCAATCAGGATGCTAACGCCTGGAAGAAACTAGTATAAACATACTACTCTCCATGTGCTAAAATTAAGTGCATGGCTATTGCTCATCTGCCGTTAGCAGCATCTCATACTGCAGGAATAAAAAGAGCAGCCTGTAAAGAATGAAATGATAAATCAGATGTTTGGTAGAGTATCATAAAAACTCGTTCCCACCTAAAAAAAGGGTTCTCTTGTTCTGAAACAGACTGCACACTCCATGGATGGATCAGTTGTTTAGCACATACCTAACGGTCTGTCGGAAGTAATAAAGTGTCTACAAGAGGACAGTTCACAAATGAAAAAATTTAAGAAGAAGTCTGCGATATTTTTGTTAGCTTCTGTTATTTTGTATTAATCTAAGTAAAATTAATATAGAATAATTGTCTTATTTGAAATGTTGGAAAATATGGCTAGGTTTCACTGCATGCATGTGAACATACACTCTCGCTCATTTTTTTTTTCCAAAGTTCTGATTTTAAATAAATAAATAAATAAATAAAAAGGCAATAGGCCACACATTTGAAAACACATCTCCTGTACTACAAAAAAACAAAATAAATAGAATAATAAAAATAAAAAAAAAAACACTGCATGAGGAGGAATGTTTTCATTTGTTATGCTTAGGCTATAATTAAACATTCCGAGCTTAAGCCCAACCCGCACCCCCGCTCCACCCCCACCCCCTCAGCTGATTTTGTTTTCCCAAACAATTCCTTACGCTGCATTAGAAAGATATTCACATACACCACTGCTTAATCATAAATGTGTTCATTGACTAGAAACGTTCATTTGCAGCCCTCAGAGGCCTAATGACGCATGTTGCATCTGATAAACCTAAACATCTTTTGGTTGCTGTTAACATTTCCTTTTTACATGCTTGATGAGAATCTATCTGTAAATGAATTGATGAGTTGATCTGCAAATGACTGGAAACAACGAAAGTGATTTTTGCCAGGACTATCTGAATCACCACTGCACCGATGCCATAAACAGAATCATGATTAAAATGATCTTAGTTACAGTGCGGAAAAAAGATATTACTATTCTCCTAAAAAGCACAACTGTGGCTACTGAAGTAATAAAACATCATGGATTGCTCTGCCTAAATGGCAACCACCTGTCCTTCATGCTTTTGCAAAAATAAAAAAAAATATGTTACTGCACTGTAAATGCAAATTAAATATTTAAGTCACAATGAAAGATACTTTAATTATGAAAATTACCATGGAAAAAGCATACATTTATCTTGACTGCTAATGTAAAGGAATGACTGCAGCCATAAGGTGCACAAAAAAGTGTTTTGTTAGAGTGATTTGTATTTTGCAGTTTCAACATTGCAATAAAGATTAAGAATATGTTGTGCAGCCCAAACACACCGTGCACTAATTACGCACAGACCCCTTTGTGTATTTGTCTTGGTATCAATGCTTTAACTGCTGTCAAACGAAGATAAAACTACACAAGCAGAAAACTGCCTTCTGCACCGACGTAAACTTCATTTAGTCTGTACATTTTCTGTTCTTGGCTTTGGACTGGACTCAGTTCAGTAGAAAGTCACGTGCAGCTAACTGCATCATGACACAAACATGTCTATAAGCCATGCCAGTGGCTAGAAGTGAGGTGAGGGAGTTAAGCAGTCCAGGCAGGGCTCAAGCAGGAGAGTATCAGAGCGTCACTGTGGGAAGTATTGACTTACACAGTGAAGCGTCCATGAAATCAATCCAACTGTTGGCGAACGGGGAGGACTATTCTCCAGACAGGCCTCTCCGGTGTGTCTGCTAAAGCTGAGACATGGGTGGGTGGTGGTGTATGGCCAATAAAGCCTTATGCAGTTAGTGGCTGCATCTTCCGCATGACTCACAGTTCAAACAAACCAAATCTTCTCTCCTGCTTGCTCCTAACTCAATATGGTCAACTGATTGAGACATTTTTTTTTTTTAAATATAGACAACAAAGAAAAAATGTGACAAGTGCAGTGTTTTGGGACACTAAACTGTAATCTGCCCAAAACTGATGTTACTGCTGGAAAAAAAAAAAAAAAGAATAAATCTAAATCCACATGAGAACACAGACACTCTACAGCCTCAATCACGTCATAGTAAACACAAAAGTTTAATTTAAGTCACACTTACCATTTTCTACGACATCTCATGAGTTGAATAGGAAGAGACCAGAGCTGTGTTCGAAAAGTGCACTCGTTCACTCATTTACTACATAGTGTTACATAGGGGGGTTAACTAGTGAACAAAGGGAGGTGATGTTTAGTTAAATGTCGGACACTTGGGATGTTACGCAGCACTAGAGTAGCCTACTAACATGATTGCAGCATTTATTATGCCAACAGTGTATATTTTGAACACACAAATTGTGGCTATGCAAGTTACGCCTGTCCATATTTTATATATATGCACCCTGTTCCGAATATGCAAATTCTATTTAAGTGTCACAAAAATCTGATTTTTTGGTTTTCAATTAAACTCATGGATGGCATTGTGTGTCCGGGCTCTTTGAATCACTGGAAGAAATTTTAGACACCTGTGACAATTAGTTGACCAGGTGTGCCCAATTACATGATACACTACTTAAGA
>JBBJLS010000001.1:26081418-26095972 GCA_037577275.1 Bryconaethiops microstoma
CCTTTTCACACACCCCCCCCCCCCCCCCAACACACACACACAAATATTTTGTCAAATATTTTTGCATCCTTTCCTTTTAGCCTCTTCCAACAACTCTGAAAAATTCCAAAGTAACCACCTAGCAGCAACCCAGCACCTGGAACACCATGCCAATAGTTTCCTTGCTGAAATGCATCTCTAATTCTGTTGCGTCTTGCCGGCAGAGGGGTGCGTTTGGAAAAGAGCCAGGTGATGCAAGTTTCTGCACGGCAACAAGCTGAGACTCTCAGAGGCCCCTTCACGAGAAGAGAGAGCAGCAAGGGCGCAACTTAGGCTTCTATAGAAGGAAGCAAGAGGTCAAGGAAGGACAGACTGCTCTCTAACTGTCCAGTGTAAAGTGGGCCTCAGTCTGGCCGGTGTTTCGCCTAACTTAGTAATTCTGTGTTTGAAAGCATGGTATTCAACATTAAAGTTTAGATCCAGTTTTTCCAATACTGGAAGACCCTTGGTAGTATTAGAGAAACAAATATTTTTCAGAAGCCCCATTACAGTTTGAACCAGAAGAAAGGAAAGTTCAAAAGAAGATCTCATCTTTGTCCAGCCTAAAAATAACTGAGCCTCCCTCTGCTATTCTCAGTCTGATCCCAATTTAAGATCTTAAAATGCTCTTTATCAGATAATCATATCTTCTGATAAACCATAAGATCCACAAGAAAACCTGTTTGTACAACATCTGAACTTTGTTTTAGTCATCAAATTCAAGTCTCAACTCTGTATGTTTTATCTGTTTTGAGATTTTTATCTGTTCTGAGAGTTGTCTTACTTCTAGGGCCTACTTATAAATATCAGTTTTTTACTTCTGTCTTAAGCAGATTTTTTCTTTTGCTCCTTATTTCTCCTAAAGGGGGGTTAGGAGAAACAAGTCAGACTTCAATAATCTCCAAATAAGAAGATTATTTATTTCTGATGAGACAAAGAAAAGACAAAAAAAGTGCAGAAAAATCTTCCTCTGGGACCACGTGTAGTCATTCATATATGCTTAAATGAACACTCGCTATTTTATTGCTAATTTTAAACCCTACTATATCAGTTATTGTTTGAAATATGTACTGCTGACTCAACTTCTAAACTAGTTTAAAGCACAGGCTTAATTTCTTTTCTATGTATTAATTGGTTTTACTATGGATGTTTTGCTCAACTTACTTAGGAGTAGTTTCCCAGGCCTAGTTGTGGACAGTATTCTGAAAGGAAAATTTCTGATCCTTATCTGGGAAACCAGCCCTTTGTGTTTTGAATGTGGTAATAAAAAAAAAGGAGAAGAAAACAAGGTTTTTTTGTGCAAGACATTTAACAATTACATCGTAATTTACATTCACAGTATTTGCTAGACACTCTTATCCAGAGCAACATTCATGTATGCTTTGTAAATCACAAAAAAACATGTTCCTCATACTAGTAAACCTAGACTTAATTCACTATATGGACAAAAGTATTTGGACAACTGACTATTACACCAACAGGGACTTTAATGACATTGTATTCAAACACATAGACTTTAATATGCCGTTGGTCCCCCATTTTCGTCCATATAGTGTAGACTAAGACTCTGCTGGAGATGAAGGACCCACCAGAGCCCTTTAAATCACATATGCACTTTTGTGTTATCTGTAAAGTTGTTTTGGTAGTGAAGTGAGTTTTATGCCCTGAACATGCAATCCTAAGAGCTCACTGCAGAAGTGAGTCATGGTGATGCTGATTTAGATTCTTCTTCAAGAAACCCCCTCATGCTCATGTGATTCTGATGTGGAAATCTGGACTGAGCCATTTTTATATATGAAACTCAACTCGAGCTGCACTGACTGCAGTGAATCAAAGGGTTTATAGGGGCTGAGTGTGTAGGGGTCCCTGATAAACATGAAGAAGTCGGGATTTTTGGTTTGCAGGTTGAGTGAAGAGAAGTTTAGCAAGACCTGACCGTTTTGCTCCAGAGACGGTGTCAACTTCCTCACCCTCCAAAGTGGGAGAACATGCCCGTGCTACTCCTGGAGCTCTGAATGAGTGGAAATGACAGCAGGGGGAGAGAAAACTCACTGGAACCGGGCGGCTTTTCTTCAGACGAAGCTTCTTTTGTGAATGGACACGAAAAAGGCTACAGACCCTCTCCATGAAGCCACTGACGTTTATTTAATAACACAAGGTAACATTAATGTTACTGAGAGGCTGTGTTTATCCTTCCCAGCTGAGTTGTTGTTGTTAGCTTCGACACAAGCTAGGTAGCTAGCCAGCTGGCACTAGATTCCTTATTTATTCAAAAATGTACGATGCCCAGCTATATTAAGCTGCCAGGTTGTCTTTGACAGCTATTTTTAAGTTGCTGGCATCCTTATCTCGAAGGTTATGGATGCCATAAAGATAAAGGAAAGGATGCTCAGAAGCTAACTTAGCTAGACTAGCTGCATAAGACAGAAATTGAATCTCCAGGCAGGCTAATGGTGCAGCATTATTGCAATGTTGTCCTTCCTGTCTACATTATTCCTCTTTAAAACAGCTGTGTAACTAATTAGCTACGATATAAATCTTTAACCAGTTGGTTAGCCGGTAACACTGATATCTTTGTCCATATCGTACAGCCCTCATTTCTAGCTAACCATATGGATACACACCACTTATCCATTATTTCACAAACTGCTGGTTTTTATTCTTGTTAAACAGTTGTTGCGTGAACTCCAATAAATGTCCAATAAAACAGGTTTCCTTTATGAAATGAAAAGAGTCTGTAACAGTGCATGTCTGACATCTTGTTAACTGGTTGTGTGGTGATGCAGAGTTAAATTCTGGACTGTCCTTTAACTTTAAAAGCACTAGTTAATCATTTAATATCTGGTTAAATATCTAATACCTGTCTGGTGATCCACATTATATTGGATTATAATACATTATAAGCGATTAAATTAGGTGGCTTTTTGTAGGTCAGTAGTGATGAATTAAAAACATGACATTTTCTGGCTAATAAAGGTACTCAAATTGTGTATATTTTATAGTAAGTTTTTGAACAGAATAATTTAGGCAGCCAGGACATAATGCAATTAGCGTTTTGTCATTGATGCCTGTATTATTCCACTTAAATAGTGTAACTAATGATATAAATCTTCAGCCACACGGTTTGCTGGGAATTAGGGCTGCATGATATGGACAAAAATATCAGTGTTGCGATTTCACTGCTACATATTGCAACTGTAATGCCTTTTTCTTAACTAGGTTTAATGTGTCTTATTTACTGTTTTAAAATGTATGTTCATTCAACCCATATATGGAAACTAATCTAAAAGTCAGCACATGTCACAAACTGTCACATTTCAATATTCAGTAAACCCCCACTTTAACGCGGATCAGCAGTCGCTGTTTCAGTCCAACGCTGATTTTTCTGAGAACTGAAATAATAATTGTTCGCTGAAACCCCCGTACTAACGCGGTAACTCCAGATATCCTCCGCATTATTTTTTTTTTAACTTTTGTGAAATCCGGGCCTCTTCTGCCAAGCCCCCTCGTCCTCGTGCTGGGTTGTTAAGCACCGTTACCCAAACATAAACCCTGCGCGAGGACGAGGGGCGTGGCGGACGAGGCCCGCACGTCACAGCTTTTCTCGTGGCAATATATAATTTTTCATGCATTTTAGTGCTAAATTATTTTAAAATATATATAATTTTGTAATTTTGTAACATAAATCTTAATGTAAATTCAGCCACATTTCCATGTGAAATATAACTATAAATGTTTTGGTACTGTGGAGAGAAACACAAAGAAAGCGCGTCATGAGATGGTGAAATACCACTGTACTCAGAGGCCGGAGGTTTGAAAGTAGCCAATCCGAGAACGCTATTTATTTCTGCTGATTGGCTGCTCCCCTTTGATGCAGCGGCAGTCCAGAATTTCCCCCGCGGAGCGTCTCCAGTGTTCTCGTGTTTTTTGTTTTGTTCTTCTTAAAGTCCTGTATTTTTATTACTGTAAATTAAATTAATTTATTACTGTATTTACTCTGCTTATACCAAAGAAAACGACAGCACATACCAAAGAAAACGCTCATGCATGTATTACAGTACAGTCTATACAAGTATAACATTGGTATTTTACATTCTAGCACTGCAGGAGTTCAGTGTTACTGTGGTTTTGCAGTGCAAATACAGGTTTACCTTTTTCTTTAAGGGTAATGAGTTTAAAAATAAAGTGTTTTGGGGGCATATTTAGGGTTTACACTATAAAAATGGGCACTTTTTTTGGCTTTTTTTTTACCGTATCACAACAACGCAGGTTTTCACTATACGCAGGTGCTCCTGGAACGCAACCGGGGGTTTACTGTGTCTCCTTATTTAGCCTTGTCCATGCACCAGTTCACCAGCCGCTTTAATGGTTAAGGACTGATCAAAATGTTTTGAGTTTTGAATTCATTCATTAATCAAAACACCCAGTAACTCACCTGGAGCAGTGATTGGTCACACTGTCAGTGATTAATTAGAGGCTCATTTGCAGGCTTCTGCAGTGTCAGTATTGTAGAGACTGATATTTCGATAATGATTAATAAGACAATTTATTGTGCAGCTGTACTAGCAATTTTGGGAAGTTATAAGCTGTGCTTAAATGTCGTAAATTTAGATAATTTACGCTAATTTAGGTGCATTTATATTTCCCAAAGATGGCCTTAGATGTTCACTTAAAGCATCAGCCGCCTTTTCCTCTTTAAATCCTGTCTAGCAGATCTATAGAATTTTTTTTTTGAATGCCCAAATCACTACACAGTCAGTAGGGAACCAGACTGAGTTTCTCTGAAAAAGGAACAAAAATCTGAAAAATACACTGGGTTACAGTGTTTTATTTGGGGCCGGTGGTGAAGCGCTGATATGTTTTGTTTGTGTTTGTACATATAATACAGAAGGTACTTTCACTATGGACTAAAGAACACATGTAAAATCTTGCTTCTTTTGTGTTTGTCTTAATGTTGAGACTCAAAGATACTAAGACAGTGGATTCAAGTGTCCACTGTTTCAACCCAGTATTAATGTTAAAGGGGTTTGAGTTAAATCTGCTAAGCAGCACTATATATTGTTCTCCTTGGGAAACACGTCTGTCTGTTCATCCTGTTTGCTGCAGAGTAGCATGTTAGACGTGGGAAAGTGGCCAGTGTTTGCTCTCCTGCCTCCTGAGGAACTGCGACTCATCCGCCAGGCCTGCGTGTTTGGCAGCGCTGCTAATGAGGCGCTTTACGTTACCGTCAATGATGAGGTAGGTTTAGCTCTTTTTTTTGTTTGTTCGTTTATTTTATTATTTATCAAAACAACTAATGCAGTACAAATACTTTGGTTGTAGAGTATGTGAGTGAGTCATGTTCTGAGTACACACACACACACACACACACACACACAGTGATAAGCAGATAGAGGAAAGCTATATATAGGCCTGTAATACAACACAAGCCTTCCTTGGATCCTGAGTAGAAAAGTGTTTGTGTGTGTTTGTCTTTTGGAGCTAAGCCATCATGTACAATCTACTATAGCTTCATATGCGTATTTGTTTATATGCACTTAAGATTCAGTGTTTTAATTTTTTTTTGTCAGTTTGTATCATATCCACTTAAAAACAGTGCACAAAGCATTGAATGGCTTATTTATATATTGGTTCATTCCTTTTCGTTCCTTCAAACTGCTGTGATATTTGAAAATTGTTCAAACTCAAGTTCACTGCATCACTTTTCTGTAAAAGCACTCTTGTTTTTTTATTTGGGACAGACAAAGCGTTCTTATCTTTGTTCATTCAGCTTTTTAATCCTAAATACCAGTCGTCCTTGACTGGGGTTGATATGACCTGAACAACTTGGAGATCTCCAGAACAATTTTATCTCCTGTTTATTTAATACTGAAAACCTGGTAACTACAGCACCAAGGTTCTGGGCATGTACACACTGTAACATAAACTGTTTAATGTTTAAAACAAGTACAAGGGCTTTTCAACATTTGGCATCAAAGTGCATACCTTAAAGCTGAGCTCTAATGTGCTCAGCTATCAGTAAAACTATTGTTGCCTGCAGGTTGGTTTATAGGCCAATAAAAAGCTCTCTGTTGTCATTCAGCAGCAGATGTGTTGCTGTAGGCCCTCACACATGTTCTAGGGTGAACTGTATTGTTCTGAGTATTGATGCTGGTGTTTATTGTTGCAGCCACTATCACGTTAGATGTAAAAAAAAAAAAAAGCATTGGTGTGTAAATCGACTTTTTGAGGATCCAATGGAGAATCGGCATAAAAAAGAAAGAAAAAGATACAATATTCTCATACAAAATATGATGCAGTTTTGTAGTGTGATCAAATATGCAGCAACACTTCACTGAAACCACAAACAGGCTGTTGAAGACAGGCCTTAAATGTGTAAAATGCTGTTTTTGTGTGTGTGTGTGTGTGTGTGTGTGTGTGTGTGTGTGTGTGTGTGTATAAAGTTCAGGGTATGCACTGTGTAGAGGATTTAATAGGTTATGAAGGAGGGATTATTATATATGATGATTTTGTGAACTATAAAATATTTATTTATTGTTTTATTAATTTTTTACACCTGATTTTAGTCCAGTAATTTCTCTGGGTGTGTTTACAGGTGTTTGCTCTGGGAACAAACAGCAGCGGCTGTTTGGGTCTGGGGGATCTGCAGAGCACCATTGAGCCCAGAAGGATAGACGTCTTGTGTGGGAAGAAGATTGTGTCCCTAAGCTACGGCACAGGACCACATGTGGTCATTGCAACTGCAGGTGTGATAGGTTTACTTAGTCCTTCATTTATTAAATTAGTGGTGAGTGTGTGGTTTAAAGATCGAAGGTAGAATATAAAAACGTCAAGGGTATTATGACAGGTATCATTTGAATTTAGCTCGTTCTTTTGTGGCTGTCTGGAAAAACAAATGTAAATCTGGTTACTTGGATGAAAAAGGAAGAAATCAATTGATCAAATAAAAGGCTTACAACAATCTCAAAATGTATCAGATGAGTTGAGAATTAAGGAGGATTTGAGCCAGTGTTTGTATGGTTTTGTTGGATATTTACACACACAGTATGATTGCATACTTTGTTTTGTTTTTTTTCCTTTTCCTGCATTTTTGAAAGAATGACATTATTACAGTGACTTGCTTCAGGACTGTAGGTCAAGAAGACATGAAAGACTACTGTTTTCAAGGAAACTTTTGGGAAGATAACACTTGAAATGTTTTTAAATGTCTTTTTCTTCATTCTGTGCAGAAGGAGAGGTCTTTGCGTGGGGCCACAATGGCTACAGCCAGTTGGGAAATGGCACGACCAACCATGGCGTGACTCCTGCCCTGGTCTCCACCAACCTTATTAACAAAAGAGTGACTGAGGTGGCCTGTGGCTCCCATCACACCATTGCTCTCACCACTGAAGGAGAGGTGCTGTTCATTAATAATGAATCAAATGCTTAGCCTGTTATTTGATGTCACATTTTGTGGTACAGTGGGGGAAATAATTATTTGATCCCCTAATGAATTTGTAAGTTTGCTGACTTCCAAACAAGTGATTCATGAGGTAGTTTCATTTTTATGGAGAGAGAATCATCAAAAAGCTCCTCCCGTGTAGTTCTGGGTTGATACCTTTCTCATGATCGTCCTCACCCCATGAGGCAAGATACTGCATGGAGCTCCAGACTGAGGGCAGTTTATGGTCATTGTATATTTCTTCCATTTCCGAATAATCGCACCAACAGTTGTCACCTTCTCACCAAGCTTCTTGCTGATGCTCTTGTAACCCATTCCAGCCTTGTGCAAGTCTACAATCTTGTCCCTGATGACCTTTGACATATCTTTGGTCTTGCCCATGGTGGTGGAGATGTTGGAATGGAAGAAACTGGTTCTGTGTGCTTTATACACAAAATGAGTTAAGATCAGGAGTATCTGTAATTGATAGATTGATCTTTGTGCAATGTGGGCACACAGCCAGTCTGTGGGAGTCAGAAGTCTGGCTGGGTTGTAGGGGATCAAATACTTATTTCCCTCAATGACTTGAAAATCAGTTTGTAACTTTTATTCTGTTTCTCTCCATAAAAATTAAACCACCTCATAATTATTTCCCCCACTCTATATACAGTACTCTGCAGAAGTCTTGAGCCGCCGCCCATTTCTTCATGCTTTGCATCCAAAAAGCCAGTCATTCTTGTATTTTTAATGTAGTCTTTAGGAACAGTTCTCCAGACTTCTTTGAAGGACTTTTTCGGTCCAGTCCCTGAACCTGGCCAGTTTCAGAGGATTGTTTTTTGTTTAAGACACACAGTGACCTACATAAGAATTGTTCAAGCATAACAAAAACATCTAACTGAAGACCTGAACCAGTGAAGAAACCAGGTGATCAGGCGGTGATCAGTATACTAGTGGTGCTGAATGCTGAGTGGTTAGAACACCATTATCTAAGCATTTTTGTATACATTTTGAACTTACAGCCTGTCACATTTGGAGTAACAAAATATAGTCACATTTGCTCACGTATCCACATTTTATGCTTTTAAATATGCAAATGCTTTTGAAAGTACGTAAAGGATATGACAAACAATATATACAACACTGTACATGGAGTTTCTGATAACAGATGATAAGAAATGTGACACTACTTTTTGTCTATGCCTAAATATCATATGTATCGTGTGTCATGGTATAATATTGTTTTTTCCTTTAGTTTACATTTTCAGTTTACATCTTGTTGTTTACTGTTCCTAAACAATTATAACCAGCAGAATGATCGTGTTATGATCGTGTCACAACAGTGTTTTTTAGCAGCTAGAACCTGACATTAGAGTAGGATGACCAAGTCAGCAGAAAATATTAGTATAAAGGCTAATTCTTTAATGTATTAATATCATAAATATTCAGTGACAGGCTAAATTAAAATCTTTACTGAAAGTCATTGTAAATCGACAACATACTAAGTATTCTGTTGCCCAAATGTCAGCTCTCCATGTTTAAGCTACATCATATACAAAATATTCAGCTCTCCATGTTTAAGCTACAATAATCAGGATTCTGGCTAGAATATGTGAGTGTCAGTGTACAGCACTGATGTTCTTGTCTCACAAGAGTCAACAAGAAATACCAGAACCGAAAAATTAGCAAGAAATCTGATCTAACTGGTCAGATGGTGTCACATAGCCTACAAATGTGGCTTGATTGGAAAAAAAAGATGTATGAAAATAAAGAAATTCAAAATAATTTTAAATATAGATTTTTTTTTAGGAAAAAAGAAATATGTAGTTGTAGTCAACAATTGTTATTTAATAGCTACTCTCAATCTGTCAGAAAAGTGACCCAGGTGACTCCTCTTGAGCGCCTAATGGAAGTGACAACCAGGCAGACTTGATCACCCATGTGAAATCTTTGAGAAGTTGAGTTGAGTGCTAGAGGTTTGAGGGCAAATGGAGCAAAATGTGTAAGATAAATGTAGAATAGGGATCATAAAAGTTTCTAAACTCTTGTGCCAGTATTCATGAAGTGACTTATTTGGGAACTCATGTAAAAAACTGTTAGGAAGGTGTTAGGAAGTGAGTCTGCAACTCGGGCAAAAAGAACCAAATCTTCTGTGTTCCATGTGATTGAACTTCAGGAATGATGGAGAATGAATGGTAGTTTTAGAGCTAAAAGGGCTTAAGGAATTACTGAAATGCTCAGTGACTAAATGAACAAAAGTCAGTCAGAAAGGTTGGCTGCTCATGAAGCTACTTGAGGTGCCAAAGCTATACGAAGGCTCAATCAAAGCAAAAGAGAAAAAATTAAATAGATGTTTTGATTTAATGCTTTTTTTTTGGGTGTTTTGAATCATTTTGTTTATCTCATAGCTTCAGTGTCTTGTAATAATAAAAAAACTCAACTATAGTAAGTGTCCATACACTTGTAGTGTAGTTTCATCTTATCTGCTTATCCTGCATTTCTTTGCCTAAAGGGATGATAATGATAATAATAATGCATTTTCTTTATAGACACCTTTCAAGGTACCCAAGGACAGTGTAACAAGACATAAAATGCAGCATAATGAGTTAAAATAATATAATGGCATAAACCTCTGTTGCTAGAGTCAGACAGAATAAGCTAATTTAAAGAGGTGTGTGTAAGTTGGGATTTGAAGATTGAAAGAGTCTTTTGAAAGGGAGTATTGCAGATGCCTTGTGGAATAGCGTTCCAAAGGCAAGGGGCAACATGACTGAAGGCTCTGAAGCCAAACAGGCAGGAGGTGTAGTGAGATTGATGGAAGAGGATGATCTAAGAGTATGAGAAGCTGTGAAGTAGATCAGAAAAATACAGAGCTCATGAAGTGTCTTGACAGTGAAAAGCAGAATCTTAAAGTTGATACGGTGTTTAACTGGGAGTCGGTGAAGTTGCTGGAGGTCAGGAATATTGTGTTGTATTGAAGGGGTTCTGGGCAGCTGCATTTGAACCAGGAGTTTGTGCGCAAGACCAGAAAGAATAGAGTTACAGATGTAACCAAAGCTTGACGAAAACAGTAGTGCTACGAGTGGTAAGAAGCCGATGTAGACGACCCCCATGAAAAGATGTGGACCGAGTGATTGATATGGGCTTTAAAGTGTAAAGTGATGATCAATAGGTCATGCACTTTACCGACGTTTACTGCCACTATAGGCACACACACGTCCTGTTACTTGATTTGAGGAGCTACATCCCTTTTACACTTTACTGTTACATTTCAGAATGGTGTTTTATATATATTTTTGTCATCCCTTGCATATTGTTCAATGCTGTAACTGCCTCCTGCGCAGTAATCATGCTTATGGTGCAACACTAGTCTTTCTGGAAGTTTTACATCCCACTCACATTATACTGTTCGATTACATTACGTTACATTGTTGTGGTGTCTGTTGTGTTGTTTGTATTGTCTCTGCCATAACTTGCGCTCTGTTGAATGTTGCACTCTTGTCCTTTTTCCCCATGTTCAGGTGTATGCCTGGGGCTACAACAACTCTGGCCAGGTGGGCTCTGGTTCCACAGCCAACCAGCCCACCCCACGCAGGGTCAGCAGCTGCCTGCAGAACAAGGTGGTTGTCAACATCGCCTGTGGGCAGCTCTGCTCCATGGCTGTCCTGGACAATGGAGAGGTGACTAATCCTTTCCCTCATGATAAATTGCATCAATCTGACTAATAGTGTGCCACGGTGTAGCATGTCATTTTGGGTGAGCTGATTCAGATTTTTTGTTTCACCTTATTTAATGCAAATGGTTTCCAAATAATTTTGTGGTTGTCCCCTATAAAGTTCTCCACAAGTCAAGGGTTATTAAAGGCTTTATTGTTGCTCTGAGTGATTCTGGATGTGTGCCATATTCTGACTGAATGCTGTGTTTGGCAGATCTACGGTTGGGGCTATAACTGTAATGGGCAGCTGGGTTTGGGCAATAATGGCAACCAGCAGACACCCTGTCGTATTGCTGCTCTGCAGGGAGTCAACGTTGTACAGGTGAGGCAACAGTGTTTCAAGCTTTATCACTCTTGTTTGTCATATGCCTAAGCTCTTAAAAGCCTATTCTCATGCACATGACCAACACAAGTCTCATTCCATACATTCATTCATTTGGCAGATTTTATCCAAAGTAACTTACAATATGAGGAAACACTCCAGCACCAGGACTGTGAGAACCAGAGGAGAGTACTAAATGCTGAAGTCTCTGTCTGCCAAATCCAAAACTGGGCACTGACAGGCTTCTATTTATACAGTAAAATCCATAAGATTAGAAGTAAACATCTAAATAATAAGAAAATGAAGAAGGGAAATCAAGTTTTCTTGAAATATGTAGACACACTTGATTAGGGATTAAAAATAATAAGATCTGAATAAGGAACACACAAGTCGTTTGTAACCTCCTTAAGGTACTTTTTGCCCTACTCAAGTGAGATAAGACTTGTTTACCTAGTTAATCGCTATCATTAACATAGAAATATAAATGTGTGTTTTTGTCAGGTGGCCTGCGGCTATGCACATACACTGGCACTTACAGATGAGGGATTTGTTTACGCTTGGGGAGCCAACTCTTATGGCCAGCTGGGCACTGGAAACAAGAATAACCAGGCATTACCCACACTCATCAACATGGACAAGGAAAGGTAAGAACAAGATGGTACTGTTGCAGAGAATTCCCACTTCACTTACACCTGCACTTACCTGCTTCAGCGAAATATACAATACCTTACAAAAGTATAAAAAGTAAACAATAAAAGTATTCAGTTTTGTGAGCATTATTAATGACACATTGTTTTGGAGAGTATTTTTATTGCAAACCAATAAAAATAAAAAAAGCAAGTTCTTTCGCAGGATCTCTTGTATCTCTTGTATCTATCCATCCTTCAATATCAACAAGGTGCTCAGTTCTCCAACCCCACAAAGTTCACTGTTGAGATGGTGTTTAATCGAACAGTGAACCTGACACTGAACAGTGTTGATCAGTTTCCCCCAGAAAATGTGAACTTATAGAGGTCCATAAGCCACCTGTATAAGCCAACTTTAGTGCAGTATCTTTTATCTCTAAACCTGGAGCTCCCAAAGCACAGGGATAATTTTGTGGCACAGCCATTTGAAATAATTTACATCACAGAATATCCAAGTGTTTTTTGTAATCCAGACTCATCTCTTGACTTAAGGAGGTTGCATGAATTTGCAAGGCGCGGTATATTATTTTCATGGTTCCTGAAATGAAGACTGGAATGAGAATAAGTATAAACAGTGACGGAATCCTTCGAGTTTACCAAAGAGAGTGAATGGTTCATCTCTACAGGGTGTTGTGGTCAGCTCTGGTCATTAATCATTTTCCTTCCAGCTTTGAAACAAAACGTCAGGATGTAATTCGTCACAGAGCTGCTACTCTGCCAAAACAAGTTGATTTCAGTGCAGCTATTTTTAGTGGATTGAGCCTGTTAGAAACAGGCCTCTGCTGTTGCTTATGTCACTGTTGTTTTTATCCTTTTTGAGTAAAGTTAATGTGTGTTCTTTTTGTGCTTTTTTTTCGCACCAGGATGGTGGAGGTGGCAGCGTGTCATACCAGCCACACGTCGGCCGCCAAGACACAGAGTGGCCAGGTGCTGATGTGGGGTCAGTGTCGTGGTCAGGCTGTTCCATACCCACACATCACACACTTTTCCAGTACGGATGATGTGTTTGCCTGCTTTGCCACCCCTGCAGTCACCTGGCGTCTGCTCACTGTGGGTAAGAAGGGTAGCAGACAGCACCTTGGTTGATTATTATCCTTAAATCTTATTCCAAATGTTTAACTTATATTTAGCCTTTTGGAAACCCCAAATGCTTTCTACTTTTTTCATGACTTGCCAGACATGACAGCTGTGCTGAAAATTGTTTGTTAGATGGAGATGACTATCTGACTGTGGCCCAGTCCCTCAAAAGAGAGTTTGACAGCCCAGAAATCTCAGACCTCAAGTTTCTTGTTGATGGGAAATGCATCCATGTTCACAAAGCCCTGCTCAAAATCAGGTATTTAGAGTTTTCCTCCATTCAGTTTGGAGTCTTACAGAAAGGCTGCCAAAGTAGTTTTCCGGCTTTTACTTGTCTTTATTCCACCGAGGCATTTTTTACAAGAAAGCGTGTATACTGGTGTGGGTAGCAGTCTCCCTCCTGGTGCTTTCAGTTGAGAAGTGTCTATAGCTGCTTCTTTTAATGAACGCCAGACATGCTGTCACCAACATAATGCAAGATATTTCCTTGTTGTTAGAAATGAATAGGAGGATGGTTTTATTTTTATTGGCTCAGACTGGATGAATGTACACCTAGCAAGTTGTGGGTAGCAAGGCTAATCAAAACAGAGGTGAAGTCCTTTGGGTGGAAACATGTCATGGCCTGCTCAAGGAAGTAATACCTAACAGACTCACAACACAATCAAGTTCACAATATATATATATGTGTGTGTGTGTGTGTGTGTGTGTGTGTGTGTGTGTGTGTGTGTGTGTGTGTGTGTGGTTCAGGCCTCCTACAACTCGAGGTTAGGTAGATGTGCTTTGTTTTGCTTGAATGATTCATAAGTCAATGTGTGGCTTAACAAACAAAAAACATTCCTCTAAAACTGGTCAGGTTCAGGGACTGGACTATAAAGGAATGTCTTTGAAAGTCCTTCAGGAAGCCTGGAGAACTGTTCCTCAAAAAATACAGGACAGACTGGATTTTTGGAAGTAACAGATAAAGAAATGAGGGTTGGTTCAAGAGTTTTGTACATGCATGTATGTGTTATATATGTATGTAGGATATATAAGTGGAGAATTACAAAATCTGATTTAGTGTTCCATATTTGCAAACAGCAAACCACAAGTGTAACCTCACATTATTTATATGATTTACTATTATTTCACATCATGAACACACACACACACACACACATGTACAGGAGTTTTGGAAATACAAGAAAGTCTAGATCTTTATTAACAAAATATGAAGAAATGAGGAGTCCCTCAAGATTTTTGCTCTATACTGTGTGTGTGTGTGTGTGTGTGTGTGTGTGTGTGTGTGTGTGTGTGTGTGTGTGTGTGTGTGTGTGTGTGTG
>JBBJLS010000001.1:26136661-26181316 GCA_037577275.1 Bryconaethiops microstoma
TGACAACATTATTCATTTGTGTTTATGACTGACATACCACGGGCCGGACAGGGATACCCAAAGGGCCGTATGTGGCCTGTGGGCCGTAAAATGCCCAAATCTGCCCTTGATGGTAGCAGCTCAGTATTTATTCCCTTAATAGTGTTTTTTTCATAGTGTGTTGTCATATTGACTAGGGCAAGGCTCTCCGTTTATGTAACGTTTGCTATGTGTTGAGCAATTAGAGCTGAAAGGAGAAATATAAGAACCTCTCACTGTGAAAACAATTGATTTTGCCAGAATAAAACAGCATAGTTCTCTTAACATAAATAAATATATAAACTGCCACAATTTATAAAAACAGTACAGGTACATAAAGGAGGTAATATTGTTTGTCATTTTAGGTGATGTATCCTTTGTTGTTCAGATGGGGCAGGGTATCAAGACATTTTGCTGAAGCTTCTGCTTTGTCAATCATAGGAATGGGTCATCATAGGAATCTGTGTAGTTTTTTTTCTGGGCTGGAGCCTATCCCAGCTACAATGGACAAAGGTGGGGGTACACCTGTAGACCTTTTTGACCCCTAACTGTTAATGTCAGGTAATTATTCTCTGAGATGCTGAACTAGTATTGCATGCTACTTGACCCTTGGTCAGTTAAGCCATTCCAAACCCCATAAAACACAGAGGGCAAACTCGAAGTTTTGTATAAATAGTAGCTACAGAAAAGTGGTGAAAATGTTATTGAAATCAACAAATATATTGTTTATAAACCATTTATTTACAAATGTGATGAATAAAACAATACATGTCTTGGGTATGTTCCTTTTCTCAAAATATGTATGGCAATAATGCATACATTGTCCCAATGTATATACTGTATACCGTCCCTATAGTATACATTAGCGTAACATGAGTTATGAATTAATCTTGACAGTGTAGAGGGCGAATATAACAATTATTGCATTTTATAGTGTGGTGCAAAAAAGTTAAAATGAACAGATATGGAGATATAAACGATCCATAACAAGAATGCATATGTTTTTGTTTTTCTTGCTTTTTGTAACAGACTTCACTAGCACTAGTACATCACCAAACAGGGAAGGGAAAAATAGCACTCTCAGGATTAAGAGTAGACATAAAAAAGGGAGGTTGGTCCTTCTGAAGTTTCCAATTGTCATCCTGAAGACACGCACTACATAAGAGAACAACAGTCAGTAATGTGATCAATCTGTCAAAATCCGATCAACAGATGTCCATGAGAGCCTATAGCCCATGAGACCAGACAGTGGAGGGTCACTGCAGTTGTATAATGAAGAAAGCGGCTGCGCTTTAGCTGAAAGAGTGTGTCTTTATAGTCCACACGAGGCCTGTTCCCTCTGCTGTGTGCTGTTGGCGGTAGCTCAGAACTTGAAGCTGAATTTGAAGCTGAAAGTGAAGCGGGCTCTCTTTAGTAAGGGTACTGCTTCTGTTTCTTTCCCGCGAAGCAGGCCAGCCAGGTACACAGCAGCATGGCAGATGCAGCGCCCGCCCCGGTGCAGTAATACGCCCAGCCGATCTCACACGAGCCTGGAAAACAATCAGGAAAACGATCAGGTGCAGCTTATTCGTGGCTTGAAGTCTGAACACTAGAGGTGTAGATCTGGGGCCTTCTGAGATCTAGAGGCTTCATGAACTTTGAAGACCAACTGCACTTAAACCCACAGCATTAAATGTTTCATCCCTTAAAGGAATGGTTTAGCAAGAAATCTCATTTAAATCTCAATTCCCCACTTAGTACAGAAGTAGATTCGCCGTGTGAGGCTGACAGAGACTGCACATACACAGTCACGCAAATATTTTATGTAAATCCAATCCCAAAACTCCTCTTAACACACTCAGATCACATCAAGCACTGTGGCACAGAATTGTAAGTGTAATTTAGGACATAGTAAATTCACAGAAACGTGTTTTTCGGCTTAAGAAATGTTACTGACTCTCAATTCAATCTAGTTCAATTCAATTCAATTAAGTTTTTGAATATTATTGCAGTCTACTGACAGTTTGAAATCACCAACCCCAGGCTGCACACCTATGATTCACCTTTCACACACTAAAATTGCTAAATTCATAAACATCCTAATAGCATCACCACCTGGCCTGCAGGAGGAGTCATGGGAAAAAATGAAAATCATAAAAATTCAATTTGTATGTTTTTTAAATGTATTTTGGGAGGGAGTTCAGTGCTCAATTGAATGAAGTGAAAATATAAATATACACCAAATACATACAAATGAAAAGAAAAGTTATTGTACTTTTTATTTGTATAATTTGCAGAATTTTTGCACAAATTGTTTATATGTGTATTCTATGCATCTTTTTGTAAAATCTGGAACCACACTGTCTCATCTCAACTTTTACATGTTTATAGCTGAGATGATCATGTTGACTTTGGCTTTTTTTTTTCATAAAAACATTGATTCTAATGCTTCTCATCTTAGTTTTAGTGATGCCAAGCTTTTAAAGCTTCTGTCCCATCTGTCGCTCCCTGGTCTGAAACAGGGTCAAACACACTGAAAAGGGAGCTAAAGCCCAGTGAAGCTTGTTTTAAGAAAGAGAGGGAAGGAGCTGATGGATGTGGCTCAGCTGAGTTTGACACGTTTTTTTTCTTTCTTTCTTCTTTTTCTACAGCAGACACGCATGCTGTACCAAACACTTCAGCTCTGCTCGTCACAAGCTTGTGAATTCTGTGCGTCCATGAAGACAAAGAAATTATGTCGAGCGAGAGCAGAAGCGCTCGGCAGCTCATTCCCAGTTCTTGAGAATTCTCAGTTCTCTAGTAAAGTTTTAAAGGAGTCCTTAATGTCGCTCTATGAAAGAAGTATTGAAGTGTGTCTGACTGCAGTTTGCAGACTTTGCTGTTGCTGCGAGCAGTGCGGCCTTAAAATAGCGTCCTTTCAAACAAACAGCATAATAAGCCAGACTTCAACTGGAACAAGCTCGGTTTTCACAGAGAAACGAAAAATCGCCAGTGTAAAACCAGACACTGTTACAACTGAACTGGGCGCTTTTAGTCAGCTTCGGTTAGTAGTTTAGTATCCCAAGTGATATCCCAACTTAAAATAAACGGAGCTATCTCTAAGACAACATGGATAGCATCTTTCAGATCTCTGCTGTATGAAAAAATGTAGCTCTATTTTTGTTTCGATTTCACGCAACATTTCATGACGAATGGACCAACAGAAATGCTCTCAAAGCACTTTGAATAAAATCTCTTTATATTATATTTATATTACTCTTTATATCTCCATGCTGAAAGTTAAGAATATTTATGCCTTGGGCACATTGTTTTTGCAGGGCGATAATATGGTATAGGGTGATAATATGTTGAGTGGGTACTATGAACAAAAGGGCATTAATTTCATCAATCCAGTTCCGGAAAAGTGCTTCTGATAGTGTTGGCAAATATATAGTTTTAAAAAAATAATAATTTGGAAAGTTTAAAACAACACCAGTATTCATTTTTCATCGTTTTGATCCTGTTTTTACCTGATCTTTCCTACTCTTTCCGTTCACATAGAGCAACAGCTTCACCTCTTCCCACTAACCCTGCTGGTGTGTAATAGAGAGTGCAGAAAATGGTATTAAGGCCTTGACAAACCAAGCCAACTGTCAGTCAGTTATTTTTGAGCTTTTGTGCAGCACCTTTAGCTCCGTTTGGCTCTCATCAGAAAAAAGATTTCTGATTTAGTGCACCAGAGGAAAAAGAATGACAGCGACCAAAGGAAACGACACTCAAGAGGGCACACACAGAGCAGAGCATCATTTTCTGTGCAATTAGTAGTGTTTTATTTGTGCTACTTAATTATCTATATATGTTTTACAAACAATATTTCAATTCTGTATTCCCAATGAGGGAACATTTAAGATGGAAAGACAGATAACACACTAACACAAAAAGACATGCACATTGCAGAGGTCTTTTTTTTGTTGCACTGGTTAATGCACACACACACACACTGCTGCAGTCTTTGCAAGGTGTTTGAGTGCAAGTTTTCACATTTAGCATGACGTCTCCATGTGTTGCGTAATATCTTAGTGTCCTAACGTTTTAGTATCTAGTATTCTACTTAACTGTAAAGTGTTTTTTTACTGTACTTTACTGCAGCAAATTTCGAAGGGGTTTCATTACTGGCAAAGATGTTTCATTGTTATCTGTATGTGACAATAGACTTGAAACTTGAAACAAATCAAACTTGCGATTTCCTGATGTCCCATGATATTGACAACGGTCTCAAATAGTATTTATGCTATTTTTTAATAGTGGAAAATCAAGCATCATGAAACCACATTGCTCTACTTAGATTTGACAGCACTGGTGGCATTCCTTTAAGTAATGTCATCCAAAAAGGGCCTCTGTGGACTAAACGCTTCATCAGGAAGCCACACCTGGCCATTTGTTCCGTGCTGCGCGCTTGTCACTGCATGCCTTAATAAGAGGAACAGCGCTTGTGCTTTGGGACCAAATCCAGTGTTTTCTCCAGGGAGGGGTTTGTATTTATGAGGGTATGAAAAATGAATAAAATAAAATGAGAATCCACACCACCATCAATTACCTCCACTAGCTATGCTGAGCTTTCAGTTTCAACCAATATGAGTTTTGGTTGCATTGTCTTGTAAAAAAAAAAAAAAAAAAGGCACTGATGGCCAAAATATATTTCTCTTTAATCACCGTTAGTTAAGAAAACTGGTCAAACATTGGCCAATCATAGTACATGTGTGGCACGGGCTGCAGAAAGCCCTCACATTAAGGGTGTAGGTTTGATTTTGACATGGATGTGGACACAAGTGGTAACTTTACTCCAGCCATAGTGCAATCACTAACATATTCCATACATTAAAGTACATACAGGGGGCATCTACATGCTGGTACTGTCGTCCACGTAATCAGTAACGATGTACCATAATCACAGAACACAATAAATGTTTTTATTTAATTTGTCACCTGATTGGAACCTTGAAGTTCATATTTTAAAGCACGTACAGTAGTTACTTTTTCAAACCAGTGATTTAGACCGGATTAGGAGACGCAGTAAAGAAACAGAACTATTAACCTTTTGTGTTCCAAACAGACTTCCATTTTACAAGTTTTATTTTCAATTATGCAAAACAAAAGGCACGAGGACCAAACAAAACAAAACCCAGGACTCTGGGAGCTGTGGCATAAAGGATACCGATTCTGACAGTGGACCAGCCACTCAGGTCCCGTCTCCACAAACTTAAGTATCTTTACTAATAAACCTACCACCCAATCACCACAAAGACATGATTAGACCCGAACACACCAGCAGCTGACACAAATGATTATTCAACACAAACCTGGTGTGCTCAGGACTATAACAAAAAAGAACCATGGCCTCTAGCAGCCACCCACCGTCACTGTCCCCAGACCTGACACTAGGGACAATTCAGTCGTCTCATAATGTTAGTAGGTACATATATTTCTTTAAAAACTGACAAACCTCTCACAAACCTATTACATTTGTAATTTCTGGATCTCTCAATCAGAAACACTTTTTAAATTTGTAGCATTTCTGAAATCCCCAAACTGATTAAATCACTTTTACAGATTCTCTGCATTCCTTCCACACTGTATTTTAGAAGGAACAGAGGACAGTTTAGGAGGCTCAAAATAACCATTATTGTATTCATGAGCCATTTCCGCAGCTATAGAAACTTCCCCATATAAACCCCATTATGAGTCATACATATATTTTCCTAAAACCTGTGATAAATAACGATACTGGGCTACGATATCTGCTCTGCCAGCCGGTCAGTCTGCTCGAGACTCTGTTTAATTTATTCATTAAAATTAACCTTTCAACAAACAATGAATCGTGTTCCAGAAACAGTTCCAGTGTTCCATAAAATACACAATAAAACCTTATTTTTTAGCAAGTATGATTTTAGTAGGCTCAGATATGACGCTTTAATGTCTTAATAGCCATTCCAAAATGCAGATAGGGTCTGGCCTTGACCCAAGAGTGTAATTTGGGTCCGGAGAATAAAAATCTTACCCAGGATTTCGTTCCGTCTGCCTGTCTTCTCTACTTTGCTGAAACTACTAGCAGAGGTTTCCAAGCTGCTGGAACAAACTTCTGGGGAGTATTTTTATTTTCTGGACCTAAACTACCCACTTCTACCCAAGAGCAAGGTCAGAATTTGCTAAAATTAATTTATTTCCCTTTTTTTTGTTGTGTGGTCCAGCAGTGCTATTTTACTTGGTTGGCTGCTGTTCCGATTAAAAAAAACAATCAAACAAAAACTCCTGACTGAGGCATTAGGTTGGACTCCCAGTGATGTTCATAAACATGAATTAAACTATTTAATGTTTTATTAGAGGCTGTTGTGCAAATATTCAGGGGCCCTGAATTAAAGGAGCATAGCAAACATGTTGCAATGTGGCTTTAAATATATTAAATAAATAAGACATTTCACTTTTCATTTTCATTAACAAACAATTTTTCAAAGACCAGCAAATAACCAAATGTGTGAAAATTTTAAAATGCTTAGAAAATAGAAATAAATAAGAAAGAAGTTTTGAATGAGCTCAGTTAGCTCCGATTCTAAGTGGCCTAGTTATTTGAGCCTGAAAAGCTGAAATCAGTCTCTGCTACTTCTGGGGAATAGAGCAGGGGCTACTTATGCAAAGTGATCTCTTTTCTTGGCCATACTCTTGTGAAATATGTAATTATAATAATTATGCCACTGAGTAAAAGACAACATCAATAGAAGTGGATGCGGATAGTGAAACCTAATGAGATATTTTTTAGTAGTGATTTATTTGTACATTGGTTTAATCTTTATTCATTTTTGTTAATATTTCTCTTACCCAATTGAAACTGGTCTGAGCTGTTGTCACAGGTCTGTTTGACCTCCTCACTGTCCCAGCCGAGAGGGTAGAGGGCACATCCCGAACCGATCAGCAGACCTGCAGAGCGGACAAGAGTAACAATCTTTAGATAAATAGGCATGAACATTTTCCTAAACTTAAAACTTAACATGC
Organism: Bryconaethiops microstoma; assembly: GCA_037577275.1. Taxonomy (NCBI): domain Eukaryota; kingdom Metazoa; phylum Chordata; class Actinopteri; order Characiformes; family Alestidae; genus Bryconaethiops; species Bryconaethiops microstoma. The sequence continues at coordinate 26,143,685 of JBBJLS010000001.1, forward strand.
TGAAGTATTCTTTGGAACAGGAGCACAGAAGAACCTCTTTTGTGAAAATGAAATGTGTGTTAAGAATTAGAGATCCTACACAGAACGTAAAGGTTCTATACTCATTTTCTTCAAGAACCATGTACCCAAGCCAAGAAAGAATGTAACAACTGTAAATGATATGCTAACACATTCCCATTTTCTTGAAGGGTACTAGCACATGTAATCTCCTTCTCTCTACTATTAAAGCACAGTGCTTTGACCAATAGTCAGAAAGTCATTTGTGACCAATTTTTGAAAGCCTTTCATTAGTCCATGAAATCTTTGACAAGTCACAGGGACAAGTCAATGAACAGAGGGTGACATTCATGCTGCAACCGAACATTTTGCTTTGATTCACCTTGTTGGAGCAAGTATACTATTGTATGCCTGTCAAACTGTCTTATTACTGGAATATTGAGAAGATTCAAGTAAAGAAAGGGGAACAAATATTTTACTTCCACAGGCTGCAAAGTGGCTAAAGATACAAGGTGCCTATATAAAGGCGTTCCAATCACTCAGCATTCAGCACCACCAGTATACTGATCATCGCCTGATCACCTGGAATCATCTGCACCTGTTTCTTCACTGGTTCAGGTTTTAGGTAAGATATGCTTGGTTATGCTTGAATGATTCATATGTAGGTATGTGTCTTAACAAACAAAAAAAGGGAAACTAGTCAGGTTCATGGACTGGAACTAAAAAAGAGAGTCTTTGAAACGTTTTAAAGATGCTGTGATGTCGTGTCATGTGGGAGTGTTTGCTTAGAGAATGATGCTTGTGACAAATATAAAAACTAACACATTTGCTACAAGGCCAGCTCATTCCAAGCAGATTAACCCCTCACATTTATCTTAACCATTTGTTTTCTGAATAAATATCACATTTAAACAATATCTAATAAAATATGGCTTTGTGTTAAAGGCATTTACAGCCAAGCTGCTTCAGTAAGTTTTAAGATGTGAATAATTCCACCCTGTGAAATGTTATTTGTGAAAGCTGTTTACTATAAATACAATCAACATTCATCCCTAAATGTGAATAGAGGGCTTTTGTAATATTAAACTGTCACCCACCTCACTGTCAGCCCAGTGATTCTAAGCCCACTGGACCTCCTACCATCAAAAACTGGTCTGGATTGCCACTGCATGGACCAAATGACCACTATCCTATCACTGTATTAAATGAAAATTTTCTTGTTCATATATTATTCTTATGTCTTTATTTCCCCAGCCATTATGGCGCATGAAAATAGTAACTCACAATATAATCAGCAAGCCCACTGCGTCCACCTGTATCACACTAATCTTTATGATTGACTGTTTTAATTATGTGCTGATTTGGATTTAACCAAACACTTGTTCTTTGAAGCAGTGTCAAACTGTCACAGTATCCTGGGAGCAGATATGCACTGCATGTGTTTTCTTGATAAAAACTTAGGCTACAACACATTACTGCTTTGAAACAAGGGAATGAAACTGCAAAATAACAACATTTCTTTAAATGAAAGCAATTCGTAGAGTTGTCTGTGACAAGCGGAGCTGAGGGACGTCTTACTTTTAATGATGCTCATGTTCAAGTAAGCACTGGTGTGTATTATTTGGACGTCCCCGAAAATGATGGGAAAAATGGTTACTTGGAGTGATGCCACAGTGATTTCCAACTTTTTGAAAGATCTGCACATTCTACTGGTTTTTCTGCTCTTACACACCCACTTTAGCCCAGGAGGAGCTTGTTAATTGGTTTATTATTTTGGTCAGGTGTGTTAGGAGAATGGAAAGTTCAAATGTGCAAGTAATACTTATGTATTCGTCCACATAATACAAAAGAAAAAACAAGGCCACCTTCTTCCGTTACTTCACAGTTTAGTTACTCACATCCTGATTGTATGTGTCCATTGTATGAGCACTCTGACCACTCTGCAGCTACACAGCCCCATACACGAAAAGCTGGGAGACACTGTGTGTTCTGACACCTTTCTAGCAGAGGTGAGTGGACCTACTGTATGCAGGGGGGGGGGGGGGTTTAATGCCCCCCCCCCCCCAAACATTCCATGGCCTATGCTTCAAATGTATAATGAGGCTATCTCTTTCACTCTTTAATGAGTGTAAGACTCTGAAAGTACCATAAAAGACCACTTTTGCTCCAGTTCCACTAGCAGCCCACTCGCTGGTGTCTCAGGAGGATACTTGCCACTCTTTGCAATCTGCTGTTCGCTTCACGGGTCTCGGCATTGAGCTGCAAGGCCATGACTGCTCTGCTCTGGGTGGATATTAGCCCACAGGCCTTCAGCTAAGGGGCTTTGCTATCACATTAGCTTAATCTCTTCCAATTTGCCTCTCGCCCCTCTATCAGTTTTGGGCCAGTTGCAGAGAGGGAGAGAGAGGCACACAGAGGCACAGCCGCACTAACCCCGTCACATGCTAGGGCAGGAGAAGATAACAGGGTGAAAAAAATCTGCACACCAGCGTGGTGTGAGCTTCGGCAATGAGCGACGAATTAAAGCTAAACACAGTCAAAACCAGAGGAATGCAGATGCATTCATACAGCTACACTCCTCTGAAGTCCTGATTAACACTCGGTGGAGAATATGAACGGATGGCAGCAAAAATAATTATCATAAATATATTATAAATAATTGATCATAAATACATTTCTGGATTATCATTTATATCACTACCTATAATTTTTCTCGCCTAAAAAAATGACATGGGCATCCTTAAAGCACATAGATAGCTGTGAGAAATTGTAATTTTATTATATATATATATATATATGCACCACTATATATGCACCTCACGTTCATGCAGATCAGCAGTCGTGGTTCCAATCCATCGCGGATTTTCGAACCTCCCGCCTCTGAGTACAGCTGACTGTGACAACCAGCACGAGGCCCGGACGTCACAGTCAGCTGTACTCAAAGGCGGGAGGTTTGAAAGTGGCCGATCCGAGAACGTTATTTATTTCTCCTTGCTGCTGATTGGCTGCTGCCCTGTGATGCTGCAGTCCAGAATTTCCCCCGTGGAGCGTATCGAGTGTTCTCATGTTTATCGTTTTGTTCTTCTTAAAGCCCTGTATTTTTATTACTGTAAATTAAATGAATGTATTACTGTATTTACCTGCTTATACCAAAGAAATCGCCTGTGCATGAATTACAGTACAGTCTATACAGGGGTAACATCGCCATTTTACATTCTAGCACTGCGGGAGTTCAGTGTAAACTGTACAGTACAAACACGGGTTTACCTTTACATTTTCTTTCAGGGTAATGTATTTAAAATGAAATTAAAGTGTTTTGGGAGCATATTTACGGTTTACACTACAAAAATAGACATTTTTCATAACCACATAACATTGCGGTTTTTCACTATACACGGGTGTTCTTGGAAGGTTTACCACATACATACGTATATATAAATATACACATACAGCCACTGCAATTAATTTTAAAATCAGCATCTGATTTAAATATGACAACCATTCCATGCCAGTGTCTGTTAAATTCCTTCACAAAGGTAATTATTGATATTTTGTTTAAGGGAGAACAAGAGATTTGTTTTCTTTGAATTATTCAAGTTCTGAAAACACTGCATCACTTCTCTTATTTTGATGTTTGTTCTTTTCCTTTAAAATAATGCCTTAAGGAATAATATTTTTATTTGGAAATTAGGAGAAATATTGTCAGCAGTTCTTGAAGACAGTTCTTAAAGGCAAAGCTGTTCAGTTCAATAAAACCTGTAAAAAAATGAAACCTGAGAAACTGAACATTTTTGCTGAGGTCTCTTTTTTGTTTCCGTTGCTATATATACACACACACAATAACCGAGACTGAAAACCAAGACATTACACAAACCAAGGAAAATTCCAACACTGTGCATCTTCTGAAAACACATCTTCTGTTTCTGATTCCTAAAAAAAGTGCACATGTGCCTCCTGCTCTGCAGAGAGAATGAAGTGCTGAATCCAGACCCAGCTTTTATAAGCCTGCCAAGCACTGACATATCCAAAGCCCTGCTCATCAGCTCTGCTCTCCGAGGCACCACAGCCTTCCACCGGCTTATCCACGCTAAACCGATCAATAGAAAACACTGGCAGGCCAAGATTGCCTTATACTGATTAATGACTGAACAGCTCTCACTGCCCAGTGCTGAATCATGAAGAGCAAGCATTCGGTCCCCTGTGGCTCCAACTGCAGTTTCACATTTCTGGTAAAGAGATGAAACAGATACTCGTCCATCAAACTTATTCTGCACATAGGAATGCCACCGATAGAGCTGTAATACCATACTCTTAATACACTCCCTGTGTAAAGGGAAACGGTGTTATTAACATCAAATAAACAAACATTGCACGTAACACCAATCAGAAGCAGGGCTGCACAAAATATTGTTTGTTAATCACAATTTCATTCTCTGAAATACTGATATTGCAAAAGGCTGCATTATGCAAGTGATCTTCTAACCGATCACAGTGTTTCTGACATTGTAACCAATCACATCTCCAGGTGAATCAATGTAATCCAATTTTAATCTTTAACCGTTAAAGACACTGATTCGGTAAGGTACTCTACATTTTCCTTCTTTTACATTATTTTTTTGACATACGTGCAGGTTTGTGTACCACGGACATAATTCATTATTTATTCTTATATGGCCATTTTTTACTGAATCAGAATATCAGAATAACCATAATAGACAAAATAACCACAGACAGCTTTTACTGACAATCACACAGACCTAATAAACAAGCAGCCGCTGCATCTTCAGAGCAGAGATTCAAAAACAGAAAAAAATGCACAACAGTGGAGGAGTCCCTTCCCTCACGTCCACACAGCTGATAAGACTTTGAGAGAAAGATTTAATCACTTTAGATTCATGCGATTTCTACATCACCACACACTTAATTTAAACAGGTAGAGTAAACCTCATTCTACAGTATAACCGCACGCGCGTGTACACACACACAGACAGACACACACACACACACACAGACACACGCACACAAGCGCAGGAGACCTCGGCTGACCCCGGCTGCGTGCGACGCCGGAGGGGAAGTGAAAATATTTGAGTGCGGCCTGAAGACACAACAACTGTTTATTCGGGACGTTTATGTAACCCCCTAACATCTAGTTATCCAGATGTGTCAGATGAACACGAATGGCACGTACGTTTGGCAAATGGGGGAATTCATGTTCATCAGACACATCTGGATAACAATATGTACTGTAGAATTGAATCGATTCCCATCTCTAGTTTTTATTATTCCAAGGACCCTTTTTGGCATCTAACAATAGAGCTGTAGTTTGAAAGTTCTCCTCATTTCATTAATTCACCCCCCCAAACCCTGTCCAGCTGTGATTTACAAGAAAGAAACAAGAGGGAGTTTTCTCACCTCAAGAACTGAAGCTGACTCCACAGTAGAAGACAGAACAGGGTTCATCAGTCTTACTAACAGAACAGTGGCAGCAGGCTCTCACTCCAACGAGACAAACTTCATAAACTTCAGCAGGTTCAGAACGCAGCTGCCCGTATCATTCGCTAAAACGTTCATTAATATCAAAACGCTAAAACGTTTGTTAATATCAAGGGTACTGCGCGTGTATTCAGATTTTTGATAGGGGCCGAGCACTGATCGCTTTTGTGGTCGAGTCCTCTCCGTAATGTACGGCGAGAGAGAGCAGTGGGGCGAAACACCTTGACAACCTACTTGACTGCTCAGTTGATTGAGACCACCTGATTAAACGAGTAGCATTAGGTGCACTTGGGCTTAATTTTGGTGAAAAGTGTGACTGATTGGTGACCCCTGATCTAGAACAAGTGTCTCTCCCCAGAGATCTTTTCTCCGCAAGTCAATTTTTTGGATTTAATACCGTCCTAAACATCCCCGGGTACTTACAGAATTGGAAACATCCTTTTACATCCATCTCATTTCTAGTCATTTTTTCCACTTCCGTGGCACCAGAAAGTCCCAACATCTGCTCTTTACAATGCAGATATTTCATTTAAAATAGTGAAAATGTAAAAGAAAAAAAATACTCACTGCTCATCAAAACATATTTTAACAGGTGCCAGGAACTTTTGCACAGTAGTGTGTGTGTGTGTTTAGCACTGAGCTTAGTTTCTTAAATGCCCACTTCCTTAACGTGTGGCAACTACCAAAACAAAGTCTGTTCTCCGAGCAGCGAGTTGAGCCCAGGTCTGACAGAATGGGTTTCTTTTTTTTTTAATTACTACACCAAGGTCGACCAGTGACTGACTAGTTCTAATCTACAATGGACTCTGGCTGTCCCAGTCCAGCCTATATAGCATTCAGGGTCTTTTAGGAGGGTCTTATTATTGCTGTTTCTTGCATGATCAGACTGTAAACTTTACACCACGTTACACTGTGAAGCTGAAATATAATTACAATAGCTGGTCCAGCTCCAAGTTATCTAATACTAGTAGCCTAACAAATCCACGGCCAACGTTTCAGCCTGTACTTTTAAATAAAGCCAAAAAAGTGCTTGTCTGGAAATTTGGACGTTGGGGTGGATTCGAAAACCATGTGGCACCAAAAATTAAAAGTCCCAGCATCAGTTTCTTACCATCCAGAGAAAAACCTGAGGAGAGGGTTCTCATAAACGACCTCAAGAAGATCTAAGAGATGCATAACTACAGTACCATGTATCTAGGCTAGCAAAGGGCCCTCTGGCTCTGGACCAGACCGCTCATCCACAACCTCAGAGTGCCCCTCATTTCTTTATATTTTGCTTTCAATCAAAAAATACTATTTTCTGCCTGTCAAACTATCTCATCTTTGGCATGATTAAATGAGTAGATTAAATGATAGAATGAGAACAAATGTTTTACTGTGACAGGCTGTAAAGTGCCTAAAAATTTCAGGTTCCTAGATAAAGGAGTTCCAACCACTCAGCATTCAGCACCATCACCGCCTGATTATCTGGAATCATCTGCACCTGTTTCATTTTTAACTTCAGACGGTCTGTTAAAGCTGGTAAACGTCCATCCTGAGCTGCTGTAGGCCCTACAGGCACACAGCCGGTTCTCCAACGTGGCTGCTGCTCATCCTTAAGGCTCAGATGAACCATCATTCAGAGCAGATCTAAGAAATAAAAGAGCCTGGAGAAGAAAATCAGGGGAGAAAAGAGGCCACACGCGTGGCGGAGGGGCCAGAGATGTTCAGAGATGGCTCACCTGTCCAAGCAGGGAAACGAGGTGGAAGTTCTCTCCTCTTTAGCCTTTTCTTCTTCTCCAGCAGAGCCTCCTTCAGACTCCTCTGAAGATCTGGGTCCTCTTCTCTCAGAGAACGGCTCCACACTCTGCTCCTCTAGTGACCAACGTTAGATTTTTGCCTCTTCCACACACACTCTCACACATACACACACACTCACTCGCACTCATACACACATTCACACACATACACACCAGCAACACGGGGTCTGCACGCATGCGCAACAAAAACGAACCTTCTACGTCAACGACCTCCCCCTACGTGAGAGAGGCGAGGACTAATCAAATCTCTCCGTTTCCCATACGCAACCGCGGACTGTCATTGAAGCGTGATAAGGACGCTGTAGATTTTTTTAAAAACGTATTTTTATTTATCTTCGTTTTAGTGAAATAAATATACAGTAAAATAACCTTGTTTAAGATGCATCTCACACCTTATTTAAATAAATGTTTTATTTATTGAATGAACTCGTGCTGGTATTATTTCTTTTATTTTTCAACCTAGAGTGTATGTGTTTTTGTTTTTTTTACTCGTTTCATGGAGAGTTGAAGTGTAAATATTATAAAATGTTCGTGAAAATATCTCGAAAAGAAAAATAGTGTTGTTTAAAAAAATATTGTTTTTCTCCGTGCTCCCTCTACCGGTGCGTCTGCGTCTACTGCAGCCTTATTTAATTGACCTATATTACTAAAGGCCCTACATAAGAATACTGGTTACGTAGTGTTGTGGACAGGGTCACGTGCAAACAAAATATTATCCAACTGATGATGTTTTACATCACTTCTATCAGACGACCTAATAACTATAGTTATTGACAAACTAATGCTAATAATAATACTTCTACAATAACAACAGTAACAACAAGAAGTGCTAGTACTACTACTACTGCTACTGCCAATAATAATAATATAACAAACAGGCCATACAGATAAACAGGGCAATAATTGTTCTAGTGAAGTTCAAGGTGATTTATGTGCAAAGTGTCTATTTGTCATACATGAACACAACACACCCTGTGAACAGTGTGAAATTCTTTCTCTGCATGTAACCCATTCACCAAGTGAAGCAGCAGTCAGCCAGGAACACAGCACTCTGGGAGCAGTGTATGGGCACGGTACCTTGCTCAGGGAGACCTCAGTGGTGCCACTGGTAGTCCTGGGATTTGAACCCATGCCCTTCTGATTGCAGGGGCAACTCCCTTACCACTAAACCACCATCTGATGTCATTGTATGTGAACTTTGAACAGTGTTAATAGCTGCGTAATATATAATAATTGACTTATTGTTATTATTATATTCTTTGACACTTAATTTTTTATTATTTTATTATTGTTATGGGCTGCCTTCTTGGATCACCTGTGACAAAGATGTTAACCTAAGAAGAATAAAGATTAAATAGATTGAAAATAAACAGTAAGGTCCTTACTCTGCACTTCAGAGGTCTTTGGATATTGTCCTGTTGTCATGGTGATGTATGACAGCAGTATGGGCAGGAGGTAGATGGAGAGAGAAAAGCAGCAGATGCTGAGTTTACAGCTCGGAGGGGAAAAGTAAGGAGGAGGTCAGGTCAGTGAGGTCAGAGCGAGTAGCAGACTGGATCGAACTGAGACGGTTTCTATTTACCGCAGACGGGGAGAAAGTTATTGTCCCAGGGTAAAAATATAGGCTATGCATGGTTTGTATATTTTAATGACCTTAGTTCAGCCTTTCCAAATTACTCTTTAATTCAATTTTTTTGACTCACTGCACATTCGACTCACTGCATGTTGTGTTTGTATAATGTGACAAATAAAGAATCTTGAATGTTGTCCCTTTTAAAATTGTGATGCTGTCATATAAGTTTAATAAACACTGTGAAACCGAATCAAATTCCTCTTTACTCCACACTAACATCCAGCGGTTTGTGATAGAAACTGCTTGCTCTCCCCAATGAAATGACTGTTCATTTTCTCAGTTTGGACCAAAAACCCAAAACCTGACCAAACAAATTAGTAAAATAGTCTTCAGTTCAAAACATCAGCCTCTGGTCTGTGTGTGTGTGTGTGTGTGTGTGTGTGTGTGTGTGTGTGTGTGTTGATCAAATGTCCCCATAGGAATATAAGTAAATCTGTACAATTCGAGACATTTTGAGGGTCCTCACAAAGAAACGTGCTGTTTTTCACTACAAATTACATGTTTGGTTTTTTTTAGAAAAAGCTAAAATAGCACGAAGAGCCTTTTGGTCTCTGAGGTCAATGTATGCTAACTTGTATAGTCTCACAGTACTAAATTCAACAGTGTCCTCACATATACAGTTATACCAACAAGTGTGTATGTATGTGTGTGTGAGAGAAAGATTACAAGTGACACCTGACATCCCATGATCCTTCCCAATTACAGAGGAATGACCAGAGGCCATCAGCCTGTAATCCCAGGCCTCATTTGACCCTCTTTCAGGAATGAGTGAAGAGAGACAGGAAAGTTAGTAAGAAATCATTAATCAGCAAAGAAAATGGGACAATAGAATCACTGAATTAGCCTGTGTGAGCTAACAGCCAGAGACACACAGAAAAAGCTGTGCCTTCCAGCCTCTCAGGCTGTGATCGCTGGGTGGCCCCCTCGGGGGTCAGTCTACAGAGTCTTGAGTCAGGTGGCGTAACCGTGGCATTTTCCATTGCTCTTATATTTTGTAAGCTGCTTAGACTTCCCGACTCCAGGCTTTTATTTAAATTTTCCATTATAAGTTACAAAGAGGTGCTAATATGAGTTTTTTCCTTGGAAATGTGATTGCAGCAAACCTTTAAAAGACGTTTAAGACACACAATTAGACCCTTGGGACCATGCTGTACCTTTAAAGCTATAATTATGTTGTTTGTACCTCAGGGGACTAAAATTGCTTTATGGCTCTGATACTGTTTGTTAATGTCCTCATTTTCTAACCTGACTCATGTCATCCATGCGCTAGGGTTATAATCTCTGATATCATGAACAGTCAATTACGGCACTTTGGGAAATATTACACTCTTAACACTGTTAAAGTTAACATACCATTCGGCCCCCAGTCCATACTGATATGGGGCAAAAGCTGCTTTTTATCAACCAAAACCTACACATTTGCATGTATTTGTTTAAAAGAAACCAATCAAGACAGAGTCGCAATAAAGGACAATCAATCAGAGCAAAGTCACAACAAAGTACAGCCAATCAGAAAAGAGGCACAATAAGGGACACAAGTCAGAACAGTGTCACCATCCAAGGTAGCCAATCAGAACAGTGTCACCATCCATGATAGCCAATCAGAACAGTGTCACCGTAAGAACAGAGGTCATTTACATATATTAATATTAAAGGCACAGTTACAAAAACATCCTTTTACTGACAGGGGTTAGGAGTTGGAAAATGCTCAGGTAAGAATAAATATTGACTTTAAAGACATAAATCCACTCAGATGTTAAAAGTGGACCTGGTGGTAAAATCAGTGGATGAGTTGAATAAAGAAACGTCCATGAGTCAGGAGAAGACAAACACAGAGAAACACCATGTGACTCCTCATAAACACATAACTAAACAAGCATTAGACGGACTTTTGCAACATGTTATCACTGTTTCCTTGAGTTCAGAAACCACGCATAGATGTTCGTAACACATAACTCGCCACAATGGCAGGGTTGGTCATCAGACTCTGAGGAAAAAAAAAGGCTTGCTGTACTGATTCAGCATCATGACGTACCTTCATGACATTTAACTACCATTATCAGATTAAGAAGATGAGTCAGGGCACATGATTTGTCTGTGTAACCGAGTTACAAAACCTCAGCCTTTCACCTTAAGGCATTTCTTAAAGGGAAAAAAATCAGTTTAGAGTATGGATCTCTGTATTATGAAATATATGAGAATGATATTGTGAAATACAGCTCATTATTGTGAAATATAATGCATTCTGTTATATACATTTTCTTATAATTGTGAAATATGATTTCATTTTTTTTTTTTTTCAAAGTCAGTGTTTATTTCATAATGCCGTTTTTCATCATTTCATGATGCCGTATTTCCTCATTTCATGAAATTTCATTGCCAGTGGGTTGGACCTTCACGCCTATTGGCTCATCCTTTAACATCCATTAGTTTTCCTGGATACCTGCTCAGCGGACCGCTGTTACAGAAACACCGTGCTGGTGAAAAGTCACGGAGGAGGGCGGACTGGCATGAACTTCATTCAGTTCTGCTTATTTTAGCAGATCAGATAGAGAGGGATCATTTACCCGTAGATACGGTTTTGAGTCGTTTAGATGAAGTTTTTGAAATGCTTGAGATGATAATTGCTCTTCAAGGTGTTAGCATCGATGATACCATTGTTGATTGTTTAAGAGCAATTGAGCACACGACGCTGAAGTTAGCTCCTTATTCACCGCTCTTTATTCACGGCTCCTTATTCGAAATTTTCGTTTCACCTTAAATACTGCCCTCCAGGCTGCAATACTGTATCGTTATTTCGACTGAGGTTTACATTCAGAATTTTTACATTCAGAATTTTTATATGGACTGTTTCAGAAATGCATGTAGAGAAATTAAAACGTTTTTAATCTTTACATGGCATTGATCTCTTTAAACTCAAAATCTTAAACTATTCTACAACTTTAAATCCTAGGAACCTGGCTCATAAAGACACGAATAGCAATTTCCAAGCAGGCAAATGCCTTAAATGCTTTGGTCCACTGAAAACTCACTTGTTCAAAATAGAATCTATATAGAACTAGTGTCGCTTGTTACTTGTTTAGACCAAAACATTCTTAACTGTTAAATTATGAAAAACTGATGAAAAACAGCGATATGAAATAAATACTGACTTTGAAAAATAAAAAATATGAAATATTTCACAATAATAAGTACATTTATATAACGGAATTCACAATAATGAACTGTATTTCACAATGTCATTCTCATATATTTCATAATACTTTTGAACACTTTGGAGGTCCATAACAGAGCCACCTCCTCTTATTCCAAAGCCGAAGTAAGGAAGAAACCCTGTCTTGACTGTGTATATTGGATTCTTTCACCTTCACTCAGAGTGTATTAGTAAAATCTGATTTTAGCAAATAAATATGGTGTAAAACCGGTGTTTGCTCTCCTACGCTCTTGCTGTTTGGTGGACTTTTGCCGCTCGGCCATTCTCCGGGCCCCCTCCCTCTGCAGGTTTTCCCCACTAGCTTGAAAGAAGAGATTACCCTGAAAGTTCTCCCGGGCTCAAAAATCATGTGTTTTTCTGTTTGTTTTTTAAGACCTAAAATAAAAGTTTGGGCATGTTTGTTCTTTATGTTCATTTGCATGTTCATCATTTTTAAAACCCCATAGCGGTTTTTAATATTACATGTTTTTAAATTATAACAACTTTGGTTCTACGTGACACAGGAACACCAAACAAAGTCCAGCATGACGCCTGACACCTCGAGCATCAATCCAAACCGGAGGAACTTCAATATAAGGAGTTGTTTTGCCATTTGATGAAAATGTATATTTTATTACGCTTCCGACATGGATCCATGCCATGTTCTAAGGGTTAAGGTATTTCATGAAGGAATAGTTTGGGGAAAAATCCAATTAACACAGGCCCCCTCTTATTCTAAATAATAGATCAGTTCCAGACAGTCTTGCACCTCACTTTTGCATTGAAGCTACAAAATCTGGGCCAATGCGATGAAGGTTATGTTACACATTAACACATTTTCAGAGTATTCCTTATTTAAATTTGTTCAGTTGTTCAGTGATCTGTAATAGACTAGCTTACGTGTTTTCTGACACTGTACGACTCAGTTTCATTTATAAACACCGACAGACAAAATTCAAACATGAATATTACTACTGTTTTTAGCTTTGTGAGGTTCTTTAGTCCACGTATACATGATAACAGTGTGTCCTACAGGATCAGAAACCACATACATGAGGCGGTTACAGCTTGCCGCTGATTTCGGCCGATGCTAAAAGTAAAGAAGTGAACTTTAGACGCCAAACATACCCTGGCTGATCGACACAATTGTGAAAACCTTATTTGCTGAGCTATTCCTTTAACAGATGGTGTTCATTGTGAGATTTGTGTGTGTGTGTGTGTGTGTGTGTGTGTTTGTGTGTGTATGTTAGATCGATATCACAGGAGGGCAGTAATCCAGCCTCAGGCCAGAGGATACGTGAGTCAGACAGGATCCATCTTCATTCAGAACGAAGCATTCGAGAGATGATGCAACAGCTGGAAAGAGCAGATATGTCCGGTTGAATGAACGCATGAATGACTGAATGAGAGGAGAATAATCCTCATCAGAGCACAATCTGGATCTCAACAGGCCAGTTTACTCAGCTATCTGTGGCAGAGGCGACCATTAAGACGCTAATTTGTCACGTCACTCAGCCTTAACATTAGATCAAAATATTGTGATATTACAATGCAAAAATGTGCATAGTCGAGAATAAGCGTATATATATATATCTCTATGTAAAACATTTATTTAGGTCCATATATATTTTTGTTTACATCCTTAAATTAAGTAAGAACTCTCCAGTGTGGAGTTAGGAGGAAAACATGTGATAAGCTAACTGTAGTTCTACGGTGTTTTTGCATTCAGTTATTCAGACTCTCTGCACTTCTAAAGTGTTTTAATTTAATGTTTTAAAATTTGTGCTTAGCTTACCTGGCCACTTTATCAGAAATTCCTACCTTGTACTTTCTCTCAGTGGGCATTTTATTGGAAACACCTACCTTGTACTTACACTGACTGGCAACATTATTGAATACCCCTTCCTTGCAGTTCCACTCAGTGGTCACTTTATTGGAAACCCTACACTGTAGCCAAAATAGTACACTCTAAAAGGGAGGGGTTTCTGATAAAGTGGCCAGTAGGTGTAAATCCAAAAACACAAGAACTATATTTGCGTAATGAACCCAAAACCTTTACAATTATTTCCTGCTGTCTTTACAAAGTTCAAGAACATGAGCCACTCTGCTGAATAAGAGAAGTGCATTCTTTATTCATCCTATCAACCAAAGACTGCATTGTTCCCTATCAAATGAACACTCAATAAATAATATGAACACATTTACATTTGTACGTCACTGTTTGGGAATTAAGACTCATTTGAAATTACGTCATTCGACTTTCTCACCCCCCTTCGATGTGACGTTTAAGAAAGAGAACCCAAAAGACAAAAATCTGTCTCTATATATAAGACATGAAATTCATAACTTTGCAAAATGAACATATATTTGTAAACCACACTTCCCACAATGCTGGCTTTCCTGACACCCTACATTCCATCGAATGCTTTCTCGCAACTGATAGAAGAGAAAATGTTCAGAAAAATGTCTAATTCTTTTTTTCCCACCAGTGTTTGTTAACAAACAGTGATGCAACACGTCCGCTTGTTCATCTTTAGTGCAATAAAGATCAGAACAGAACTCAGAAAACTATATGTTACACTATTTCACACTACACATACGAGTCTGTTTATTCTACCTGTAGTCTCTGCTGGAATCTACTGGCCCACAGAAGGAAGGAAATGTACAACTGTTTTGTCATTTTCAGTGCAAGCAAACCACGAAAATCACACTTTGGATGAGCATGCTTAAGTTCGGTGTCATTTTTTTGTTCTTATTGTCTTTTTTTTTGGTGAATACTAGTCCATCCTTGTGCTTCTTTTTAGAGTCTTTGTCACCCCTGAACGTTCCTTGGCAGCCAGTTGGATTGGAGGCAAATGGAAAAGGCTTATGATGAAGGAAGATACTCAGTCAAGGCCAATCCAGACAGGCTGGATCTGCAGAAAAAGGTTTTTTGAGAAACTCCTCAGTGAAGAAGCCAGTGTTTGGTGGCTGAAAGGCTTCAAGCTGTTCATTTCTCTTCTTTTTCTCCTTTTTTGATCAGATTCTTTTGGCTGTGCAGTAAAAAAACCCATCCCGACTCTAACTAACCCCTGTGTGCTACTCTACACAGCTCTATTGGAGTGCAGCAGGCTGGAGTGCAATGCTTGAAGGGGGGCTAATCTGCTGTGTGCGGGGGAACGGGGCTTGTGGAGAGTGTCCATTTCAATGGCTGGAGTTTAATGGTCTATATCACATTCTCGAAGAGTTGCATGGAGCTCATGATGTTTTCGTCCTGAAAAGAAATGAAAAACAGAGGCCTATTGGTGAACAGCAATCAAATTTCAGAATGAGAATCAGAACACTTTATTGAAGTTGGAGGAAACGGCTTGCAACCTCACAGACACACAGAGTCAAGAACAATATAAAATATAATGTCTAAATAACTCCAATAAAAAAACTGCAGAAAATACTCAATATGAAATACACAATACTATAAACACAAATGCTCGAGTATAAATATGCTGGAGTTATAGAATGCTGGAGCTATAGACAAAAAACTTACAGTTAAATGAATTACTAGTAACACAAATGGTGGTGAAGAGTATGTTATTGCATGTAATAGAGATCAGTATTATATCATTAATATTGACTGAAGCAGTGATGTGTCAGTGATATGGCAAGACTACTGCACATAATAAGATCACATAATGAAATCAGCTGGCACATTTACAATGCTGCAGGTTTCATTTCACAAATTACTGACATCTGTCATCCATAGGGGTGGCAC
Organism: Bryconaethiops microstoma; assembly: GCA_037577275.1. Lineage (NCBI taxonomy): Eukaryota > Metazoa > Chordata > Actinopteri > Characiformes > Alestidae > Bryconaethiops > Bryconaethiops microstoma. Next base: position 26,159,548 of record JBBJLS010000001.1, read on the forward strand.
GATACCTTTTTATATAGATCTGACATCACAATCTCGGCGATACCGATCCGATACCGTCTTTTTCTCTCTGTTCAATGAACAGCTAATGTGCAATATTTCTGGTTCAATATTTCTGCGTATCATTCAATGTCTGCTGAAGACGCCCACTGTGTGTGTGTGTGTGTATATATATATATGTATCTCCATATTTATCCGTATCATATCATTTATACTTTTTTGAATAGTGTACAGTTCTTTTTTTATAATATTGGTTTACTATACAGCTTTTTATAGGTTGTCACAGCCGGTGCACGGGGAGAGTGAGGCGAGGCACATATGCAGATTCCCTTTGATGGTATTTTATTACAAAAAAACACAGACTCTACACTACAAAGCAAAAAAGGCACTAGGGCCTAACAAAGAACACTGAACCTATGACACAAAAGGATTAGGGAACGTGGTGACATGAGTGAGGGTAACTTGAAGACTGGAGTGAGGGTTGACCAGCCACCGGGACTGAAACTCAAAGAACTTAAATACTAAACATACAGAGACTTTAACCAATCATAAAACTCAATTATTGAACTAAAACACAAAACACCTGAGACTGTGACTGTAGACGCAAACAGAGACCTATAGTTTCAAAATAAAAGTCCTAAAACCAAAAGCAACAACACAGAGCCCTGACAGTTATGCTGCTTCAACCTTCTTCTCTTGTACCGTCCACTTTGCAGGCATTTCAGATTCAGACAAATGTCTTATAAGGTGAGATATGAAAAGAGAAAAGATAACCCTCTATTAGTCCCATACATAAAGGGGAAATTTGCATTGCTACAGCAGAAAAGTGTACATTTCTTTCATATTTTATTGTTTTATTATATAATTTTTATTTCTATTGTTTGTTGCTTCTACTTGTTTTTTTGTTCTGTCCACTTTGTTGAAGTAAAAATGCAAATTATCAACCCATGGGACTAATAAAAGGTTTTATTATCTTATATCACATTTGTCTGAATCTGAAAAGGCTCCCCACTTTCTCAAAAAATCCAGTTTCTACACCGAGATCTTTGCTTTAAATAAACAGAGTGTGATGATTTTACACATTTAAGCAGGCTACCAAAATAGATAGTTATGTAATAAAACAATAAAACATAAAAGAAATGTACACTTTACTGCTGTAGCAATGCAAATTTCCCCTTTATGTATGGGACTAATAGAGGGTTATCTTTTCTCTTTTGCGAGTGGAGTGTTTAAATCTGCTGTATTAAGCAGCAATAATATGCGGGCAATGCAATTTTTGATGGTGTTTAGGCTTGCTGTAAATACTGCAATGTCATACCTTTTAATATTAAAATGCTGATAAGATGTGAAAACAGGCTTGTACAACACACACACACACACACACACATACATCTTCATATTTTATTCGAGTTGGGTTGCTGTCTTATGTCTCAGTCTTTCCTAATGTATGATCTCAGACTCAGAATTAGATAACTTTAGATGGGTAAAATTATTTGGAATTAGAGTTAAACTTTCCCGAATGATATCAAATTAGAGATGCGGACAACTAGTGGATATTAGTACTATGATTTTACCACTACATATTCTGATGCCTTTCAAGATATTAAAGGGCTGTGCCATCACTTTTTTGGAATCTGTAAAGCCTATAAATATTGTTTCAGATTGTTCATTTTCTCCCCCCATCAATAAAGTCCATACATGGAAAATAAGCTACCAAAACAGCTCCTTTTAAAATCATAGTCTATTTATGCACTTGTGAGATTCAGTGTCTAACTGTAAACCTACAAAGTGCACCAAAACAGTAGGTGTTTCTGATAAACTGACCAGTGCATGTAAACACAGGGAGTCCTAATAAACTGGCAACTCAGTACAGACTTTAGGTATAACTGTTCCAGTGTATACAGTTTTGAAAATTTATGGAAATTCAATGGTCAATTTTCTTACCTTCTGACACGTCTCAATGAACTCCTCAATAGTGACCACGCCATCTCGATTTCTGTCCATTTTCTACAAGAACCAAGAACATGAGCTGAGTACAAAGTGGTAGGTTGTGTGTTTGTGTGTGTGTGTGTGTGTGTGTGTGTGTGTGTGTTGGTCATTATAATTACCTGGAAGAACTTTTCCACATGTTCAGACGGGGCTTCATCTCTTACACTGGGATAAGTGTACCGACCCATCATATCATAGATGGACTTCATGATCAGCAGCATTTCCTACACACACAGACACACACACACGCACACACACACACACACACACACACAAAGCATCTCCTGATTCCTCAGACTGTAGATGGATTTAAAAAGCTCAACCATCCAGCAGATCGTGCCATAGCTCGTGAAGCCAATGTGTCCTCAGCATTTTCCCAGAAGTTAAAAGGAAAACCCTGTTTCAAAGCTCAAAGAAGGGTCAGTTTCTGGCCAATGTTGACAATGAGATGTCGCATAGGAAGCTTAGTTCTTCAGCTATAGTTTTTACACCTAAGCAACTTGTGAAAGTTAAGACTTCTTTAGACGATAAATCTCTAAAGAGAACATAGCTTCTGTTTAGTCAAAACATAGCAGAACATAAAATACCTCTTTGGTGATGTACCCATCCTTGTTGATGTCATAAAGATTGAAGGCCCAGTTCAGTTTTTCTGTGACAGAACCTCTCAGGAGCACAGAAAGACCAATCACAAAGTCCTGAGGAAGAAAAAAATGTCTATCATACCTTCACAAAGTCATGTCAAAGGAAATAAAATCTATGAGACCATTCACAAAAACCTGCCTGAGAAATAACATCTATCATGCCATTTACAAAGACCTGCCTTAGAACATCTATAGGACCTGAAAGAACACCTATAGGACATCTATAGGAAAAGTCTTACAAAGTCCTGCCATGCAAAAAAACATCTATCAAACCATTCACAAAATCATATAAAAAACATCTATAAGACCATTTACAAAATCCTGCTATATAGCAAATATCTATCAGCCCATTCAGCCCATTTATAGATAAAGAAACATCTATCACACTATTCCTGCCATAAAACAAAAACATCAGTCAGACCATTTACATCTTTCAGACCATTGACAAAGTTCTCCTCAAAAAAACATCTATTAGACCAGTTATAAAGTCTTTTTTCCAGACCTTTCACAAAATCCTGACATTAGAAACAGAAACATCCATCATAACATTCACAAAGTCCTGCTAAAGGAAAAAAACATCTATCAGGACATTCAAAAGTCCTGCTAAAGGAAAAAAACATCTATCAGGACGTTCAAAAGTTCTGCTAAAGGAAAAAAAACATCTTTCATACCATTCAAAAGTCCTGCAATGAAATATGACACAATCAAGAAAGACAGACAAAGGAAATTGTGTCAAGCATCAATCAGGGAAGTTGCGACAGGACTGCTCACCTCAAAGCGAATGGACCCGTTTCTGTCCAGATCAAATGCATTGAACAGGAAATGGGCGTATGTAGTGGCATCTGAGAACAAGAGGAGAACATGCGGATGATGCCTGGTACATTCCTCATAAAAAATTCAACCTGTACCCCACCTCTGACAACACCAGTCTAATCGATTGATTGAGCACATCTGTGAAGAGGATGAAACGAGGCCTCATTACCTCCCTGGGGGAAAAACTGAGAGTAGATGGTCTTGAAAGTTTCCTCATCGACCAGCCCACTGGGACATTCCTGAAACGGAAAGAGAAAGAGGAACTCATTAAAAGTCTAATTAAACCTCCTCCCTGTCCTACATCTCCACTAACACTGGATCTCAACTCTGCTCCCACAACAACAGCAGCAGCTTAACTTCAAATCTTCAAATCTGTGTAACCTATCAGCAGTTCTTCCGTCAATCTAATCATCACTGCCACAACAAAACCTCATATCTCCAAAGGTCTCTACTTTACAGGAGTGAGAAATAATGTTCTTAACTTGTTGTTTCAAATTCAAGTTTCAGGTTTTTTGTCATATACAGACATCAGTGGAACATCATTACCAGTAATGTTACCAGTACACATTACCAGTACCCTGGACTTTCAGTAGCACCTGCACTTTACTTTACTTTCAGTTTACTGCCACAATACGCACACTCATGTACTGTTATTTGCTTTGATAGGCTTATAATGTACACTCACTCAATGTGGGCTAATGCTGCTAACTGCTTCCTGTGCTATAATCTTACTAATATGGTGCAACACTAGTCATTCTGGAAGGTTTACGTCCTGTATATACTATACTGTTAGATTGTTGTATTGGCTACTTACTGAACTGTCTCGGGTTCACATTCCGTATTTATTGTTTCTGTTGTAACTTCCTGTGCAATAATCTTACTAATGGTGCAACATTAGTCACTCTGTAAGGTTTGCATCCCATTCACACTGTACTGTTATATTACATTACTGTTTCATTTTTGTATTGTCTACTTATTGTATTGTTTCTGTCGTAACTTGCACTCTGTTGAATGCTGAATGCTGCACCATGGTCCGTGGAGAAATGTCTCATCTCATTATGTACGTGTTCACAGTGGCTGATGACAATAAAGTAACCTCGAACCCTGAAATTTCTTGGACTCAGATCCCCCTCAAAGTGTGTGCAGTAAAATAACGCCTACAACAAAGAAATCAAATAGTAAAAGTAGTAAATAATAAATAATAATATGTATAGTAGACAGTGTTTAGCATTTGCAAGTACTTACAAATAAGACTGAAGTGCGAGAGAGTGTAGTGTGTACATGTAAATGTATATACAGTACTGTGCAAAAGTCTTTGGCACCTATGCAAATTGTGTGGAGCCACTTGTATTCACAATGCTTTTCTTTCTGCCAACAAATATCAAAACTCCAGTCATTGTGTGGATTTATAAAATTCCATAAGCAGCTCATCTAATTGTACCTAAAAAAGTAAAATGAGCCAACTCAGGTAAATGATGGAAGCTACAAGTAAAACTACAAGTTTCCATAAAGAAAGAGGTCTAGAAATGGTTAAGCAAACACTTCGATATACATAAAACCAGTATTAACTGTATAAATGTTATTTGTATTTATTGTAATAAAAGTGTTTTAACACTATTGTAACACCCCTGCCCTGTAGTAAACAGCTTTTAAGTATAATTTCCTCAGGTGCCTAAGACTTTTGAACAGTACTGTATGCATTTCTGCAGATGGTAAGTTTAGAGTGAGTGTAGTTTAAAGTGACTGTTGTTTCAACATGAGTGCGATTTCAAAGTGACTAGTTTTAAAGCCACTCTGGAAGGTTTATATCACGTTTACACTATACTGTACTGATACATTACATTAATGCACATTGTTGTATTGCCTACTTATTGTATTGCTTCTGTCGTAACTTAAAGTGACTGTAGTTTTAAAGTGACTGTAGTTTTTACATGAGTGTAGTTTTAAAGTTACTATAATTTTAAAGTGACGAGTTTTGAGGTGAGTTTAGATTTAAAGTGACTATAGTTGTAAAGTGACAGTAGATTTAAAGTGACTGTAGTTTTAATTCCAGTGCAGTTTTAAACAGAGTGTAGTTTTAAAGCGACTGTATTTCTACTTTAAAGAACCTCATTTCAGTAACCTTCAGTAACACTGTACCAATCACCCCCAAACCTCCTCATCTGGCCTCAGACCCCTCTTTCCCAGTCTGTCCCGAGTGGCAGGTTCTCACGTTTTTAAAGCCCCTGTAAAGGGACTGCAGCTCCTTCTTGGTGAACTTGGTCTGAGCCTGCAGCTGCTCCAGGCCCTCTGGCTGGTGCCGGACGGTGGACAGCTCCAGGTCACTGTCGCTGCTGTCTATGGGGGAAAACGAGCGACAGAAGACAGAAAAAGAAGAGGGAAGGGGCGGGAGGGAGGGCAGGGAGAGGGGTGAGTCAATGGAATGCAGGTTAAAAGGAGGGGAAGGAGTGATCAAGCATGTGGCAGTGAGGGAGGGAGGAGGGGAGAGGAGGGGGAGTGAGATTGAGAAAGAGTTAGCAAAACAGTGGAAGAAGCACAAGGAGAGAGAAACAGAGAAAGCAAAAGAGAGGAGAGAGAGAGAGAGAGAGAGAGAGAGAGAGAGAGAGAAAGAAAGAAAGAGAGGAGAGAAAGAGAGAGAGAGCGAGAAAGAGAGAGAGAGAAAAGGGTGGGAACTCGAAAGAAAAGGAAGAACCGTCTTATTCTGTGTGATTGGTTACCAGTGAATGCGAAATTGGTGAAATAAAACTGCAATAAATGAGCCAAACATCTCAGCTTTACTTTTAACTGTGATTATGGAAATATATGAAGCCAATTTCACATCCAGCAATGAATAGATAATTTGGTGAAACTCAAATTTCCACAGTGTTTCACTAAACCCAAATGTAGTCGATCAGCCAAGACATTCTAGTTTTTGAAGTTGTTTTCATTGGTCTTGTGCCGAAGCTAAGAGGCTAAAGTGGCTAACAAGTAATAAAACCTTATGATAAATAATCTGTAATAGACTTACTTATGCGGTTTCTGACACTGCATGACACACTGTAATCCATAAACATAGCCTTGACTGACCAACTACAAATGAGGTAAGAGAAAATGTTCTTTCCAAACATTCACTTTAAGGGGATTTCCTACTGTTCTTTTACAAAATCTGCATAATATACCCCAGTAACAAAATTATTCTGAGTGGGTTTGGTGTGAAATAGTAGTGGTAAAAGGAACCAGATGTTTCTAATACAAATACAGCCGTTCTATTCACTATCAACTCCCAGGAAACTCCATGTATCTCTGAGTGTTTATATGGATTTTGATGATGGGAAAATAGAGGAGAATTTTGCCCTCCACCATGAATGGGTTTAGTTTTAGGACCAAAAGCTTCTCAAAACTCTGGTAGAACAACGTATCAGGCGGCACAACTGTAACCCTTTCTGTGAGGAAGCTTTTAGAGGCAGACATCTGGTTCCATTCACCAGTACTGTGAACAATTTTGACTTGATGAGTTTTTCCAGAATGCCGTGTTTAATTAAACTTATTCTGAACAACTTTGTTTACATCTCAGCCACTTAATTACACAGGTCAACAAAAACTTGTTTTTGTAACCATCAGAAACCTCAACACACTTTTCTAAACCTTTTTTTTCATGCTGAATTCAGATCTGCTTTCAGTTTTTTTCAGTCACACCTACTTTTTGAGTTATGAATGATTTTTATTAAACCGCAGGCACCAATCAAGTAACTGTTTCAATATTTTCAGTGCAGATAGGCATAGATATAATGATCAGTGTCAGTCAGCTACCATTGTTTCTTCAAAAATGCTTAGTATATGATTATTATATGATAATTATACCACTATCATGCAATATATAATATAACTTCATCACAAAAACTGTACGTGTTAGGGAAAACCTAAACACAGATTTGAAATCAGCATGAAAAACACTACAAACACTACCCACATAAACTTATCTCTGATGACTTTGACCTGTTGACCTGTGTTATGAGCAACAATGGAAAATTGGTGGAATTTCCCTTTAACATTTGATAACAGGTCAACAGGTCAAAATCATCAATCCGTTAACCTCATAAACTCAGAGCTAGTATGAATCACAGAAAAACTACAGCTTTAATAATTATGTGGTGCAGAACTAACCTATCCACGCTCCACCCACAAATTTGTTAGTAACTTCTGTTGCTAGGTTTATAAATGTTTATAAAAATCTCATTCGACTATAATGAAAATCTGTAGCACATGACACAAAACTGTTCAAGTTTTTTGGTGGTCCACATTCTACAAAGTTTGTCTGACCTAGCAACAGTAACTATGCGCTTATATTCGCTGTCAGATAATTTTGGGAGTGCATACAGACTGTTTTTGGAGCTTAGATTTTTAAATCTGGTCCTTAAATCCAGTTTCCAATCTTGGTTTTTGTGATTACATGTTCATTAACCCAATTAACTACGAGTGATTACAAAAATCAGGACCAGAGCCCAGATTCAAAAGCTGCTTTAGAGAATTTAAGGGGTTAATGGGCCGAGCTACTGAACTACTGAAACCAATCACACAGTAAAAGATGGAACTGAAGGACATGGAGAACAAACGAACAGAGATATGCAGAGGAGAGGAAGAACCTTCAACAGAAAAACAGTCGGGTTTGGTTTTCCACCGTGCTTATACTCACCGTCTTTACATGCAAATACAAAAACACCCATCCACCCACAAACACACACATACACACACACACACAAAGAAAGAGTGAGAGAGGGAGGGGCATACATGGATGATAGAGAGACAGAGTAAAAAAAGGAGAAAAGAGAAAAACAGTCAAATCAAGTAAAAATGTGTAGTCACAAAACAGATGATCAGTAAACAGTCAGGCGATTTTTTTTATGCATGTTTAGAAGCAAAGACACCCATATAAACCCAGTATATGAGGACAATCTCACATTACAGTACACTTTTGTTGCAGATGTCATCACTATTTTACCAGCCAACTGTTTATGTCTGTTCCAAATTGTCCACAAACCTAAGAAAAATGAAATATTTATTTAAAACGCTTAACAATTGAATGGTATTGAGAAGTATGGATTAAAAACACTATTTGTTTCTTTCACTTTCCTGCGCAGACCTGTTCAGACTTATTTAGCCACATCTCAAACACGTCTTTAACCAGTGTTCTATATAATTACTTACAAAAACTGTCAACACTTTAGTTTCAGTTCTGTTATAACATAACATTACTGTTTTGCTGAATTGTTAGCATGTATATTTTCTCCATGTTCCATAGTGAACAATGATCAATACCCAAATAGATATTTCGGTATTAAAATACTAAAAACTGAAATACTGAGTAACACATATTTATTTGTGTTATACAGTACTGTGTCTTGAGCCACACCTCATTTCTTTCTATTTTGCTTTGAATCACCTTGTTGGTGCAAAAATAATTTTTCACGTCTGTCAAACTATCTTATTTTTGGCATACTGGAGAGATTAAATGAAAGAAATGGGAACAAATGTTTTACTGCGACAGGTTACAAAGTGCCTAGAGATACAAGCTGCCTAGATTAAGGAGTTCCAACCACTCAGCATTCAGCACCACCAGTATACTGATCACCTCCTGATCATCAGGAATCATCTGCACCTGTTTCTTCACTGGTTCAGGCCTTAAGTTAGATGGTCTTTGTTCTGCTTGAATGATTCATATGCAGGTCACTGTGTGGCTTAACAAACAAAAACATTCCTCTGAAACTGGTCCAGTTCAGGGACTGGACTGAAAGTGAGAGTCTTTGAAAGTCCTTCAGGAAGCCTGGAGAACTGTAACATGCCAGCTCTGCACCTGATCAGGGGCGTCACACTTGGATTCCCCACTGTGCATCTGGTGTTCAACAAATATACACATTTGGGAACAGCTTGTTAAACTTGTGGTGCATGGAAATTCAGTTAAAAAAAATAGGTTGTGCATCTTCTAAAATCTGCTTTGAAATCGCTCAAGACTACATTAAAATACAAGAAAGTCTAGATCTTTGGAAGAAAATATGAAGGAATGAAGGATGGCTCAAGAGTTTTGCACAGTATCGTATATCGAGCATCGTAAATATTGTTTACAAACATGGCGATACTACACTTCTGCTATATCGCCCAGCCCTTGACCACAACAAGACAACTGCACATTATTGAGGGTCCCTCAAAGTCTCTCTCTCTCTCTCGCTCTCTCTCTCTCTCTCTCTCTCTCTCTCTCTCTCACCTGTTTCTGTGATGTCTATCAGTCCGAGCAAGTGCATAAGTTTGAGGAACATGAACACCAGGCAGACGATGCCCACTGTCTGCAAGCCCTCTGTCTCCCATCTCACACTCATCTCTCTCTTTCAGTCCCTTCTTCTACCACTTCTTCAGCTTCTGGTTCACAACTTCTTCCTCCTGCTGGGTCCTCTAAGCTGGATCGGCTGAAATTCACTAATCCTCAGAACGTGAAGATCAACAGAGGAACCTTTCAAAAGTACCAAATGCTTCAAACAATGATCCTGAACACGTCTTGCTGAAGAGAAGAACCTTTTTTTCTGTTTATGATTGATCCAACATCCAACACTTTTCCTGAGAACAAACTTTGGAAGAACAAACAAACCAAAGTCTCTGCCTTAAAAAAAATCTCAAAAGGTTTCCGTGATCATGCTTATCTTCAAGTCCAAACCCAGATAAAGAGCAGGAGGCTTTTGCTTCCCCTCCTTTTTTTCAATTCGACTTTCCATCCTTTGTGATCTAATTAACCTTTCACTCTGTCATCATTCTGAAAAAAAATCCTCCAAAGGGAATTCAGGCATACAGCATTATGACAGACACCCCAGGAGATGAACCTGTCCCAGATAGCTGCTTAACTATGCATCGTAGTTGGTTAACCACATCCCAGGTCGGTTTTAGAAGAGAAAAAGTGAAGTGAAGCTCAGTAGATGATGTTCATGTAAACTGTTTTACGTTAATGTATGTGATCCACTCATCAGGCAAGAAATAGGCCCAACATGACAAATGTAAACTATTTAAAAATTATCCCTATGTTAGCACGTACACATATGTCCACATGGGGACCACTAGATGTGGGATACAGTACACTATTGTGATACTTTGGGTTTTTGAGAAAGTATTGATATTAGAAAGCCCATTAACTGTCATATATTATTGTTATAAATGTTCGTAATGTCTATTAAGCCCATTAGACAATAGTGGAGCATCTCAAAGCACTTCTGCCTTAATCCACAAGATGGCGCCATTTCTTTCTAGTGAAAGTTCAATACAAGACCTCAACCAGCAAAGCGGTCTATAAGCCATAGCAAAATGCTTGATATTTCAAAACAACATTTTTCAATATTATAAAAATATAATATACAGTAAAAATGAATCTTTAGGTTGCAAACTACTATATCTGTTATACATGACTGATAGGGCTTCATATCTTTTCTCTGCTAACTTCTTAGCTAAAGGCTACATGGCTAACAATAGAATTAATGGTGATATACCACCGTTTTAAAGCAAAGCTTACAGGCAGAGCAATTATTCATTTGTTTTATGTACGTTATGTTCAAACTTCTCTGAAAAGTTTTGCATTGCAAAGTTTGTTTAAGCTGATTAGAAAATTAAGGCTATCCAAGATGAGGGCCTTCCCCTTCCCTTTTCCTGTGAGTGGAAACTTGCATTCTGTGGGTGGGATACACTTCCAAGTGGAAAGTTGAAGAGGGCGTGTTTAAAAATACGTTTTGAAAGGGGAGTGTTTGGGTAGCACAGTGGATAACACACTTGCCCCAAAGACTGGAGAATATCCAATGATAATGTACAAAAAGGCAGGGATTCCTGCGTGGTGAAGATAAAATTCCAATTAAGATCAAATTAGTGCCATACCGACATTTTAACCTCACAGTCATAGATTAATTTCAGTAGAGTGTGGACAGTGAGAACAGCATTGTCTGCTTTGTATATTATCTAAATCTGTCTCTGCACCCTTGTCAGTCATTTTCTCTCCTCTGACAGTCCTTCTTCTCCCTCATGACTTTATTTTTAAAAAGTTTACCAGAAACTTCATTGGCAGAACAGCTACATTCAGAAATACCCTGAGAACGGTCATGCCAAATCTCACCTCACACACACTCTCTTTCTCTCTCTCACACACAAGTGACTCCGACTTGACGCTTTCATTGTCAGTGATCTCAGTTTCAAAAACCATTTCTACAGTAAGAGAAGGCAAAGTTAAAACTTTTGGTAAACAAGATGTAAAAGATTAATCTCTGGGCTCGTGTGCCACATTCAGCCACATCAACCAGAGCAACTCAGTAAAAGGCTCCTCAATAAATAAGCAGGAATGTACCGCCCTCTAGAGGATTACCTGGGCAAATACAGTCAATGCTCCTGAACAACCCCAGTAAAGCCAAATTGAACAGAACAAATAGTAGAAAAATAACAAACAATACACACTACGAAACACAATGCACTTAAAATGTGCTTAACCCTACCTTAATTTACCCCTGAAAATACACCAAACCTCTTAATCTGAATTAAGTGGTTGTTAATTTGTGAAACCGACCCCTTAATTTTACCTTAAAATTAAATTTAAGGCATGTGTGTGAAAGCCCTTAATCTTGAATTTAAGGCATTAAAACAAATGTTTTACTGCGACAGGCTGCAAAGTGTCTAAAGATACAAGGTTCCTAGATAAACGAGTTACAACCACTCAGCATTCAGCACCATCAGTATACTGATCACTGCCTGATCATCTGGAATCATCTGCACCTGTTTCTTCATTGGTTGAGGACTTCAGTTAGATGGTCTTTGTTCTGCTTGAATGATGTATATGTAGGTCACTGTGTGGCTTATCAAACAAAAATATTCCTCTGAAACTGGTCCAGTTCAGGGACTGGACTGAAAATTAGATTCTTTGAAAGTCCTTCAGGAAGCCTGGAGAACTGTAACCTGCCAGCTCTGCACCTGATCAGGGGCGTCACACTTGGATTCCCCACTGTGCATCTGGTGTTCAACAAAAATACACATTTGGGAACAACTTGTTAAACTTGTGGTGCATGGAAATTCAGTTAAAAAAAATAGGTTGTGCATCTTCTAAAATCTGCTTCGAAATCGCTGTAGTTTGTGCTCTTTAAACATCCAGGGTCTGATAACATGAGCAAACAGGCAAATTAGTGAAAGGCTATTGTTAGCTAACACTCATTTCTATGGAATTTAGGAATTTTACACACAGTAATAAATCCCACATTTCCCATGACTTGAGATGTTCTTATCACATAACGGCCTGTCTTTAGAACTTAGGGGCTACAGAAGTAAAAAAAAAAACAAAACAGAAAACCTTCAGGCATATAGATGTTGTTTTAAAAACATCTGCTAAAACAAATGTCATGCAGTTACTGGTAATTGAGTATTCCTTCTGTTAAAAGAGCACAGCTTAGAGGAATTTAGGGGTTTAAGATGGGGTTTGAAACACAATTCAGCACCAAAAGTTACACAAGTTTATTACAAGATCATGCCTGTCTAGGAAAGCTTAGCTTCTGCAACCTGGTCATCGAAGTGTCATTGCTGGTTTGAATAATCATTTCACAGTTTAAGTACATATAGACCCCCCTGATGGTGAGTTGAGTGTGTGGTCTAATACTGTCATTGATATTACGTATGTGATAATCTTTTCCTCTGAACAGACCTGCTTCAGCTTTAATATGTCAAACTATTGCAGATGATTCTGTGGAGAACAGCTCATCTGGCAGCAGAACATCTGGCAGGAGAACAGTGTGCAGAAGTGAGCAGCCTCCTCTGTATTTACACCACATATCTTTCCTGTCTCTTTGTATTCGCCAGGCAGGTCAGCATTAAGATGAACGGAGCAGCTAAAGTAAATCACACACTACGTCTGCGGGGATTCTCTATTATTATAAGTGATTATCTACAGCCATCAAGCAAGATCATTTTTAACACATGCTGCTTTATGCAACACACAATTGACCTCCGTACAACAGAGATAACGTGTATCTTTTCAGAAGTGAAGGTTATTCTAAACCAAGTGTTTCAGCCACAGTGAGCAGTTTAACTCTCTTCTAATGGGCCGAGACATCAGTCACCACATCAATTAGACACACACACATACACGCACACACACACACACACACACACACACGTGCACACACACACACACACACACACACACACACACACACACACACACACACACACGTACATACACACAAACACACACACACATACACACATATACATGTGCACACACACACACAAACATACACACACACACACACACATACACATGCAATTGGATGATGATTAGTTATGAGTAATTAAGTGACTTCAGATGACTTGTTTGTTTGTTTGCAAAGAAACTAAACCAACCTAACAGAATGATGAAAATATGCAAACCCACATATTGCACTACTAATGTTACCATGGTTGACATGGAACACACTTAAAAGGCCCATTTCCTACAGTTTATTGATTTCGTACTAATGATATCTGTGTGGTCTTTTTGATCATTTCCCATCCTCACTTCATCATCATGAGAATTAAACAGGGTGTTTGTTGAAGACTTATTCTTGTTGTCTGGCTGAAAAGAGCATCCCAGATGTTTCATCTCCATCACAAACGCACTTAAAGGGCCCATATCCAAAATTCCTATCAGATTTGATGATTTTTTTCACTGAAATGCACTTATGAAATTGGTTTTATTGACCAGTTCCAATCCTTTATATTAAACAGGCTGTTTGCTGAAGACTTATGCATTCATTCATTCATTCATTCATTCATTCATTCATTCATTCATCCATTCATTTTCTGGACCAGGTCATGATGGCAGTTGTCTGAACGGGGCAGCCCAGATGTTCCATCCTAATCCGCATCCAACAGCTCCAGCTTGGCCATCCCAAGGCATTCTCAGGCTAATCGAGATATATAGTCCTCCTACAGTGTCCTGGGTCTGCCCTGTGGTCTCTTCCTGGTCCCTGAAACATCCCCACAGGAAGACTCCAAGGAGGTTTCCCCATTAGATCCCAGGCATCATCTTATTTATGACTATATTAGGAGACTATAGCTGAGTATTGGTTTGGTTTTCAAGCGTCCCTGAAAACGTGTTAAACCTTAGAACCCAAGCGGTAGAGGTTTGTGCCAGAAAATTGTCATCATATGGCAAAATGGTTCCCTGTTTTCCTGGTTTGTGTTGATGCTGGAGGTGTCAGATGTCATGCTTAGCTTTGTTTGGTGTTCCTATGTCACATAGAACCAAAATTACTGTAATTTAAAAAAAAAACATGTAATAATAATAACAGCTACTGTGGTTTTAAAAATGGCATCACATGCAAATGCTCACAAAGAACAAAAATGCCCAAATTTCTTTTATTTTAGGTCTTAAAAACCAACAGAAAAAAACATAAGATCTTTGAACCTGGGAGAACTTTCAGGCTAGTCTCCGCTCACAAGTGTAGGTGGGGAACCCACAGAGGGAGGGGGTCTTGAGAGCGGCTGAGCGGTGGCACGCCGAGCAAAAGAGCAGCAATCAGCGAGCGTGTAGGACAGAAAACACCGATTTTCAACTGTTTTAGACTGTTTTTATTTGTTGAAACCTCATTTTACTAATACACTCTGAGTTAAAACCCAATTGAAAGGTTGGAGGATCCAGTTGTGTGGTCATAAACCATTGTGTTTATCAGTCTTTCTGCAGAGCGGTTGTAACAGGAGTACTCGTGTGTGAAATGCGATAACATACAGGCTGCCATTAGGCCAGCGGAAGGAAGTGGAAGGCTAAAAACCTGCAGTGGGTGCAGCCATAAGAGCAACACACTGCTGAGCGATTAATGATTTTTGGGATGGGAGATGCATGACGAGAGGGCAGGTTTACCCACTGAGGGACTGACTATGGGTAATGCAGGGGCAGGGCAGGGGCTGACATCATTTCTGGGCGTGGTGAGTGTGTGTGTGAGTGTGTGTGTGTGTGTGTGTGTGTTTATGGGGTATGGACAGTGTCCTTCAGGGACCTGGTACTGAAGCCAGCAAACCCCATATTTAGGTGGCAGTAAAATAAGCCCACTCAATACTACATGCATAATGAATGGAGTGTAATGTTAGACTTGTTTTTTGACTCAGAGAGAGAGAAAAGAGAGAGTGAGAGATAAAGAGAGAGAGCGAGAGAGAGAGATAAAGAGAGAGAGAGAGAGAGAGATAAAGACAGAGAAAAGGAGAGAAAGAAATGTTGCCACTTAAAACATCTCAGTGGAGGAATGTGGACCATTTTAGATGCTTAAGCACAGCAATTCATACACTAATAACACTTAAAGGCACTGCGACACTGTACAAAGCTCAGTACTAATAATAGCACACGTGTATTTACTGTATGCTTCAATGGTACAGGCTTGCCGTCTCCATCCCCCACATACACACACACAAATACACACATAGGGCCAGGGGTGGGGGAACAAGTATTCAGACACTAAACCACACCCACAGTGAAGTGCGAAGGTGGGAGCAACATGTACTGAAGCTGCGTATCTGTGAACCGTACTGACATTTTGAAAAGACAACAACCCTAAACATTCAGCCAGAATGACTAAACACTGGTTTAAAACGGTGAAGGTGTCAGCACAGCCAAGCCGACCTTGTAATGATGAAGATGAGGAGAAGGAGGTAGATTTAATGACAGAAAATGGAAAATGAGACAATAAACAAGAAATAAAGTGAACACTGAACCAACACAGGGTATATAAAAGGACTAAGGTAAAACAAATCAAACATGACAACAGCTAATGTTGCTAAGAAGCAATATTTGGGTTCCACACACGTCTTGACTGATGGAACACATCTGGGGTCGGTGGAAAATTGTTTACATTTGATATAATTGCTGAACGGCAGCTGCATGGCCTAGTGGTTTGGGCATTGGCCCTGTAATCTGAGGATTGGGGTTCAAATCCCAACTGCTAGTGCCACGGCTGAGGTACCCTTGAGCAGGGTACCGTCCCCACATACTGCTCCCCGGGCGCCTCATTGGCGGCAGCCCACTGCTTCACTTGGTGAATGTGTTAAATGCAGAGAAATCATTTCACTGTGTTGTACTTGAATGACTATGCATTTGATAAATAAATAATCTTCAATATGTGCATCAAAATTCATGATGTTTACAAATAATCATTTATAATAAGTTCGTTAATTAGATACATACATAAACAATACAAAGTAATAATTGATAATACTTCAATCGAATTGTCTCTCTTTAGACCAACACACCGTATAGGTGATCAAAACTGTTGTAAACGTAGCTCCCAAAAACCAGACTGGGTAAAAAAAGTCCAGCAGTTAAACCCGCACAACAAAATGAAATTACATTTCAGGAAAATGAATTGGTAACTAAATATAGTGGATCACAGTGGAATAAGATCTCTTGATCCTCTCTAGTGACATAAATCAACAACAGAGGGGAGGATCCTTTTCTAGATCTTTTTCTCCTCATCTTTCATTTGATTGTATATAGACATCGCCGAGAAAAGAACTGCCTTGAAATTGTCCTCCAGCAAAGCAAGTACAAGTAAAAGTGTGTATTTATGCCAGTGAAACTACTATTAACACTGTTAATGATGTTATTCTAGCAGGTTATGTAAACAGCAGGGATGCATGGCGAGCTGCTCCCTCTATTTCATCCCTTATTTGCCTTCTGTTTGAGCGGCTGTGAATTCCACCCCCACGCCTGCAGAGCGTAACACGAAATGATCCGAGCACCTCGCTGTCAGAAACGCTGGCTGAATGTCGGTCAGCCTAAAAGACCTGTCTGCGAGTTTGAGGAGCGCACACTGAAAAAATTAGACTGCTGTAAGAGAGTTAAAACAGTGCTGTCTGTATCTGAAAGTTCTTTACGTAGGCTAATTATATCACTCTAAAAATAAAAACAATCCATGCAATCAGTGGAATAAGGGATTTTCACTTGGTTACTGAAATGGCCCATATCAAAGAAAACCAAATGTACTTTTTCTTCACAAAACATGTGTTGTCCCTGTTATTGGGAGACTGCAATGCCACCCATCACTCAGCGCAAAGACAATAAACCTTGGTGTTTGTTAGCCGATGTAACGGAATTGGCAGTTAGTGTTCGCCTCCAAGTGTGTTGAGCTGTGTCAGTGTCAGTTAGCACTAAAATTGATCAGAAACATCAGGTAAAAAGTATGATGTGGTAGGTAAACAATATTAGGGCTGTGTCCAAATCCATTTTGCTATTTCGCCAGTGGAAAAAAATGACAGAACGTTAAACTTTAAAAGGTGGCGTGGAGCTGTGACGGATTTCTGTTGTAATGGCACGTTTACCTGGCAAACCAGATCAGTGTTCTGTCGAAGGAATCTGACCCACTGATGCATTGTACATCACTGCCTCAATATTTATATTCAACTTTTTCCTCCACTTTTTGCTGGCAAACACCCTCAGCCTGGTGTGTTTAAATGTGTTTCAGCTGGTCAAACAGCCCATCATCAATACAGAATTCTGAAAATGAACTTGGAATGATTTTGAAATACCACGTTTTTTCTTCCTGTTTTTTCATTGAACCGTATGATTACTGTTAAAGGACCAGTTGTGATCTATGATAAAACATACATGACATAAATTAAAACAACAAAAAATTACATAAGTGCTGTGCGGTTGTTTCTATAACGCATCACTTAAATATCGTTTAACAAAACACGACTCACTTTAGACATGGTGATAATGTTGGTTGACATTTTTGTTTGGTTGACTTTAAAATAGCAACATGGCGATAATGCTTCCAAAGAAACCTCATTTAGAAAGGAAGGCACAAAATCATTTGTTATTTTGAACATGAGGAACGTGCTGGTGTAAAACTAACAAAACTACTTGTGCTTTCTGCCCATTTCATATTCATTGTTTTTGTGATGTCACAAAACAACACATTTCCATATATCCACTAATTTGGTTTAGCCCCACCCATTCGAGCTGGAGTTACAGGAAGTGTTTCAGCCTGGACTGCTTTCTGAAGGGCAGGTCAAACAGAAACAGAGCTCATTTACACATACAGTAAGCCCCCGAAATTTGTGATGCCTAGCAATGCCTATTTTTATAGTGTAAACCCTAAATATGCCCCAAAATATGCTCTCAAAACACTTTAATTTCATTTTAAACTCATTACCCTAAAGGTAAACATAAAGGTAAACCCCATATCCATACTGTACAGTTTACTCTGAACTCCCGCAGTGCTAGAATGTAAATACCGATATCACCCCTGTGTAGACTGCACTGTAATTCATGTATTTGTGTTTTTTTTGGTATGGACTGTCATTTTCTTTGGTATAAGCAGGTAAATGCAGTAATAAATGAATTTAATTTACAGTAATAAAAAATACAGGGGGTTCCGCAAAAAGTTAGGTTCTAAGAAAAAATCAGCGAACAACTGAACCCGCGAACTCTGAACCACGACTTCGCGGGGGAACACTGTATATAAGTCACAAGGCAACAACAA
Source organism: Bryconaethiops microstoma (assembly GCA_037577275.1). NCBI lineage: Eukaryota > Metazoa > Chordata > Actinopteri > Characiformes > Alestidae > Bryconaethiops > Bryconaethiops microstoma. The sequence continues at coordinate 26,178,479 of JBBJLS010000001.1, forward strand.
GCACAACCTGTTTAATTCTAAGGGATGAAGAGACGGTTAGGGCCCTTAAAAGTGCATAACAATGCAACAGCAGTCTCATAATTACAGATGTTTTCATTCGCAATGTTTTCGAGTGCAGTGTTGTTGTTTTTGGCTGCGCCGCTTACCTTCCAGAGACATGGGCTCCAGGATGCCAAACTGCTTGAGAACGGCCACGAAGAGGATGATGACCACTACTATGGCAAACAGTTCCATACCCTGGATACTCATGACTGAGAGGATTTGGGGGGCTTGCCCCCCTTTTCGAGGGGAACTATGTTGGCCTGAATGAAGGACTGAAGGAAACGAGTTATGGTGCAGAAGCCAGGGCCATTACTGAAGCACTCTGAAGCTCAGCTTTGCTTTCAAAGGGTCAGTCACATTCTCTGGCCGGGGTAAAAAAGCAAAAATAAAGTGAAAAGGTATTTGTGAAAAAACAAAAAAATCAACCCAGCAGAACTCTTGAGTCCCGTCCAGCTTCATTTATTTTGGTGATGAGCGGAGAAGTCAGTCTTTCCATGTTAGGTCATTCCTCTTGAGAGCAGCCGAGCATAAATAAAGGGCCGGATTGCTGTGCTCTTACACAGTCCAGACGTGTAAAAGCCATCATGCGATGGAAATGTTATTTGCAAGTGTCAACAACGGCCGAAAGCCTTTTTAAACTGTGCCTCTGAAAGCTGCTGCCGCAACTTCAAGAGTGAGAGACACGCTAATCTCCTCAGCACGTAGCTTCAGATAAGAACGTTCACAAGAAGGGTGGACAAGCGAAATGGCCTGGAAAAGGAACGAAAGTGTGGGACGAGCCGAAACCAGGCTGTCTGAGACCGTTATAGCTCAGATCAACACACCAAGGATTATGAGCTATGGCTGTCATATTGCATGATGTGATAAAAGCCATATATGATGCTGCAGAAATATGAGATAAGTAACTTAATCAGCCACCAAAAATCAGAACAAGTTTTTTCTCCTAAGAGACTATGGGAGTTATGTTTAGGTCATGCACCCAGAACTGACCACAGTTCGGAGACACTGTCGGAGTCAGCCTCAACTGAACAATTTAGCCCACAGAAAATAAAGTGAATAATTCATCCTGTAGTTTGGAAACTGAATCATTTGTCCTGCAAACTGCAAACTGAGTCAGTTGTCCTGCAGATTGCAAATTGAACCATTTGTCCTGTAGATGATGTAATGAATCACTAATCCCACAGAAAATAAATCACATAGTTGGTCCTGAAGATAATAAACCGAATCATCTATTGTGCAGATAATCGAGCAATTCATCTATCCGGCAAATAATAAAGTGAATCTTTTGTCCTTGAGATAATGAACTAAATCATCTGTCCCAAGGATAATAAATTCAATCATTTATCCCAAGTAAAATGAACTGAATCAATTATCCCATATATTTATCCTACAGATAATAAAGTAAATCATTTGTACCGCAGATAACAAATTTGATCAAATAAGTGAATCATTTAATCTGCAGAAATTACGCTGAAATATTTATGCTTCAAATAATTAAGTGAACATTTGTTCTATAGATAACGTATTGAAAAAAAAAACGACACTTGTTTGTCCTGCCTAATTCCAAAGTTGGTCAAAATCAGCCAAACGGCACCAAAACTGGCATCAATTCTCCATGTCCAGGGCGAAGAAGACGAGACACTGGTAGGTCCACGACAATCGAGTAAAAGTGTTTGCAAAAGCCTGGATTCTGTCTCTGTTCTAGCATCCAAAAATCTCTGAATCTGCCGAGCGAGTCCAGTACGTCCTGGGTGGGGTGCTGCAGAACTTTGGAAGGAGGGATGAAAGAGGGATGGAGCATTACTTCTCCTCCTCCTCCTCTTGGGTTTCCTGTCGGTCAGTAGGGCTCTTTTTTCGTGGCTCTTTTACTTTGTCAGCAGAATGCCTTCTGTCTCTCCATTCAACCTGTGCAGCACTTTAGCAGTTTTTTTTCACCTCTTCTCTCCATCATCTTGTCTCCTCCCTCTCTCCCTCCTCTCCTCCTTCATCTGTCCATTCCAGCCTTTCTTTTGCCCATTCCTCTCTTTCCTCTGACCGCAAAGATCAGTTTTTGAGCCCTCTCACTCACACACTCACTCACTGAACCTGACTCTTCCCTCAGGCCCTTAACCCCCTTCTCTTTCACTCTTTCACACTCTTCCTCTCTGTCTCAATCTTTCTTTCCCTGTTTTGCTCTTTCCCTCTCTCTCCATCGCTCACATTCTCACTTCCACTACCTTTGATTTTCTTTCTTTCTTTTTACTCTCTTTCTTTCTCTCTCTTGCTCTTAGTCTGTCTTCCTCTCCTTTTCATACACCTCTCTGTCTTCCTTTCTCTCCCACTCTTTCAGTCTTTCTCTCTCTTTTTCAGAGCTCTCACTCTCTCCATCTCTCTGTCTCTCTCACACTTTCTTTCACCCTCTCTTTTTCTTTTCTCTCTCTTACTTTCAGTCTTCCTTCCCTGTGCACACCTCTCTCTCTTTCTCCCTCTCACTCACTATCTTCTCTCCTTTCTCTTTCACTCTTTCAGTCTTTCTCTCTATCTCTCTGGAGAAAAGTCACATTTCCTAACTGAGAGAGAGAGAGAGAGAGAGAGAGAGAGAGAGAGAGAGGGGGGATCAGATTCCAGGGACATCCTCCCCTTCCTTCCATTCTCTATCTGTCCACCCACACACCTCCTCCAGACTGTTTCTCCTCACACACACACACACACACACACACACACACACACACACACACACACACACACACACCTCCGAGCCTCATATAACACAGATCCGGGACAGAGCCTCTCTGGGTGGGCTTGAGGCCGAACGTG
>JBBJLS010000001.1:26192181-26215856 GCA_037577275.1 Bryconaethiops microstoma
GTGGTGCTGGAGGTAGGATTCGAACCCACGACCTCTTGGTCCAGAGGCAAGTATCCTACCACTAGGCCACCACCACCAGCAAATAGTCAGAAAATATTCTTTACTAAATACACAATACTATGTACACAAAATCAGAAAGAGTCGGAAAGAGAGATTTACTCCAATTACCCCTTTCAATGGCGAGGACCACCAGTGAACAGATATTATTGGGATGGGGAATCACTCTCTGTACATGTTTGTGTGTGTGTGTATGTGTGTGTGTGTGTGTGTGTGTGTTACATGGTGTGGATCACACACAACAGTGTTTATACAACAGTCTTAAAGGCACAGTAATAAAACAAACTTCAGTCTGTTAAAAGGAATTGGATGGAAAATCAAATTTACAGAATTTTCTTCTCATCTTGATGAAGCTGATCTGACAATACATGTTTAGAGTCCAGAACTGAGGCTACAAGACTAACATCACTAACAAACACTAGAAATCAATGCTCAACACTCTTTTACAGCTTTTATAGCCCACAGTAAATCATACTGTGCTCTAAATCACATTAATGAGTCTTAATGAGGAGCTGGATGAGGTCTTACAGGAATTGGGTGACTATTGACATCTAGTTTCTGTTAGTAACACTAGTCTTGCAGCTCTGGTTGTGATCTAAGGGAGCGAAATTTGGACACCAAACATGTCTTTACTGATTGATTCCATTGGGGTAAGTGGAAAATTGTATTTTTCTTTCCCTGAATCATTCCTTTAATTCTAGCGATAACAAGAGATTTAGAAAATGCATGAAGATTAAAACCAATTATGTTTTTGGTACATAAACCCACACAAACATCATAAATGTAAGATATGGATTAAAGAGATGTGTTTATCACAGATATGTGTTCACCAAAAATATTAAATGTATAGAAAATGGGTTTAAAATACTCTATGACCAATGAGACCGTGACCAAGTAAATGATTCAGACCCATGTGTTATTTGACCTTGCTCATGGTGGGCAGGCCTTTCTAGATTCTGAGCTGATTAGTGTGGTGGTCTGTGCCACCCAGACCGTGAAAGCACTTGTGCACACAGCATCTGCCTGAGAGAGAAACCAAATAAATCAAATGGCCCATATTTAATACCTGGACTATCAACTAACAGATCACTTCACGGACTTGCTCTTTAATTCGGTAATGTGACACCTGACAGTACTGAAGAACTCACAGGGGATTATCTAAATGCCTTCACTAAATCACTGCCAGGTCACATTTCCAGCGTTTTTTGAAGCCATTGCATAAATGAGACTTGACTTCTTTAAATGTGATTCAGACAATAGACTTACATTTAAAGAGACTGCAAGAAGACAAATTCCCTTAGACATTCAATATGCATACGTGTGTGAATGAGTGTGTGTGTGTGTGTGTGCGCGTGTGCGTGTGTGTGTGTTAACTCCAACCCCCTCTTTCCCAGACCACTCATCAATATTCCATGCATTCATTAGCACACACACACACATCTGTGGGAATATACCCCCCCCCCTCACGAACACACACACACACACTGGGAAAGCCCAAGAACTTTCTCCTTCACACAAGTGAGAACAATGCGAGATGCCACAACACACACACTCACACATCCCCCATACATCACACACACACCCACACACATCCCCCCATCCCCCCAGCCCACAAGCTCAATGTCAGCGTGACCTAAGTAGCTCCATCAAATTGCCGATGATTTCAGGGTGAACAGTCAGGGTTCGACATATTTTACCAGGTCCGTGAATAAAACACCGAACACACTGCGCTTAGATTTTCGGGCATTTTCCACTTTTGTCAAGCCAACTTAGATTTCCCAGCATTGTATAAATAACGTGTTAATTTGAATGTTAGTTATTAACTCATTAATGTCCATATTTTTCATTTTTCCTATGGTTCATATGTTCTCCAAGCTCATCTGGGCACAGGTGTTAACATTTTTTTAAATCAATCAAATCTTGTGGTTAAAAGTGACATTTTCCCACTGAATGTAGTCTTTTTGTCATAATGGATGACTTGTTTTCACCAAAACAAAGGAAAATCCAAACAGAAAATTACAGAAATGTCAAATGTCAGATTCACTGATGCCACTGTTGTTCAATCACTCTATACTCTGCCTTCCAAGATACCTATAATATACATACATAAATATAAGCATCCTAGGGCAAAGCTCCTACATTCTGTAACATGATTCAAAAGTTAAATTCTTTGAAGTCTATCTGAATGAAGACAGCTGCCAAACGAGTAAATAAAATTTAATCAGAATAAGTTCTTTGGCATTTTTTTCCTAACTACATTTAGCTGTTGCACATGAATGGGTTAACGTGTCAGATTCCTCACAACACCACTTACAACACCAAATCATTTTTATAGTACTTTTTTAATGGATTTGGGAACAGCAGACAGAGTGCTTCTCATTTACCGTCAGATCATCATAATGTTCAACCATGTGACTTCCAGACACTGTTAAGTCGAAAGAGCCTTCATGAATCATCCCGAGCCGGCCGCAAAGAAAACGACTTTAAGTGGCAAAGATCCTGTTGGGATAATGACTTTGAAACCGTTTCTGTGGTTTCTTGGCTCCATTATCCACAAAAAATGAAAGGGTTAAATGCAGTTTGTGGAAAAACAAAACCATGCAATGAACTACCGGAATGATTTCTGCCTCCACTCTTTCCCCACTCCCGAGCTTTCATTTATCACCTGCCGACGAGCCATCAAGTGCTCTTATAAAGCACTTTTCCTCGTAGGTCTTAAAAATTTTAAGTGAGGTTCACTTTTTCTAGGCATCCTGTTCATCTATTCCTCTATTGCTTCAGCTACAGAACTTCCAACCTGCCTAAAATCAACGTGGAGATTAATGAACAGTTGAAGATGAGGGGACACCTTGTTGAGAACTCCCCGCCAAGCTCTCTAATGGTTCGTAAGTTACGCCACAAGAACGGCAGTTTTCTTAGCAAGGTGCCATGCATCACTTTCTGCAGGAAACACACCTACACACTTCAGCCTGGCTCATGAAAGCTTGAGGAAAAACTTTTTCCATGTGTGCATCTTGCTTCAGTAAATCATGGGGGTATGCAGAACCTCATTGCTTAAATACTCTTAGGGTCTTCAAGACCCTCAGAACCCTCAGGGTCTTCTAGGTCTTCAGAAAATGTCTAATGGTTTACAGGAACTAAAAAAATGTCTGTAATTATAATGTTAGGTGCACTTAACTCTGCAAGTATTATTGTTATAGTCTTACTTCATTGTTAAAAAAGCAATATCTTGAAATGCTCAACAGAATTTTTTTCGTCAATTGATAGAGTTTGGCAGGGAGTTCTCAACAAGGTGTCCCCTCATCTTCAACTGTTCATTAATCTCCACATTGATTTTAGACAGTTTGGAAGTTCTGGTCCACAGGATCTGGACTGAAGTCCTTACACAGTAGGGTAACTATCAACAGAACTAGCAAGAATCAGTCAATCACATTATGATTTCCAATAAGTGGAAATTAGAAAAATGGTCACTGTATAGTCACTGTAGAACTGCAATAGGCAGAGGCAGGTAAAATATATTAATTACTGTTATTGGCTTCAAATAAAACATGCAGGGTCTTTTATAACCTTTAAACATCTGTGTATAATCTAGAACAGCCAAAAATGATCTTAGCTTAGTGTTAACATAGTACTAGAAATCCCACAAGGGCGGTAGCAGAAATTAGTGGTATACATGAATACATGTTTTTCCATGTAGATGTAGTCTGTTAGAGAAAGCCCATAAAACCATACATTACTTCGTTTGTGTCTGAAGAGGCCTCATACTGGTTAAAGACTCTGCTATATGTTAGATGCAAGATTCTGAACACGTGAGTATACACAATCAATTTCTTTCAGAAAAAAAATATTTATTCAGAGTAAAAAATAAGGTGGCTTAAGTCTGAAGTGCTGCTGAAAATGGCTAAATGCACGTAACCCTTTCACAGGAATAAGAAAGTTCATTAGATCTTTCAAAATCAATGGCAACGATGATAACATTTGGAGATCCCACTACATAATAAGACAGGGCACAAAAGAGTTTTCCCTCTATGTAAAGGGGTTAAGAATGAAGAAGGTATGAGGTATGACCCCAACTCTGCATGGAGATTCACTGTTGGGTCAAAAGTGAAAGCACATGAAGGAGAGCCTCAATTCCTGCTGTGCTGACGACGACGGTAAGGTGTGTTTCAGACCAAATGCGATTAGGAGGCCAATTCGTTTCCACGCACCCCGTCTTCCAGTGCCAAGAGTGGCTAAACCAATATCGATTTTTAGTCAGAGTTATCTAAAGCTTACCGTGCAGGAGAGATGGAAAGACAGTTCAGAAGAAGAACGGCTGACCAGCAAGCTGTCTTAAAAGCATGCATGCTTGAGATATTACGCTTCAATCCTCAGGCTTCCCACTTCATTATAATCTATCACTAGAAGAAAAGGCTCTTTGATCATTCACTGGAACAGATGCAGCGGCAAACAGATGAACAGTAAAAAGGCGAGGTAAAAGGAGAAGGATACAAGGTTCAGAGGGAGCAATACAGTACTGTGCAAAACGTCTTGAGGCACCCCTCATTTTTTCATATTTTGTTTATATTTTTTATATCATGTAAATACAGTATAAACAGAAAAAGATTTTGTTTATTTCTAACCAGATTTAATGTCAGTATTTGGTCTGACCACCGTTATGACCACCGTTCACAGCCTGAACTTTCTTGTAATTCTTTAAGTATCTACAGGAATAGTTCTCCAGGCTTCTTGAGGGACATTCCAAAGCTCTTCTTTGGATGCTGGCCGCCTTTTGTTTTCCGTTCTCCGTTGAGATGGTCCCACACTGCATCAGTAAAGTTGAGATATGGGCTTTGGGGAGGCCAATCCATGACTAGTGGTGTTACATTGAGGTTTTTCTATCGAGGTGCTTTGACTGTGATTGTTGTCCTGCTGAAAAATAAAGTTGTTGACAATTAGACGCTTTCCGCATGGTACTGTGGGGTGGCCCAGGACTTTCGCACAGTACTGCAGATCATTATAGATCAAGAGTTTCAAATTACAAGAGGCAGCACAAAAACAATTTCTTTGACATCAGTGAGAACAGACCCTTGAAAACAAAGACAAAGGGACATTCAGTCAAGTGTTCTTGAAGCAGAGAGCATATTGAAGTCTTCAGAACAAGAGACCTCAGAGGTCATTAGAGACAGGAACGAGCAGTGTGATTCAGTGTCAACGCATAGTAGGGTGATATAGACCTAAAACTATCTTGGTATTTTTTGTGGTAACAATATAAATGACCATCTGAACATTCAAAATTACCTTTTTGACCACAAGTCACATTAGCATACAGTCTTTTTTGCAGGATGACAAATTCTTATCTTGGGGAGGCATACCCTTCATTATCTGAGCCACTTATTATCTGACAGATGGGGGTGCTGGACCCCATCCCAGTGGTCACAGGGGCAAAAACCAGTCCATCACAAGGCACACACTCACACTAGGGCTGCACAAATATCATTAATTGTTATCGCAATTTTGGTCTCTGCCATACAGTTATCTGTTCACCCAGTATACAGGTCTTTGGACTGTGGGAGGAAATGCACACAGACAAGGGAGAACATGCAATCTCATGTGAAAGAACTGTATCAGTATATCATGGACTACACCATATGGCAAAGCTCGCTCTTTCTGAGCAATCCTGTTTTTTTTGCATTGTTGCTCTTCCTAAGTTTTGTAATTATCCAACTCTGACACGTGCCTGAAACCCCGTCCTAATGCGCTTACATACAGTGTATAGATCAGATGATCAAGGGCTGAATACTGATTGTTTACTGATTGATTCGTCTGAGCGATGTATGGGGAGAGAGAGCGGAGGGGCGAGTCACCATAACATTTTATTGGAGGAGAGCATCTCTGAGCGAGCATTTTGATGTCAGCTTACTCTGCCAGCTACATCAGGCACAGAGGGACAAAAAGTACACGAAAGCTACAGAGACGGAAGGCTCAGAAAGTCTTTAAGACACTTAAGCTCAAGTCAGCTAAGACATGTATCACTGTTTAAAAAAACATCCCATTTAGCCCATTTGAGGCCGTATCTTAACTTTTCTGGGTGAAACATGTCTTCATGTCTTCAGAGGGTGGTGAAAACGGCCCAGAGGACCATAGGCACACCACTCGCTGCAATAACGGACACTTACAACACGAATAAATCTGTTCTTCATTCTATGTGGAATAATGCAGCACACAAGACTCTACACTTTACACTGCACTGATACTTTACACTTATGCAACTTAGCCTGTAATTAGTTATTGTTGCTGAACTGCTTTGTCTTTCATGTCTTTATGTCCCTTATGTCTCATGTTCTGTCTGCGAAGAGGGTATTTAAGGAAGCATTTCATTGTGCTCTGTGCACTGTACTTTGTACATATGATAAATAAACTTCAACTTCAACTTCAACTTCATATTGAGCCTGAAGGACAGTAAAGTGTGGTAGTGTGACAGATTAACTTAGCCACTAGTTTTTGTGCCAAACTGAGTATTTCTCTGAGCTGTTTATCTCTGTGGTCACAAGTTAGGCACCCATTTTCAGTCGCAGTCATACACATCAGAAATAAGCTTTCGCTTCACATTTCCTGCGGAAATGCCTTCTAGTTGCTTCTGTTGTATCAAGAGTGATAGAAGGGCAGTAGGGTGTGAGCCTCTCTCTTTTATAAAAGCAGTGCACCGTATCCCTTATGATGCCAGACATGACACACAACAGTAAAGCATGAGGAATATGTAAACAAACAAATCCAGACGGCGCTTCGTGGGCACGTTGGCACATCAGGGCCAAGGCACTGGCCGACTTCAAACATTTCAAAGATTGAGTCTGGGGAAAAGAGAGTGGAGGATGTTTTTAGCCCTAAGACTTCTAGAGTCACTGGAACTATTTAAATACTTCCTTCCCTCTCCTTCTAATTATGTGATATTATTATATTATTAATCACAAATTTATGTTTTTGATTTACGTTCTGGATTGACGAGGGTAAACCTGCTCTTCTGACATTTTATGATTTGTTCTGATGTTAAGCAATGATTCAACAATACTGTATGAATACTGTATGAATCAGGGAAAAAAATCTACTCCTCTATTTGTGGCACTTATTGAAAAGTTCTCTGCCTGCTTCAAAAAGTGAGAAATACAGTACTGTGCAAAAGTCCTGAGCCTCGTTCCTTCATATTTTGCTTCCAACAAGCCACAATTTCTTGTATTTTTTATGCAGTCTTGGGGAACAGTTCTCCAGGCTTTCTGAAGGACTTTCAAAGTCTCTCATTTTCAGTGCGGTCCCTGAACCTGAGTGGCTGGAACAGCTTTATCTAGACACCCTGAATCGTTAGGCACTTAAAAGCCTGTCGCAGTCAAACATCTCTTCCCATTTCTTTAATTTAATCCACTCTGCATGCCACAGACAAGTCAGTTTGGCAGAAAATTTTTGCAGCAACAAGGTGATTCAAAGCAAAATGTAAAAAGTAAGACGTGGCTCAAACAGTGTAACTTATATGATATTGCATCAGCAGGTGACAGCTGTGGCTTCCAAAGGGTTAAAGGCATACTCAGACCATCATTTCTAGCATGGTGACATGAAGCCAAATGAGGAAGAATGTAGAACCCAGAAGAAAATGAGAGTGAGGAGGCTGCTCGGTATCGTTCCACAGCAGACACAGAGGAAAGCTTTAATCACTGAATTCACGCTCAAAGCATAAAGCAACGGCAATGATGGAGGAAACATGCAAAACTTAGAATGAGAGAGAGAGAGAGAGAGAGAGACAGAGCGAGAGAGAGAGAGAGAGAGAAAGAGCGAGAGAGAGAGAGAGAGAGAGAGAGAGAGAGGATATAGTTTGGGCATGATGCCAGTATGCGGGTACCAATTACTGTCGAAGAGGGTGGCAGGGGATTAGAGATGCCCAGTGGGCACAGATGGCAATGACACCCTGCAGGCCCCACTCAAAGGTCACCCACTACACAAGAACCCCTGAGGGCCTCAGTCCTATTCATCATTTACACCACAATATTCTATTCTTGTTCCAAAAAAAAGAGTCACCCTGATGCACCAGTTCCACCTTGTTTGAAATACTGTTACACCATGTCATCATATCTAAACCATATGTCATCGATGTACCAGTTATTTAAAACAGAACACTAAGTGTTCCACATATTTCACCAGTGCCAAACACGACAAATGAATGATTGGAATTATTGGTTTAATAGTTTTATATTGTGACATTTTAAAAGCAGTAAACCCTGTGAGGCATGCTTTTACACTGGTACAGTGATACTATAATGGGTTTTAGGCACAACATGAGTCTCTAAGAACACCTATTTGTAACACATGGTTTCTGATGATTTATTGCTTTTAAGGCAACCAGGCTACTGATTTTTTTCACCCAAAACATCTAGCCGTACGGTCCCTACTAAAAGGTCATCCACTCCATCAGGACCCCTGAGCTCCTCTGCTCTATTCATAATTTACACCAAAAGATTCTATTCTGGCTCAAAGAAAGTCAACCGATGTGCTTTTATCTCTTTCTCCCACTTTGTCGGTGACCCTTTCACAGCTGAAGTGTGTGTGTGTGTGTGTCTGTGTGTGTGTGTGTGTTTATGTGTGTTATCTAACAACACGAGAATGGTCTGAAAGCCTGTTATACCCGTGTGAGTCCAGCGATGTCACTTCAGAGTTGCTGGCTCAGGCACAACTCAATAAGTTGCTTGTGTGGCCCACTGGACGAGTGGGAAGATGCTATCGATGTCTTTTGTCAAGATAGTTCATCAAGGCTGACCTGGCCAAATGCCACACTCCCACCGCGGCGCGCCGAGAGGGCATTTCTTTCGGGAAGCCATTGGCCAAATGAAATGTTATGATGGCTGTAATTTGCTTTCTGAAGGTCAATTCTGACGCCTGCTCCACTTTTCTTTCTCGAGGATGAAATGAGAGGCGCTTATTTCCATTTTTTCTGTCCTCAGTAGGAGAGTAAATCTGACTTCACATAATTCAGCACAGTTATACTGAGTATGAGTTTTTGGCACAATTCAGAATTAACCTATTCATGCTAATGCTGCAAACATGTCATTTCATAACAACAGCTAAAGGCTATGCCATGCTTTACAGAACATTTATAAACATTATGTGCATCCTCATTTCTCCATACTTTGCTTACAAAGAGTCAGACTTTCTTGTATTTTTAATGTAGTCTTGAAGAAAACTTCTCCAGGCTTCCTGGAGGACTTCCAAAGTCTCTCATTTTCATTGCAGTCCCTGAACCTGACCAGTTTCAGAGAAATGTTTTTTGTTTGTTAAGCCACACAGTGACCTACATATCAATCATTCAAGCAGAACAAAGCACATTTAACTTAAGCCCTGAACCAGTGAATAAACAGGTGCAGGTGATTTCAGATGATCAGGCAGTGATCAGTATACTGGTGGTGCTGAATGCTGAGTGGTTGGAACTTCTTTATCTAGTCTCCTTGAATCTTTAGGAACTTTGAAATGTTTCATTTCATTTCATTTCCTCAATACGCAAAAGATAAGACAGTTTGACAGGTACTGAAGTGTTTTTGCATCAAGAACGTGATCCAAAGCAAAATATAAAGAAATGAGGGGTGGCTCAAGACTTTTGCACAATAACATAACATTGGGTTTCCTAGCTATGCTAGCAAACTGGGCTGGGTGATAGTAGCCTAGTGGGCAAAACTCTTGTCTGTGGACCTGATGACCACAAAGCTGCAGGTTCACACCCACACTTTTTACCATTGTGTCCTTGAGCAAGACACTTAACCTTTAGTTGTAAGAGTGGGACTGTCCCCGTAACTTATGACTGTAAGTCGCTCTGGAAAAGGGCGTCCACCAAATGCCCCTTTACCTTCTGCAGACCTTCTAGAAGTTGCTCAAAACATATATGTCTGTTTGAGGAGCTTTTACAGGTTACGAACTAAAGATCTATGTATACATCAGTGAAATATAGACAATAAAACAGTAAATGGAGCTCTGCTACTTTCAGCAAAATTTTATTTTTGAGGATAAATATCATTATAATCAATTATAACCAACGGCAACATTCCAGTGATGCATTTTTCCATCGTTGTTCCTCAGTGGCTATTGCTGTTTTCTGTTAAACACTGTTCTGGCTCTCCGAGAGCTTCCTGACACCATACGGCTGACACCCCCATAGGCACTGGCTTCCACATCATCACCATATGGTGCGGCCTGGACCCCGGCGCTACATGAGATACCAGGGGAGTTCTCTCTCCTCTTTCTCTACTTACTTCCCTACCTTGCTTGTCCCTCTCTCCCTTCCTCTTCTCAATTTGTTATTCTTGTTTTCCACCTGCATCTTTCCAAGTACTAGAAGGGAGGGGAGGCTCTTTTGCCAACTGGGCCGAGTTCCAGACCTGCAAAATCCTCCCTCATAGATCCTTCCACACAGTCACAATCACAATAAACACTCATCTTCACAATACACTCACATGCACTTTTTCAGCTTTTGTTTTCAACTCAAATGGTGTGTTTATATAATTGGTGTGACACAGTAGGAAACAATGTATTGCTTTGCCAAGACAGCCATTGAAGGGATAGACAAAGAACAAAGAAGGAGGTGCTTGGAACTGCTAATGCTGACGACATCTGAAACAACGCATGTAAGTAGCAGTGTGTCCACACTACTGCTGAATTTTCTCCCCAGTTTAGTTGTCACCACTTCCAACCCATAAGCCAGATCTCCCCTCACAGAAAAGCACCAACACTGGAAGAGTAAAGGGTATCAGAGAGACCTCCTGCATCGTGCTCAGCTCTTCACACCCATCTTTACTCTGCTCTCATCTGGAAGACACTATCGCTGCATTAAAGCCCAGACTGTCTGAGCTTCTTCCCACAAGCCATCAAGACTCCTTAGCACAGACCCCCACACACACTCCCCGCCACACACACCTGAATTGTGAACTGACTCAACTTTGCAATTTACATACTACTCTTTTATAACACACCTGCAGCTACATTTGCTCTCGGATACTGTCTCAGAATCTATTTTCGTAGATTTCTGGCATATTTATATTGAACTACTGCTGATCATTTGCACACATAAAGCCCACAATTACATCCCAGTATCCATCTGAACTGCTGATGCAACATTTGCACAACTTCTGGATGTGAAAAAATACCCATTCTACTTAATTGCTCATTTTCTACTTTTTAGTTTAGAGTTTATTTTTAGCATTCCGTTGTGTTTTTTGTTCTATCAAGGCGCTTTGACTACATTTTACATCAAATGTTAGAATGTATACAAATAATATTCATACAGTAAATAGTGATTTTTATGTATGTCTATGAGTTTGCTGAAGCCCAGTATTACATTGTAGTTCTCATCAAATACCTCAATCAGTACATCATTAAATTCAATTAGGAGCTGCTGATGGAGTTTCACAAACCCACGCAAAGGACAGAGGAATCTGGAGCTGAACCTGTGTTCTTCTTTCCTGCTCACAAAATTTGGAGTACTTTTTACAATGAAAAAAAGTCTTAATGCTTTCTGCATTAAACTTCTGCATTTGCTGGCAAAAAGTCCCTCACTGCTCAGACAAATGGCTTTAAACAGTTTGCACAGGAGCCTAAGACTTTTGCACATTACTGTATGTTATCACTGTATGTCTGAATGCCCAGGGTCGCCCATGCTGACCCCTGCCCTTGTAGTGTGAGGTCAGTACTTGGCATGCATGAGCGATCATTGTTCTTTAATGTTGTGGTGATAAATGTTCACACGCTAGAATAGTGATGAATGAAGCACATTTCCCTCTAAGATCTGAACCCTCCATTACATCTCTTATTACTGTTCCCCCTCTGATGGCTAAATTGATCCACATGGCTTCTCGTCTTGGCCTCGTAGTGACCAAACTCGAGAGAGGGGAGGCTTTTGTGCTGTGAAAAACGAGGCCCTTCATCCACAGATCCCAGCCTTTGATAAGAGAGGCTGATCAATGTTCAGGACCACCCCAATTCCACATTCAATCACCCGCCTGTCAGGACAACATAAATCCAGCGAGAGTGGACAGCGCGGGGCCTCTGCTGTTTGTGTTACATGCTGCTATACATTTCATTCCCTTTTCCTTTTGGCTTTCCTGCGTTATTAGATTGTATCGAAACAATGAATAACAATATGTATTCATGAACTGCTGAATGTTTTAGTGGGACGCCCAGGAGTTCCAGCCCGCATCGCTGTGGCAGGGGCCCGAAATAAGCGGCGAGTGGTTTTTACGCTCTGTCTAAAAGCGAAAACGCTAAGTATGTGAAAACAGCACTTTAATCCAGCCACAGCAGCGGGGCAGTGCTCCCGTGGTGTTGTGCGTTTCCTTGCTTTCTTGTGTTTTTCCGACATATTTATAGCACAGCTGCTTGATTTAGGCGCTCCATCTGGTCTTTCGGGATGGGGACGAGCGCAGAGGCGCTTTCTTTGACTGCCTACTCTTCTAAGTCTGGCTTTCAAGAACGAGGAGGATGGAAGTGGATTATAAATTTCCCACTCATAATCTCTACTACAGAACCTTCACTGGCTCCCTGTGGCCGTTAGGATTAAGTTCAAAACCTTAACACTTGCCTTCAAGGCCAAGAACTTGCACCTCCTTACTTATCAGCACCGATCAAGCAGCGTGTCACTTCTCGTCATCTCAGAGATTCAAGCACCGCTCGTCTTGAACCTACGTTGCTCAAAAGAAGAGGAAGATATGCATCAAGACTCCTTTCAGTCTTGGTCCCCCAAGTGGTGGAACGAACTCCCTCTTGCAGTCAGGTCTCCAAGCGTCGTCTTAAGACCCACCTCTTCAAGGAGCACCTTGGTGACTAACCAGGCCTGTTTTCTTTGTATCTAAAAAACCTCGGGCACTTACCCTCTTAACTGTTTGTCCTTACTTGTGTATGAACCTCTGACTTTTTTCTTTTGACAGGGTTTGTTAAGGTGTGTAACTTTGCTCGCAGTAGCCGCAGTAAGCAGGTGCTGATTTTAGTATAAGTTTACAGGTATGAAGAACAGATGTACGTCGCTGTTGATAAGAGCATCTGCTAAATGCCATAAACGTAAATGTAAACATAAACACTTTACGATGAATAGACCAATACAAATTCTCCAAAATTGCTTGAATAAAAAATTCTACACATTAATTTCATTCAAGTGGCTTCACCTGTTAAGTTGCCCTTTTCTAAATTTACATACAATGATCACAACAGACAATTAAAATAGTCTACATAAGAAATTACATGTAATTAAATATATAAGGCACCTTGCATCTTTAGGCACTTTGCAGACTCAAAGCCGCATTCGCCATGTCCATTAACACATTCAAGACAAAAGCAGAGCCAATGGTAGGCTATTTAAATCCTGTAATACTACTAATAATAATAATCATCATCATCCTCATAACAATAATAATCATGACAACAACAATAATAATAATCTTCATATATATATATATAAATAAAGCCTCATGCTATCATGACATCTAATGAAGCTACACATCCAATGTTTCTTCTAAATTCAAGGTTAGAAGTTGCTCTACTCTTCTGGTAAGGTTTTACACTAGTTGGAACATTGCTGTAAGGAGCATTAGCGAGGTCAGGTATGCGAACACCACTCCAACTCATTTCAGTGGTATTGGATGGAGCTCCATTATTCCAGAGAGCCGAGCTCCACTGCTCCATGGCTTAGTGTTGGGGGCCTTTAGACCCAGAGCAGCCAATTCTACTGGCAGTGCTTCTCTATGGAGATTATACAAGCTGTGTGTGCGAAACTGAACGCCTGTGTCAGCAATGAATTTGTGCAACTAAAAGCAACTGAATTCACTAATTCTACGGAGGGTCTGGTAGTGGATACATTTTAAACACACGATGTACTGTACTGTGCAAAAGTTTTCCTCATATTTTGTAGGAAAATGAGAAAACTGGTTGGTACAGTAATAGTTATCCAGGCTTCTTGAAGGACATTCCAAAGCTCTTTTTGGACATTAAACACCTTGACTGATAGTGTTACATTATGGTTTTTTTTCCACTGAGGTGCTTTGATTGCATTGACAATGTGTTTGGGAGGATTGTCCTGCTGCAAAATGAAGCTGCTGCCAATCAGACACTTTCCAGGTGCTGTTGCAGGGTGGCTCAAGACTTCTGCACTGTACTGTATGCTCTAACCTTGACACACTGTCTTTCTCTTTCTCTCTCAAATACATTTCCCTCAGGCTCTGCCACTGCAGGCCTCCAGTCGGCCTCCCCTGAGTGTTAAAGCCAGTGCTGACTGAGATAACAGCTATAAAGAGTGTTTGAACAAGAAGGTGTGAGAGCTTATTATACCCTTAACTCTCCACTCTGTGTGTGTGTGTGTGTGTGTGTGTGTGTGTGTGTGTGTGTGTGAGTGTTTAGTTTATGTTTAAGTGCTTATTGCACCTGCTCACACATAAATAAATGTTGCTGATGATTTATGGTCCTAAGCACTGCCAGATTGACATTAAATCCTGCAATATTGAAAATTTTCAACTAAAAAAAAGGGTAGAGCATCTAAAATACACACATAAATACATACACACACACACACACACTAGAGCATTAACGACTCCAGATTTTTTCAAGTGGACTTATTTGTCAAGAAAGTCAAAGTCGAGTCGACTAGACGTTTGATGACGTCACACAGACGCAGCGGAGGAACACAGGTGTCCAACATCGAGCAACTTTTATCAAAGTTCTCTGTAACATTAACAGTCAACATGACAATTAAACAAAACAAAACAAAGGCTAATGCCTTGAATTTTCATGTAAATTTAAGTGTACGACAGAAAGTGTGAACAGCCATGTTAGCTAGTGGATGCCGTTTCAGATGCCGTGCAGAACGCTGGTACTTTTATTGTACTTTAACACCGACTTGCAGACACAAGCGAGCGCACAGAGAGAGGAAAAAAAAACACACGACTAGGGGACGTCAACTTCTCTCAGGGGGCGTCGACTTGTGCCTCTGAAGTCGACTAGTCGACTTTTGTGTTAATGCCCTAACACACACACACACACACACACACACACACACTCACACTCACACACACACACACACGCACACATACATACACACATACATACATACATTTATTCATAAAGTGAAAGTGTTATAATGTTATAAAACACTCCTTTAAAACGCAATTTATCAACACTGTCCAATGTGTGAAAAACCAACACTGTCCAAGGGAAAAAGGCAATTTTCTGAGTAACACAGCCTTAACTTAAACAGGGCCCCATAACGTGCATTAGCATTTTTAAAGGATTACTCGTAAGCTTCAGAGTGCCTCAATTTCTTCCTATTCCTCTTTATTAAGGTGTCCCCTCACCATATCCATGGGAATAGAGGCAATTTCTCTTGGATAACCACAGATTTTGAGCGCTTCTGTTCCCTTCTCTCTCCTTCACTCTCTCTCTCTCTCTCTCTCTGTACTGATATGAGTTTTAGCTCCAGTGGTTGACATCCTTCCACTCCGCAGAAACAGACGACTACACAGCCTCCGTCAGGAAGAGCTTGGCTCACACTGTCTGAAGTTTGCACTTGCTTGGCAAACAGCCAAGTCCCGAGCTCCTGCAGAGCAAGGCTCCTGCACCCTTTATATCAAGTTATTATTATTATTATTATTATTATTATTGCTGTTGTTATGTTTGTAATGATGATGATCACTGTTGCTGTTGTTATGAATATTATTATTACTACGTTTATGAAGATTATTATTATTGTTGTTGTCATGATTATTATTGTTATGAGGATGATGATGATTATTATTATTAGTAGTATTACAGGATTTAAATAGCCTACCATTGGCTCTGCTTTTGTCTTGAATGTGTTAATGGACATGGCGAATGCGGCTTTGAGTTAGCAGTTTCTGTTTAACTGCTCATGTCAGGTTCTGTCAGACTTGGATGTCATTTCTGAAATGAGCGTAGTGTGGATTCAAATTTCACACCCAGGTTTTAAAAGTGCACCTCCTATTTTCATACTTTACCCTCCCGCAGTAGTGCTTCTCCTTCCTTAATCCTTCCTTCACCTTAAACCAGTCTTATTCTGGCATGATGGAGTCTGACGTCCACGTTTGTGCAAAAAAAAGAAAATGGCAAAAGGATTCAGGGGAGGACAGTTCAGCGCAGCCATAAGAGTGTTTTTAAACATTAGTTGATATTTTGTGAGCTGATAAGGAGAACACAGGTTCGGTTCCAGAGTTCTCCCCAATGCCTCCAGTCATTTCTTGGATTTGTAAAATTCCATCAGCAGTTCCTGATTTAACTTAATGAAGGACTGACTTCCACGAGAAACACACTGATATACTGAACTGATATACTGATATTAAAGTCACTATTTACTGTATAATATTATGTGTGTATACACACACACACACACACACACACACACACATATATATATATATTTTTTTTTATTATTATTTATTTTTATTTTTTTTAGCATATTTAGCATATTTATGGAAAATGTTAAAATATTATTTTTACACGTGCCTAAGACTTTTACACAGTACTGTAAGGCCGGTTTCTCAGACAGAGGTAAAGCCTAGTCCTGCAGTACACATGGACTCCGCTGAAAGGAAAATATAGTCCATGACTACACTTAATCTTTGTCTGGGAATCTGATCCATAAAGTCTCAGAATTAAACAAATGACCACTGGGACAGATTCCAGCACCCCCATGACCCTTGATAGGATCAGCAGTTCAGAGAATGGATTGATGTCGGAATAGATGGGTAGATGGATGGATGGAAGAATAGATGGATGGAAGAATGGATGGATGTCTGGATAAATGGATGGATGCATGGATGAATGGATGGCAGGATGGTGTCACGTCTGATCTGTCTCAGTTACTCCCACAACGGAGTCCGTCGCCCGAGTACTAGGGGGTACACAGCTCTGGGCACGGATGTGTGATGTCATGGTTTGTCGTGTGTGTGGTCGTCGGGTACCTAGGCAACCCAGGTGTAGTGGGGAGCTTCGTTAACTCAGTGATGGGTCGCTAGGCACCTAACGACATGTCCACCTGTCCCATGGTTAAGTAAAATGAGTGTTGGACCCCGTCGTGTTTTTGGCTGTCTGCGTGAGTTTGTGTGTGTTTAAAAGCCCAACCGAGCCACTGAACCTTTGCGTGGTCACCCCTGTACTGCTGGGTAGTGTTGGGTCGGGTTGAGGGTAGTTCTTAAAAGAAAAAGAAAAGTGTCGTGGCTTCTGGGATCTGTGTGTTCCGGACTGGTGCAGGAGTGACAGAGGGGAAGCTGCTGGCACCTTTGATGTGTGGTTCATGTATCAGTGAGCTCTGGCTCAGGTCGGGCTTTACCGGAAGCAGGTGAAAGATCTAACGTGGGTGTACTATTGTGTGCTTTCCTCGTTTTTCTCCCTCTCCTTCTGTGCCACTACAGGCGTGAACGCGGGAGCTCGTCTTGTGGAGTAAGCCCCGCATAACATGGACTGTGGGCGGCTGTGGAGATTTCTGTTCGTGCTCGTCAGAGAGAGGGTCCTCTGGCTCTTCGTGTTATCTCAGCAAGCCGCAGTCGATTTGTGTGTGTGAGCCAATTCGGCTCTGAAAATCTTTTGAGTTTCCATTAAAGACCTTATTTACATTTAACCTCTGCTGCCTGCTAGTGCATCCTTTCCCTCAGCGACCATGACAGATGGATGGATGGATGGATGGATGGATGGATGGATGGATGGATGGATGGATGGATGGGTGGATGGATGAATGTTCACACTTCCACATTTGCTAAGAGTTTGTGCCAGAGAAAGACGTTATAAATCATTGACCTGTTTGTCTAGTGCACCACTTATGGAAATCTCCCATAAGTCTCTATTATATAAAGACAAACAGTAATAAAATGAGTAAGCAGTAGATAATAGGTCTTTGTATTCCCAACAGCACAGCATAATACAGAACAGGCTGATGAGGTTGACTTTCATTTGACCAGTGCTTGTGTGTGTGTGTGTGTGTGTGTGTCTGTGTGTGTGTATGAATTAGCTGCCCAACCCCACAACGAATAAATAAATAGTACTTTCTCCAACATCACTTGAGGATAATTAAAAGTTTAAACTTCTCTCACTAGCTAGGCTCCTCTGTGTATCATTTCAGGAGGATAAAATGATGCTCCTGGCAGCTCATTTTCAACAAATTGTAATAAAACAGCAGTAAAATGCTTCGTCTAATGACATCATTTGCAGCAAATTCAGCCAATACATTTACACAGAGTTTCATACACAACACATTGTGCCCACAATTATTATTGTTTGGCTTCCTGGACTAATTATACAGAACTGATTAGTATGAGTCAGTTTTTTATAATCTTTATGTGATCACAGACAAACAACTTCTCCTCTAAAGTTGAATCAAGAAAAGTTTGATTTTAGAAGTTGATAGAAAATTGATATTTGGGGCAGCTGGTGGCCTAGTGGTTAGGGAGTTGTTCCTGTGATTAGAAGGTTCGAATCCCAGGACTGCTTGTAGCACCACAGAGATACCCTTGAGCAAGGTACAGTCCCCATACACTGCTCCCTGGGTGCTGTGTTCCTGCTGCTTCACTTGAACGCAAAGAAATAATTTCACACTGTTCACACTCTGTGTTGTGGTGTGTTCACATATGACAAATGGACTTTACACTATTTATTGATCTCTTTTGACTTTTTTTTTGTTTTACTTTTTCCTAATTTATTAATTTTTTTTTAAATCTGAATGGCATTTGTTTATGATAATGAACTCTAGAAATAATTTTGACTTGACTATTATTGGTGTTATAAAAAAAAAAACAGTTCTAGATCAATTAATTGATAGTAGATTAATTTCTGATATTTGTAATGTATTATCATGCCACTTCTAGTCACACTGCAGAACATATACAGTAACCCTCCATTTGTATGCGGATCAGCAGTCGCGATTTCAGTCTCACTCGGATTTTTTCTAAAAACCAAACTAATAATTTTTCGCATTTCTTTTTCTTTTGTGACGTCCGAGCCTCGTCCGCCACGCCCCCTCGTCCTAGTGCTGGGTTGCTAAGCACCGCGCCCTAACATAAACCCTGCACGAGGACGAGGGGGCGTGGCGGACCAGGCCCAGACCTCACAGCTTTTTTCGTGGCAATATATAAATGTTCGTACATTTGTGCTAAATTAGACAAAAATATAATAAAAAATTTTTTTACATAAATATTAACCTAAATTTCCATATAAATATAACTATAAATGTTTGTGTACTGTGGAGAGAAACAAAAAGAAAGCGCGTTCTGGGACGATGAAATATCGCTATACTCAGAGGCGGTTGGTTTGAAAGTAGCCAATCCGAGCACGCTATTTATTTCTCCTTGCTGCTAATTGGCTGCTGCCCTGTGACGCATCCCATGCTGTACTCAAAGGCAGGAGGTTTGGAAGTAGCCAATCCGAGCACGTTGTTTATTTTTCCTTGCTGCTGAGTTCCTCATTGGAGCGTCTCGAGCGTTCTCGTGTTTTTCGTTTTGTTCTTCTTAAAGCTCTGTATTTTTATTACTGTGAATTAAATGAATTTATTACTGTATTTAACTGCTTATGCCAATTAAAACGACAGCGCATACCAAAGAAAACGCACGTGAATGAATTACAGTAGTCTATACAGGGGTAATATCGGTATTTACATTCTAGCACTGCTGGAGTTCAGTGTAAACTGTACAGTACGGATATGGGTTTACCTTTACATTTTCTTTAAGGTTAATTAATTTAAAATGAAATGAAAGTGTTTTGGGAGCATATTTGGGGGCATATTTAGGGTTTACACTATGAAAATAGACATTTTTAGGCATTTTTTTTTAAACCAAGACACAGCAATGCGGTTTTTCACTATATACGGGTGCTCTTGGAACGTAACCCCTGTGAAAAGCGGGGGGGTTACTGTAATTGTACTTTTTAACATATTTCGCATATGTTACAAATGCAGTATCTCTGTGAATCATTCGATGTCTGCTGCTATTACGCATCTGAAGATACCCAGATATAGACACTTTTCTATAATTTATTGTATTGTGTACAGTTCTTTTATATTATATTGTTTTATTGTATAGATTTTATTAAATATGCTGCTTCTGCTTTCTCCTTCTGTATGGGTTCACTTTGCTGCTGTAACAATGCAACTAATAAAGGGACTAATAAAGGGGTTATTTTATATTATCTTAAACCTGGATGAAAATTTGCCTGTCGTGACACAGTGGCTTGTTTTGCATACATGGAATCTATTCTAGCAGAACCTGGTGGCCCCAAATGGAGCCCAGTTTTGCCATTTGTGGCTTCAGGTAAGCAACAGTCAGCAGTATTGGGCTCTCTGCTCTCCTAGGTCCAAGGACTCCCTTGTGTCCTGAAGATAGATGGGGTAATACACAGCAGCCTAAGGCCACCATGGCCCTCCGGGGATCACGGCCCCAGGCTGGTGGATTAGGCCTGGATCACTGCTGACAAGCCTGGGACAGATCGAGCGTCTGGAGGGGGTTGGGTGAGGTTACTATGGAGGAAAGTGTCTTAGCAGCTCGCAAGGAAGTTTCAGTGCTGGACATCTCAGACCCCACAACAACCCAATATAATTAGGATTTTTTAGGAAATGAAATCATACATTTCAACACAGTTAAGTTCAGTTTGATTATTCTGGTAAAGTACAGAATTACAGCAAGGAATATAGACACTAAAAAGCATACAGTGCTGTCTTAGGCTCCTGTGCAAACTGTTTGAAGCCATTTATGTGAGCATTGAGGGCCTTTCTTCCCGCAAATACACTAGTTAATATGCAAACAAACAAGAAAGCATTACATAACATCAAGATTTGTTTTGTTTGTAAAAAAGTAATTAGAGTTCTGTGAGCTGGTTAAACGAACACAGGTTCTGCTCCAGGTCCCTCCAGCCTTTGCTGATGGAGTTTCACCAATCCATCAAGAACTGATTGAGGTATTTGATGAGAGCTACAACGTAATAAGGCTTCCACGCTTAGAGGTCTGGGAATGATTAGGAAAACAAAAACATACATAAAATCACTATTAACTGTATCAATATTATTTATATAAGTAATACATTCTAATCTTTCAAAATCAGTGTCATTAAATTGCTATGCATGATGCACTAATGTGGTTTTACATTCATAGAACCTAGAATGGAGACGATGTGTGTAGATTTTTGCTTGTGGTGAAAATATCAGCGGGAACTCTGGAGTGTTTGAGAGCTGATAGATGTTCCTCATGCTTTTTTACCCCCTGTGGAAACAAAAGCTGCGTCTTCATTTCTCCCATTTAGCTCAATTCAGTGTCAAGCCATTCTCCTGCTACTGACACTGATCTACACCCCCTAGCAACAAGATCATTTCAGCGCTTTTTTCATGCAGTAATTCTGTTCTCCATCTTCACATGCGGGTAACTGGCCGTCAGCCTTGTTGTAAATCACAACATCCGCCCTTGGCCCGAAAAGCATTAGCATTCCTTCGCGAGCCGTCAGAGAGCTAATTGCTGTGGACTGTGGCGCTGGTATGGACGCCTCGCCTGCTTGACCCAGACATGGTCCGGCCTCCTCTAATGGGACAGCGACACACAGCACGAGCCGTCCAATTAGGAAGCCTAGAAAGTTCAGCGGTGAAGGCAAGGTGATGGGATGAAGGTTAATTGCCACATTGCGGGAAGACGTGGGGGGAGGTGGTGTGTGGGGGGGTGCAAGACAACAGCCTTCCTTTTATGTACACACACACATACACACACACACACACACACACACACATACATATGGGTATGCTTTTATCCAATTAAAAAAGACAGAATGACATATATGTCCTATATATATGGACAGGTATGTATCATTTTCTGGTTTTGAATATAATTTTACGTTAACTGTGTTTCATGGGACACCACTGTAAACCATATCGCATGCTATTCAAAGTCTCTCATTTTCAATCCAGTCCATGAACCTGATCAGCTATCAGCTACCAGGAACACAGCGCATGGACAGCAGTGTGTGGGGACGGCACCTTGCTCAAGGGTACCTCAGGGGTGCCACAGCAACTCCCTAACCACTAGGCCATCAGCCGCCAGTAAAACATTTGTTCCCATTGCTTTCATTTTAATCTACTTAATCTGTCAAAGATGAGACAACTCGCCAGGAATCAAAAAGTATTTTTGAATCAATAAGATGATTCAAAGCAAAATATAAAGTAATATGAGAGGTGGCTCAAAACTTGTATATATATTACTCAGTTTCTGTTTTTTTTTCTAAAAGGTTTATTTAAATGTACACAAAATTGTGGGGGTTGGGCAGCTAATTCATACACACACACACACACACACACACACACACAAGCACTGGTCAAACGTACATTTCCCCAAAGTCACACTAAACTGTGTCTGATGTGGACGGTTTATACTGTGACTGAAAGACAAAGTCTCTTGCTTCGGAGAAAGGTTTGTGTGGTGTAAAGTAGTTTATAAAGATTAGTAGGGGCTGAAAATGACTGCATGGCAAAAGGAGAGGAAGGAACCTAACTGCAAATCCCACGTGTAATTTATTTGTCGTGTGTGATATTCTTGCATTCATTCTAATTCACCGGTGTAATTTCATGCTGTAGAAATGGAATTTCGAGTCACTGCACGTGATCACATAAAACACGACTGTGAAAAAACGTGATCACATGTGCAATTTGGGCCAAAATATGGATTTGCATGTCACGTGTTTACTTGTAAACACGTAAATCAGGAATGTAGGTTGTAGGTCTGGCTGATGAGAGCTCATAGAGAAAGCTTCACTCCGGTAAATGAGCTCTATTCTCACCAGAGACTCTGGCTGGTGAAGGGTGAGGGCTTTGATAACGATTACACCACCTCAGGCCTAACACAAGTCTCTTTCTCTCTCTCTTCCCCTCTTTTTCTCACTCTCTCCTCCCCTCTCTTTCTCAGTTCTCTACCCCCCTCTCTCTGAACCACTTCTTCCTTCCTCTCACACAAAAGCCCGCTGGGAAGAGCCCCTTGGCACTGCAGCATTTAGTGGGATGGGGGAGCATTTAAAGCCTCTGTCAGAAATCCTCATGACTGGCAGGTTTCCTGTTTCCTGGTAGCAGGTAAATGACAGTTTCTGACCATGAAAACCTTTTATCTGCACTAATGTAACAAGATTTTATTCCAAGTAATTTTTAAGCTACTTCACCTGGACTAGGCCAAGGATAACGTGCTGTTGGACAAATAGGTGGATATATGTGTTTGTTTTCATGACATCACAAAAACTGTGAAATGAAATAGTAAAAAGAAACTTTGAGGTCGAGCAGTGTCATCAAAATGTAATTAGACGAAATATATTTCCATTTGTCTTTTTCAGAAATACAGTAATGTGCAATAGTCTGAAGCCACCCTTCATTTCTTTAGTTTGCTTTGAATCACCTTGTTGGTGCAAAAAAACTCTTTTGCCAAATTGTCTCATTTTTGGCATACAAAATAGATTCAGTGAAAGAAATGGGGTCAAATGTTTTACCACGAAATGCCTAAAACGATACAAGGTGCTTAGATAAAAGTGTTCCACCCACTCAGCATTCAGCACCACCAGTATACTGATCACCGCCTGATCATCTGGAATCATCTGCACCTGTTTCTTCACTT
>JBBJLS010000001.1:26215956-26231813 GCA_037577275.1 Bryconaethiops microstoma
AGAAACAGGTGCAGATGATTCCAGATGATCAGGCGGTGATCAGTATACTGGTGGTGCTGAATACTGAGTGGTTGGAAGAACTTCATCTAGAAACCTTGTATCTTTAGGCTCTTTGTAGCCTGTCGCAGTAAAACATTTATTCCCATTTCCTTTCTTTTTATCTACTCAATATAACCATTTACAACCATAAAATAATAATTTTGCACCATCAAGGTGATCCAGCAAAATATAAAGAAGTGAGTGGTGGCTCAACTTTTTTGAACAGTACTGTATGTTGCAAATTTTCAGTAAAATCAAACTTTCAAGTTTGTTCATTTACGTTCCCTACCAGTAATTTTGCAATGGTCCCTGACACTGAAACAGAAGCCAACACAGTGAAAGTGTATGAGTTGAAGCCATGTTTGTCAAATAAAAGAGCATAATGACGAAGCAGTTCAGTAAATGTGTAGTATAGTCCTCTTTAATTTGGCCACAAAAACTATAATTATTATAACTATAATTATAAGAAAGAAAGAACAAACTGTACTGTCTGAGCCCATGGACAGCTGCTTTGCTTAGTCTGATGCCAAATTGAATTTCAATTTGAGACATGACAATGTGATTCCTGGGACCTGAAACAAAGCAAGGCCCCCCACACCACCAATAAGTAACTTCCCCCACCCCTTCACTGAGCCTGTTCAACCAGCTCAGCTCAACAGCCTCAGTCTCATCTCTGCTGGGTATTGTGAATGCGGTACTGATGTAAGGCATCCTATCACTTGACATGTTTAACCCTTAGAACCCTTAGAGGGTATTAATTAAATCTGATTTCAACAAATAAATACGGAATAAAACCTTCTAAAACCAGTGTTTGCTCTCCTACACGCTGCTCAGCCACCCTTCTCGCCCCGACTCCCTCTTGTGGGTGGAAACTTCTGTTCTTTATGAGCATTTGTGTTTGATGCCATTTTTAAACCCCCAGTAGCGGTTATTATTTTTACATGTTTTTTAAATAACAATAACTTTGGTTCTATGTGACATAGGAACACCAAACAAAGCTCAGTATGACCTCTGACACCTCGAGCACCAACACAAACCAGTGGAACTTCTATGTTAGGAGTCGTTTTGCTCTATGATTACAATTTACCATTTGTTGCGCTTCGGCACAGATCCATACCTCTCACATTCTAAAAGTTAAAAGCTCAGTGTTGGAATTTTGGTGTCTTGCTGTATTGGGATTAAGCTGTCCGTCCACTTACTTTTGACAACTGGATTGATGTAAGAGATTTTTATGTGCAAACGATGCACAAATTTGAGTCAAGTTTGAGTCGCCACTATGCTGGAGAAGTAGAGGAATACTGTTCCTTTCATCTAATGCGACATCATCCTTTTATCTCCCTTAATATGTGAAGTAGTTCTGCACAAAAAACAGATAATTTACTTCTTCCAAGCATTGTCCATGAACTCACGATAGCAGGTTAACAGCAAGGCTTGCATTTCAAATACACCAGCAGTGTATAAGACATCTGACTCAGTCACTGCTTATTACATAAACACTTTCTCAAGTCGCAAGAATGATGAGAATTTGAAATCCAAACACAGCCACCTTCACAGATCAGGCTGGGTCTCTAAGCTGAAATAATAAGCTGCCAGACTTCTCTGACACTTCACTCACTATGATCGTTTTCTCTCGTCTCTGAGTGTGGAAAGGCTGAAAAGGTCATATTAATACTTAACATCACTCATTAGATCATTTTTGAGCCGTCTTTCATAAAGCAGAGCCACATGTGCTGATCAGGATGCTGGCAGGCATGTGGGCTGAGGAAGAACTGAGCAGAAAAAGAGGAGGATAATATGTAGCCTGACATTTCAAGGCCATGTCAAACACATGGCTTTGTTTAGAATGTCAGCATAGCAGCGTGAAGTGGTGCATGTGTTGACTACTACAGGTCAATAAAAGAAAAGTTTTTTGTTTTATCTCCCCATAGTCACGAGAGAAGGGCAAACCCACATCTTTGAGCTGCACATATTCACAGACTCACTCACACCTGATAAGAGTCTATTTTCAAGTTCAAGTTTCAGCTTTATTTGTCATATGCATGTTAGCACAAGGACAACATTGCAATGAAACGTGATTAACGAAAGAAGACAAGTCACTTAGCAATACGGTAAAAAATAGCAATATAAAGTTAAAGAGTAAAAGATGTACTAAAAATATACAAAACCTTAAGCACTACAAATTACAATTTCCAAAAAGAGAAGAAAATAAAATATATATGTGTATATACATATATCTCTCTCTCTATATATAGCATTATTTCACATGAGATAAAGTGACAGGAGTGAGCAGCAGTAAAGTAGCAGTTTAGTAACAGTTTTGCGCAGAGTAGGAGTTGTGCTGTGGCTTCAAGGTAAGTAAGTATTTACAATTTTAATATTTTGCAAAAACAAACTATTGCCTGTTTGCAGCACTCAACATACAATAACAATAACACAAAATAAATACAGTACCTCTGTGAGGTTATTAATAGGCTGATCAGCATCATTCCTGCTGGCGTGACTGCAACAGCTTTTCAAACACAGCATTCGTTGTCTTAATTTGCCCCATAAGTTCATCATGCCTCCATTGAGAGGCTACCTCACATTCTTTTAAAAAGCTAATCACTTGAGTTTTATCTTCTTGCAGCTTCCTTTTACGTTTGAAACCCACAGTGGCATGAGCATATGTTGACAGTGGCAAAGACCCTGTGCCCTGCTTGGGCGGTCTTCTGACAGTCATTTGACCAGACGATGTAGTGTTCTGCAATGGCACATGTACGGTCCAGCATTTCAGTTATGATGTTATGCGCTGCTTCTCCACTGACATCAAACTTGTCAGAGATCTCACAAAATGAGTTCTAATTAGCGAGATACCAAAGCAGCATCATCACCTTTTTCATCACAGGCATTCTTGCAGGACCTCCTGGTGGAAGGTCATCAGTCATCCCATGTTGCCTTAGATTATCACAAAGAGGTGGAACTGCTCTCTGGTGAGCCTCAGATAACTCTTAAATATGCTGTCCTGTATGCCTAAAAGGGTCATCCAGGCAGTTCCAGTTTTTAAGACAGCTGAATTGTCTAGCTCCAGGCAGTGTTGTATGACAACCCTTAAGAAAACAAAAGCCAGGGTCAGTTATTCACTTTATATATGTATGGATGTACTTTAATGTATCAATGCTGTTTTAGCTGGTATAGTAAGATTGTGTGCTACACTAAGGTTAAGCCTAGCTTATATAACTAATACGGAAACATTAGCTACCTTAGCTCTTTTGTCATTTTAAATAAAAAAAACTATTCATGATCAATAAAATATTTAACATATTACTTGCATCTTGATCCATCCTCTTGTTGTTGTAGCAGATGAATTAGTAAGTCTAAAACTGTTTTGCCCAAGTAACAGCTCAAGACAAACTGTGGGTCTGCCATGTTTTTTCTTCACTACAACAAAAGCACTTGAACAAAACGCACTCATAATTTCCAAATTACAACTGGAAAGAATCATCTTTCCCATAGCACGTGAAGGCAACAAGAGTGCCTATCGCATTCCGTGTAATCAGACTGAGGAGCTGAAATTACATTATCAAACTTGCAGGCATTATTGTGCTATGAATTATTTTAAATGTGCTATGAATGATTTTTGCATTTTTAAATATTTGTATGTTCAAATTAAATACTATGGTGGTACATTTTTCAATTTCAGACAACCTGTGTGGCAGAGAAGGCAATCACAGGAGGCAATACTGCTCCAGGTGTTGAATTAGGGAAGAGCATGCGAAAAAGGGTGATATACAGCTCTGAAAGAGATAACAGGCCTACTGCAATGGCAAAGGTATGTTTGAGAATCTTTTTAGATTTGAAGAGCATCAAAATAAAGAATTTGTATTATTTAGAGATCTAGAGACAAATAATTTAAATATTGTATTTATCAAACTGATTGCACTTGTTTACAGTAGGGATGCTACGATCGAACATTATCAGACAGTATTCATTCTTATTCAGCTGAATTTTTTTTTATTGTTTCACGTTATGCTCTGTCTCTTTTATTTATTTTGTGGTGTTGCAAAATATACTGTAAAAATGTATGCAATGTTGTTCTTGCAAATATACTTATCTAATGTTTTGATTATAATGCGCAAAACTAACTGAAATATGCAATGTGACATGTATTATTTGATTTAACTTGAATAGACAATATGTCAAATGTATTATAGACAATTTATAGGGCATGTGTTGCAGAAAAATTGTTGTCAAAAGTAAGACATGTTATATGGCCGAATCATAAAGTAAAATTAATTTAATGCATTTAAAATGTTAAAAAAAAGTTTCATAATAAATCATGTGTATTAAATTACTATCTAACACTTAGCATAAATGTTGAGTATTGTAGTATCAATGCTGTTATTACCTTAGTTAACTACTACATTACATAATTATTATGTTACTACTTACTACACTTAAATTAATCATTCGGGGTGGCAATTACACTAGCAGTATCACACAAGAGATTCAAGTTCAGTTCCCACTCCTGCCATGGTATGCCTGAGCAAGACACTTCATGATAAGTTGATTCAGGGGGATTGTTACTATACTCACAGAATGTAGGTCACTCAGGATAGCGTCAGATAAATAAATAAGTGTAATATAATAAATGTAAATAACAGAAATTAACACTAATGTGAAATTTAGAACACATCATGGGGAAATACAAAATCAGATTTTGTTTTTATGTTTCTACTTTGTGTTTGCAGAACCAAAATGATCTTTTAACACAGGCTGTATACAAGGAACAGGAAGATATCATGCACACTGCACGCAGTGGCAAACAAATCAACGAGGCTCATAGATGTGAAAGTTCTCCAGCTCAGCTCCCTAGTGTCAATAGTGAAGATGTACATGTAGTTCTATAAATCTATAAAATGTCAATTTTGACGTTGCCGTGGCCAGGTTTTCAACTTTCTAGAATTGGAATTTCAGCATTCTAGAATTTAATCCTTTCTAGAATTGCTCATTGCTAGAAGTCATTGCTAGACTTCAAAACAACAATGATAGTTATCAGGCTTTCATAAACTTCTTCTGCTTTTGCCTGCTCCCGTTAGGGGTCACAACAGCGGATCAACCGTCTCCATCTGCCTCTATCCTCTGTATCTTTCTCTTTCTCACCAACTGCTTGCATATCCTCTCTCACCACATCCATACACCTCCTACTAGGTCTTCCTCTTTTCCTCTTGCCTGGCATCTCCATTTTCAGCATTTTTCTCCCAGCATACTCAGCGTTTCTCCTCTGCACATGTCAAAACCAGCACAATCTCGCCTCTCTGACTTTGGCTCTAAAACATCTGACTTGTGTTGTTCCTCTAATAAACTCACTCCTGATCCTGTCCATCCTTGCCATTACTAATGGATATCTCAAGATCTTTAACTCTGCCTCTGCCTCCTGTTTTTAAAATAGACTGATGCAACACTCAGGCTTTCATACACTGAATGAAAAATCAGTAGTTTGCAAGACCTGTTGATATTTTTATCTTAGGAAGCGTTTTAACCACCATTGACTCTTCAAGTACGGCTTCGACTGTTGAGTTTGAGGACACCCCTGACTCTTACCCCAGATAAATTACCTCCATCAACAAAAGGTGAAGACTCTGGAGCAGGAGAATGAAATTCTGAAAAAGAACCTTGTAGATGGTAAGTGAACCCATGTACCACTTCCTACTTTAGGCAAATTTGAGTGTAACCGTTTAGTGACTAGAATGATTCTGTGGTGAAGGATTATTTGTATCCAGGTTGAAATTGTCAGGCAAATGGCAAGACAGTATCATGATAAAATTACTATATTATTTTAAAATATAGTATCTATTAACCTAAAAATATAGTATCTATTAATACTCTATCGACTATTCCTTGTGTTAGCTTTTTGTTACTATTTTTTATGTTTATCTTAAATCAGCCTTAAAACACCCTTAAAATACATTTTTATCTTGGTTTCCTTGTTAAGACTTTATACATGAAAAGCCCTCCTACAGTCTCAGGGCAGTGGTGGCCTAATTGTTAGCGAATGAAGTTGGTGCCCGAAAGATTGCTGGCTCGATGTTTTTATGTTTTTAAAGATTTTAAATGCTATTCAATCCAACATTTCCAGATATGTTTAAATCAATAATTTCTAGTTGTTTAAATCAGATTATAAAGAGGGCATGTATAAATCATTAACATGACAGGTTACGATAGAATTACATATTCCTTTTTATTGACATGAGCTATACCAGGGGTACTCCTGACAATAACTACAGTCTCGAATGAAACACATTAATTTGGTGCTTTCCTCAGGGAGTTTGAATGCATATTTTTCGTTTTACACTGTCAACTTTTCTTTTCTTGCTGTTGACCAGTTTTGAGCACACCATTTTCACACTTTCAGTATGTAAAAATGACCGTTCTCAGCTTGCAAAAAGTTGAGAAATTACTACATAATTTACCTGAACACTAGCTAAAGCCCACAGCACCGCTTTGAGTGAGCCTGTGATGTTGAGGCTGCAAATTGCTGTGATTGGAGCGATGCGGATAGGAGTCCACCTATTTTAAGAGATTATGCTTAATCGTAGTCAAACCAAGAAAAAACTGCAGAATCTTTCAATCTATGCAATCAATCTTTATTGAAAACTGGTTTCGGTCCAGAATTAAATTAAAAAACAAAAATTTAATCTGGACCATCACATAAATCGCTATGCTATGGTCCAGATTAAATTTTGTTTGGGTCTGGATGCGGACCGGAGTCAGCCTATTGAGTACCCCTTTGCTATACTGTTATATCACAGGTCTAATGTTTAACCCTGTGTTTATTCTAGAAATACCAATGATAATTAAGTATTTCAAAAGGATTAGGCATGACCAGTCTGAAGACATGTTGCAATCACCTTCTACTTCTGATGGACAAGTTGTAAGTATCCTGTAACTTAATTTCAAGATAAGCAAAAACAGTGCCACCAAATACTGCCATTCATAAGCACCTGTCTTTTTTGTTTTATGTTTATTTTTATACAGATTGAAATAAGTCCAGGCTCTGGGGTCAGAGTGTCAAGGTCCACATGTGGTTCTGTGGTTCAGAATTCTTGCTCAAGCTTTGCTCGTGTCCTGTTGATGGGCCTCTTCACACCAGATGTCCATCAATTCTAACTTGACTGGTGGTGCGAGCAAAGTGAATAAAGAAAGCAATCGCAGAACAGCTCTTGATAGGGAAAAGATAGAGGCCATCATCGGTAAGTTCTTCAGTAGAACACTGGCCAGATTATTTTAACGTCTGTTTTAACGACTAATAGAATGGGTTACTTTTAGTAACTTACAGGACAATACCATTGTTTAAAATCATGCTTGCCTGTGTTACCCATATGTTTCACTAAATATACAATTTAATAGCTTGTAATCACAATTTAGTTTATGCGTCTCAGGAACAGAAAATAGATATTGTACAAAAATGTCTTGTGTCAAGCTGTCTAGTAAATTTACTGGTTTTGATTGCTTAGCAGTAGCATGAAGTACCTTTTTGCAGATTGGTATTGCAGCTAATATGTGGTCATGGAGTAGTATACGTTTTACTTAACCATGATAAAATGACTAATGTCTGAACTTGTGTGTCCTCTTGCTTTTGTGCTTTTTATTTGTTTGTTTTAGATGCCACACAAAGAAAGTTTCCAGGAACAAAGAGAGGAGATGTCGAAAAGACAATTAATGGAAAAATCAATGAACTTCGATTCCAAATGAAGCGCAAGACTGAAAACATGTAGTTTTTTTTTATGCTTGTGTTAATTTGAAGGCAGTGTAGATTTGTAATTTTCACAAAACAAGTGGTTATGCTAATAAAGTACCTGTTTGGGCCCTGTTCTTGTCTATAAAAAGTAAAACATTGCTTATACATTATATTACTTGACAATAGTAAAAACAGTAATATGGCATACCTATAGGAAACGTGTTTAGTCATATTTATATAGTAAATCAGTACGTATATTGTATAATATATATAGTAATATATTGTGTAATTGTCACGGTTCAGGTCTACGCCCGCTGGAGGGCGCCATTGGACTCTGCACCGGACTTTCAGATGCAGCCTCATCTAGCCGGCATTAGAGTAATTAGGTGCAGCTGGCTAGATTCTTCCCTCATTATTAGAACCACTGTTCATTGGCCCATGACGCTCCTCCCATTGTATTTAAGTTCACCTCTTCTTAGTTTGCGTCATGGGACCATACTGAGTCCTCACCAACTCGACTCCTCAAATCTACTACCCTTTGTACCTGTACCCTTTTGACTGGCCCTCGTGCTATCTTTTTGTTCTTTTGAGTTCTTTAATAAATCCTTACTTCATGGACGTTTGCATTGGTGCCTCATACCTTTTTCCCCGACGTGTTTCGCACGTGACAATCATTTGTTTAATTGAGTTCTCTTTATCTACTATTAGGACTTTCAGTGTGAAAATCTGATGTTGATTCAGGTCATACTTATGCAGAGATAATGACATGGAAAAAGTCAACTGTATAAATGGATAAATATGAAACTGACATCACCTCGGCATAAAACCAAAGTATGTAGTAAAGATTCCACAGGCTGGACCATCTTCCTCAGGAGCACCATGCATCATACCAGGAAAATCCATTTACACATAGAAAAGAAGATGGGATGATTCCATCCTCTGTTATTTCTGTTGCATTTCTTGCATAATAGAATTATATTTGTGATTTTCTGATCAGATGCATTCCTTGACTCAAATAAAGAACCTCAATTCACACAGTTCTGAGCCAGAATGGAGCCCAACTGATGGAGAGACACACCTTCAGGGTCATTATGTTCCCCTCAAAGTTTTTGCCAGTGGATGTTTTACATTTTGACTTCACGTCTTTAAAAGAGAGGACATTTACAAAATAGTCTATAGGTTTGGTTGCATGGGGGGTAGCCTACTTTTTGGAAGCCTATGAACCATCTATCCCTCCCTCCTGCCCAATTAATTAATTAATTAATTATCTGAGGTCATAGGGGTGCTGGAGCCCAAACTAGTGCCATCAGGTGAAAGGCAGAAACACAATTTGGATAGGTCGGCAGTCCATCACAGGACACACACAGCCTGGACAAGACTTGATTTTTGTAAAAGCCTATTATCCCATTCAAGGTTAGTTAATGATCGCCCAAAACATTGGTGGCATTTCAGTGTCTTTACTTTGATGATTTCTTTGCATTTGTGGATATTTGTTTAGTTTTTTCTTTTCTTCTGAGGTCAGTTGCCCTGTGCATCACTTTTGTGCACTGGGGGAAGTCTCAAAGCTGCTTTTTGAGAGTTTATCATAAATATAAATTAGTTTTGGTGAAAATGTAAAAAAATATGTCATGATTCTGGTCTGTGGCTGCTGAGGGTTGCAATGGGACCGTGAACTGTGCTCCACCCACAGCTGAGGATAGTTTAGCAGAGGGCTGATTAGCTCCGGGCTGACTATTTAAGGGACTCTTATCCTCAGATGTGGTGTGGAGCATTACATGTCAATGTCTGAGCCTCTGCCCATTCAACTCCTTTCTTCTCCTTCTCCCCTCGTCTCGTCTGTCTTCACTCGATTCAACTCCTTTCTTCTCTTTCTCCACTCATCTCGTCTGTCTTCACTCACTTATCTTAGTTCATGTCCGGCCTTCGCGCCAGTTTGTTTTCTGTTTAGTTTTGGTTTGGATGTAAATAAACTCACCTCAAAATGAAAGTCTGCGCCTGTGCCTCACCTTCTTCTCGGTCCAGAAAGGACCCATCTGTGACAAAATAAAAATATTGTGGAAAATAAATGTAAAATTATTGCTAATTCTTTTCACTCTGCTTTCCACACACACAATGCTAAATCAAGTTTTTATTTATATAACATGTTTCACGAACATAATGCAATCAAAGTTCTTTCCAGAGGGCTGAACATCAAACAGGATTAAAATAGAATATCTTATCATGCATTAATAGCAAGAAATATTTTATCATGCATTAATAGCAAGAAAAATATGGTATAATCATCTTTGTCAAACAACATAGCAGTTGTAATAAATAAATAAATTATGGCTGGGCACGTTAACACGTTATCGCATAAATGCATTGTTTAGTTAATGCTGTCAATGGACTATATGCTGCGGATATCTGGTCTGGCATTTCAGCCAGCATCAGTATGGCGTACACTATGGCGTTTTTCACTTGGTTGCTGCAGGACCTGCCAGGGATAGCGGTAAACAATGTGAATCGCATCTTTTAGGATGCATTGAAGACGCCTACATCAAAAAGGACAAAGGCTTTAAATTCTATGCGTCCAGCTACATACACAACTTTGAAGGTATATCTCCGTTTTGAGTTCTAAACTGTCTCTGAAGCACCTTGATAGAGCAACGTTTATTAGTGGTAGGTGGGTTAACATCATGAATATGTTGTTTTTGTGCGTTGTACTATCCTTACCCCAACGTTGATCTCAGTTTCAAACAAGGAGGCAGGAGAGGTGGCTGTTAGGTCTGAGCTTCAGGTCTATGAGGAAAAGCCAAAAGCCTCAGTGAGTGTAAGGCAAAGTCATCCTGCAGGTTCAGTTCAGTTCAGTTTCCTAAGAAACAGGTTCCTGTTTGTCAGATCAAGTTTCTCAGTCATATAATTACTGTGAACGGTTTAAGACTATCATTGAACTACATATTTCTATGTACTTGTTTTTTTTTCCATAACACTTTTTAAAGTTTAATAAGTTCACTAGCAGAGTTCCACTAACAGAGTTCAACTAACAAAAGTTCACTAATTTATTATGTGAAAGATTGCCCGTACTTGCAGCAGGTACAATTTGTTCTCTAACGGACTTTTGTATTGTAACAGAATGTGCTACAGGATTGAACTCCTGTGGAGTTGCAGGAGTGCCAGTGTACCTGTGTGTCTTCATCAGACTGCCCACTACTCCCAGCTGAGGCTCACATCAGTTCCCTCCAGTGTTCAGCTGCACAGAGACTGAGCAAAAGTGCCATAAACCAAGGACTATGACAACTAATCTGACGCTTTGATTTTATTTATGGATATCTGTTCAATGTTTATAGACAAAATGTTGGTTTGTATACAGGGTATTAAACCTGGTCCAGTAAACAAAATGGTCATCCTGTCAGTCAGACCAAGAGAAAAAAGACCGGTGGAAGGAATCAGGTTTGTGTTACTATCAATACTACTATCAGTACTACTCCAGTCATGAGTCCAATTCC
This sequence comes from Bryconaethiops microstoma, assembly GCA_037577275.1. Classification (NCBI taxonomy): domain Eukaryota; kingdom Metazoa; phylum Chordata; class Actinopteri; order Characiformes; family Alestidae; genus Bryconaethiops; species Bryconaethiops microstoma. The sequence goes on from JBBJLS010000001.1 coordinate 26,227,198, forward strand.
TCCCCCCACAGTGACATTTGCATATATATGCATATGTATACACTCCTGTCCCCACCTTCCCACACACACACACTTACTTACATACATCTATGGACATACACACACACACACTCAAACATGCAGACCCCCAAGCATACACACAGAACTCATTGTTACATACATGCGTGCATGCCTAGACACGTTTTTGCACACATGTAATTCTTATTTATAGCACACTTTTTTCCTTTTTTGTCTTTTTCACAGAAGCGACTTATATAAAGGTTTTAGCTCATTTCTGCCAAAAATATCAACGCTTAAAGTTCATGACGTGTACCATGACCTTCCTGCTGATGAAGCTCCCCTGATCACAACAGTGGCTGTTTCCAGTGATCCACCTCTGGTTGACTGCATGTTCAGACAGGTGCAAGAGGGAAGTGTGCTGTCCTATCAGATCATGAGTTCGTGGCAGTGTAGATGTATTTGAAGTTACTGTGTTGAATATAATAAATCTGAGCAAAATGTTGCTGCATTGTGTTTGTTTATGCAAAGTGACTAACAGATGACTCGGATTTAAGCATTTAGATGTTTTGTATTGTTTAAGTAATTAAGGTAAATAAAAAGGACTAAAATATGGGTGGTAACAAAAGCAGAGTACAACTTAATAGGCAGCATTTTAAGACCTCAACTGTGTGCAAATATAAACATGAGTAGGGGAAATACGAAAATATGTAAAGATAAATGCTGGCCCAAAAAAGCAGGATAAAAAACAATTATATGCAGATTATGAAAATACAAACCTACCTACATACAGTAAGTATAATATACTGTATATTGTAATACACACACACACACACACACACACATATATATAGTCAAGCCAGAATTATTCAAACCAATGGCAAATTTTGACTTGAAGTTACTTTTATTCAACCAGTAAGTTTCTTCTTGATTGGAAATGACACAGGCGTCTCCCAGAAGATAATAAGACGATGTAGAAGAGGCATCATTGTGGAAAAAATATTTCTCAGCTTTTATTTACATTTGAAAAGTGGCATACTTTTTCCAAACTGTCACAGTCTATGAGAAAATCTGTGTGTATATATATATATATATATATACACACACAAACACAAACACACACACACACACACACACACACACACACACACACACACACACACACACAGTCTTGAAGAATATGTGTTTTGTAAGCAGGAAAAGTGGGCATGCATAAGAATATGAGCCACTCTGAAAAGATCCAGGTTGTGATGGCTAGACAACTGGGTCACAGCATCTCCAAACCATCAGGTCTTGTGGGGGCATTTTTGGTATATAGTTATCAATACCTACCAAAAATGGTCCAGAGAAGGACGACTGGTGACCCAGGTGCCCAAGGCTCAATACTGGGGATTGAAGGCTTGACTCAGATGTCACGCTTGACCTTGACTGGCCAGACAAAACAAGCCCAGATCTATAGTGAAAGTTCCTGAACAAAACCTCAGCATGACACACAGCAGGGAAGGACGAGAGAAACACCAAGAATCTGCCACCTCTCCTCTCCTCTCACACCATCTGAATCCGTGCCAAGTCCTACATTAAAACTTTCATGACCCTTTCTGTGGCTGGGGTGTGTTCAAGGGACCAAAACGACAATATGATTTATTCAAGACGCTGAAAAGCTACTATGTCTTAGCTACAAGCTACAAAGTCCTCTTATTTGTGAGCAGCTTCAATGTTCTCAGGGAAACCTCAAAAACAATTAAGCCTTAAACCCTAGCACTTCACTTTCAAAACTGCTTTTCTTGCATACTGGGAGTCCTCGAATTACAACGGTCTCGACATACTACGTTTCGAGTTTACAACACTCACTCCCGCTCCCACTCAACTTACAACGTTAGCCTCGTATTTACGAACGATGTGGGCGAAATAGTTTGGTTGTGCGCAGCGGTAGAATAACGCAGTAATGCGGTGTATGACTTCCTTTTCCTTTTTCCGTGGCTTAATGTATTTTTATGATTTTACAACTGTGTTAGGATAGGTAAGTGTCTTAGGCTAAGGTGTGTTTTCACTTACACCAAGATTCAGGTTACATCATTGCTGAAGGAACGGATCTGTGTCGTAACTCGAGGACCCCCTGTATTAGTTTTGGCATTAACTGACAAATAGACACTAAGTCATAATAGAATAAATGAACCAAGGGTTTAAGTAGCCTGTTGAAATGGAAGGAAGTCATAGCACCCTGTCGCTCTGTAGCCATGTGAAAGGGCAGATACGGGAGCAACTGATGGGAAGTGATGTATCTAGATCAGCCACCCCACTGGTGCTGAGGCAGGCTTGCGAGGCTGTGGGCGAGAGGCATTCTGTCAGTGCATATGCACCACTTCCCTGTTCGATTACACCACAGAAACTGATAACAAGTGATAGCCCGCTCCACCATGCTTCACTGTTGACCCTCCACAGGCCATCTGAGAGCGTGTGTGACCCACCCTTTAGAGACCAAAGGATTTCATAAGACGCCACACGTTCATGCAAGATTTTATAAATTTATAAATAATATTATAAATATATAAAACTAATGCTGTTTTGCACTCATGAAAGTATGTGCTTTGCTTAGAATATGAGGAAATGAAAGAGAATATCCATAAAGTATGCAGAAACATATGGAGAAATGTGAGCTTTACATACTTTCAACATTTATGCCCCTTTCAACACAACATACATCAAATTCTTTTTCCAGATTCGTCCAGAGAGAGAAAGAGAGAGAGAGAGAGAGAGAGAGAGAGAGAGAGAGAGAGAGAGAGAAAGACAGGAAGAGGGAGAGAGAGAGAGAGAGAGAGAGACAGGGAGGGAAAGAGAAACAGAGAAGAGAGAGAGGGAGAGAGAGAGAGAAATAGAGAGAGAGAGAAAATATGAGAATATGAGAGAGGGCAAAAGATGACAGCAAGTGTGAGAGAGCGAGCTTGTGGAGAACCCTTCTCATTAAAGATTTACTCTTCAGATCCACCACATAACAGCACATTCCCATTTTAAATCCCTGCACAGCGGAGACCTCCTGCCACGTCATACTAAACACCATATGCACCCAGCACTATCAGCCCATCTCAAAGAGGAGATATTAAAGAAAATGAAAGCTTTTCAAAGTGTGTTTTTGTCACAAATTAGCAGGTTTTCTGTGACCATTTGCGACATGAAACACTAAGCATATTTGGAACAGCTCTGGAAAAGACAACATACTCCATATCCCTTTGGAATAACACATTTCGAATTTACTGCATACTCTTAGACGCAACACGTTTCAGGTGTTAAACTTTGGAGTAAGTGCTTTTAACAACAGTCTGGAAAAAAACTGTGAAATCATTATTTAGACAAACCTCCTTTTCATACCAAGGAAGATAAACATGAAGCTGACTGAAACAAAGTATATCCAAAGTATTAGCACAGGGCTGTTTTATTTTAACAAACCTTCGAGAAATACACCATTGAAAAGTAGGGGTGAAAATCAAACACTGACCAAAAAAAGGCAAAATGTCTCTAAACAATGTCAATCATTCTTTCTATGCAGCTACCACTGACCTACTCATGCAAGACACATGGAGCGGTCCTGATCAGTAACGTTACAGATAATTTGTTAAGTTGGTGCTGGATGGCCATGATTTGTGATTGTTTGGGACGTATTTGAATTAAAATTTAATGTTAACTATTAAGCATGTTTACAGTTTTAAAAAATTTTGTGGTCCTCTTGGCATCCCCCAGTATGAAAAATCACTGTGTTAGAGAGATGGCAAATCAACATGACCACAGTCAGTCAAAACAGAATTATATACAAGCACATCTGCTGTCAACATTTCTGATAAGAGCTTCACTACACTGACAGAGCACAGCTTAGCCATCAATATTGATGCAAACTTTATAATTTGCCAGAGCTCCAGGAAACAGCTGACACTGGAAATAAGTTAAGGAGCTATGTGCCCCAAGATGCAAGTTTCTAAAAGGGATCTCATAAAAGCAAAAGCATGTGTCAGAAAAAATCTACATATTTCTCTTAACATTATCTCCCGCCTTCTGGAGGAGAACGGAAAATCATATTTGACGTCTGCTGTCATAAGAACAGAGATTAACATTTCAAAGTATTCAAGATGAAGACAGGGTTATTGAGAATATACATCGATCAGCTATAACATTAAGACCGGTTTTAATGTGAAGTGAATAGCACTGATTACCCAGTGTTTCCCATAGCTGACCTGAATGTGTGTGTGGGGGGTGGGGAGGTGGGGTTGACAGCCAAAAAAATGTTTTGGCAAGAGAGAGGCTGTAATCAGTTGATAACTGACCATCTCTTAGCTGCTATGTACATCTCCTAAGAAGGTCTGGGCGATATGGCCAAAAATGTTATCGCAATAAAATCTTTCAGTTGATAATGATCATTTTCACAATAATGTCAAATATTATTTATTTCCAGCTGATTTATTTATTTAATAGCTGATTTTTAAAATGACTTAGCATTAATATATTGGATTAATAAAGTAGTTGTTATTTTGGAGTAACTATTAGCCACCTTTTAATGTTACAGGACAATATTGGAAAAAAGAAAAAAAGATCACAAATTATTTATGTATGTGTGTGTGTGTGTGTGTATA
>JBBJLS010000001.1:26231913-26243081 GCA_037577275.1 Bryconaethiops microstoma
ATACCGCTGTACTCAGAGGCGGGAGGTTTGAAAGTAGCCAATCCGAGAACGTTATTTATTTCTCCTTGCTGCTGATTTTCTGCTGCCCTGAGACGCATCTCTGTCAGCTACAGTGCAGAATTTCCCTCATGGAGCGTCTCGAGTGTTCTTGTGTTTTTCGTTTTGTTCATCTTAAAGCCCTGTATTTTCATTACTGTAAATTAAATTAATTTGTTACTGTATTTACCTGCTAAAGAAAATGCCCGTGCATGAATTACAGTGCGGTATATACAGGGGTAACATCAGTATTTTACATTCAAGCACTGCGGGAGACAGCAGTTCAGTGTAAACTGTACAGAACGCATACGGGTTTAGCTTTGCATTTTCTTTAAGGGTAATGTATTAATCTGAGTTTAAAATGAAATGAAAGAGTTCTGGGACCATATTTTGGGGCATATCACTATAAAAAAGACATTTTTAGGCATTTTTTCACTATATGCAGGTGCTCTTGGAAAGTAACCCCCGTGACTGTTGGGGTTTTACTGTATATATACACTTCAGCTTTGTTTTGCTATACTATTACTGACAGCAATTACATAATTTATTGCATAGTCAAATATGAAATGTAATGAATTACATTTGCGTTCAGTTTATATTCAGTATTATATTGCTGTTACCTGAGGGCATGATGTGAGTCCCAGTATCTCCTAGAATGCATATCTAACTGCACTGCATGTTTTATACATCCTTAAGTTATGAGAATGTCAGCTTATAGCGAGTAGTTTCTTCCAGACTGTTTTTTAAATGGGGTGTAACATAAGGCAGTCAGTTAGAGGTTGTTTGGTCTCAAAACCACAGTGACAAAGACAGCCTATTTAATTCTAAGAGATAAAGAGAAGAAAATGGTTATGTAGAAAATAAAGTCTCAGGCTGGTATTCTGTACTAAATATTACCAGCCAAACCCACATACATGCACATAATCACAGCACAGGCTTTTCACATTCACAAAATATTCCAGATGTAGTTTACAGCGTGCATCGAAGTGTAACAGCTCAGCCTCCACGTGCACTTCAATAGCTGCACTTATTACACCACATTGCATAATAAAACCTGCTTGCCTCCGGCTCTCCCTCCCACTGCCATCTGTATTGCTGCATATAGGAGTAGAATAGAGCAAAAAAGAACTATCTAACCAACTTTATTTGCCTTACACTAGCTCAAAGAAATATCAATAAGCTCGAGCAATCTACCCAGAATGTGCTCGGGGAATACGGTCTCACGAGTCTTAGCACGTTCATTATGGATTATCACTACAGTATTAAAACTGCATCAGCTACATTTGTTGCTCTAATAAAAGCCATTCTCACGTCTCTGACCCCCCGACCCGGCCTGGCTAGCTCTCTGGGACAGTGCTACTGATAATCATACAAAACGCAGAGCGCTAACACACTGTTTGTGTTCGTAAAGAGAACAGACTGCCGGCAAAGGCCGAAACAGTAATTTCTCTTAACCATCCACCCCAGTATGACCACACAGTAATAACACTACACTGCTGAGCCTCCAGCCAATCCAATTAGCCTCTAGCCAGCCATTAGCAATGCAATAAGATTGGGCCTACATGCTTTTAGCATTTATGTACCTACTAACATGACTTGATACAGTTGACAGTGCTGGGATCACTTATGAAAGGGCAGTTAAGATGAAAATTTAGTTTAAAAACTGGTTTTAATATTTATTTACTGACTCACACGAATCAACAAGGGCTAGGATCCCTGATAAAAAGGGCAGTTAAGCTGAAAATACTTTCAGAGATTGCCAGAATGTTAAAGCTGGCCATAAGGTTTATAATATTTTAGGCTAAAATCAATTGAATCTTAAGCAGAATATCAGCTTGTGGCAAATGTGTCTTTTCTCACTTCTTCTGTAAATGGGCCTATTTTTTTTTAAAAAAAACATCACATCAAAACACTTGAAGACAATTTCACGATTTTGTATTATCTGAGGTTCACATTTAAAAACGTGAGAAAACCGTGAGTACCGTGATTTTTTTTTCTTATTATTTCTTCATCTATATACATATATATTTTAGTCAGGGCTTCAAAGACTGCCAACTATCAATTAAAGAGGAATTTGAACGTGTGACCTCTCAAAAAATAGGATTTAAACACCTATGCTGCTCCAGGTCCACTGAATGAAAAATTCTTCAGTTTAGAAGATAACCATAACGTGTTCAGAGAGGCTTACTGAGGAATCATTTATCGTAATATCCCCATTTAGGCCACTCCTATGTGACAAAATACCCATGAACTAAGCTACTACTCTAAACTAAACTATGAACTAAAATTCAGTGTCCACTGGTTGTGACCTGCCTTTATTAATGTCTGCACTGGGCTAACTGGAAGAATGGGGATGCAGGTTTCTTTTATTAAGGGAGAAGAGTACTTCAGTCAATCTCTTCTCCTCTCCCACGCTCTTTGCAAAACTGAATAATGAATGAAAACTCACTTCTTAGAGAAGTGCTTTGACAGAGTGAAGGGCTCAGGGACTGCAGGGGTGAGGGGCAGGCAGGATGTGTAGAGCAGGGCCGGGGCTTCTGGTCGCCCGTTCCCACCGGGTTAGATATGAGGTCACTTTTCTATCTGCTCGCCTTTTTTTCTCTCTTGCTGACATCTTGGTGCTTAGACTTTCAATGTCCTGAACAGTCCTGACAATTGCTTTCGGGTAGAAAGTCAATTTTACAACCCATCGTTCAGCACAACGCTGCCTCGTGCTATTTTAAAATAAAGAAAAGGCCAATTAAACGCAAAAAAAACCCAAACCCAACTCTACCCACTAACACGGAGTAAACAATTTTTCGTTTGTACAGTAACACTGTGCTAATCCTTTCACTCTATCATATCATTTTTGCCTGGTGCAAAAACACACACATACAATGAGACTGGAAGGAGTGAATGTCTGCAAAAAGAAAGGAACCTTGCTCAGCAGATTGAAAAGCATATAATGACTGGAGATTGGTTTTCACAATGGCTGGGAGGCCAGCCCTGGGCATTATCAGTCACTCCAGGAGGCTGAGAGTGTTCTTAGCCCTCATTATTAATCTGCCCATTAAGTTATCAGTGGCCCAGTCTGATGGAGGGCTCCAGATTTGAGCACATCCTAAAAAACGCTTCCCTAAAAAGTACCTTCTGCCTCCTAGTCATCTCTCTAAGGGACGCGGGTTATTACTGTTATTACTGTTACTAAAATGTGAAGTCTGTTCACTAATCTGTTCAGAAAAGGGAAAAACCTTCAGCCCAGAATTGCAACATATTGCATTTCTGTTAAACCTTTCCATGCGTAGCTCCATTCTGATATACTCTTCAAAAGCAATTACATAATTGCGTTATAAGTTATGCAATGAATTACATTAACATTCAGTTTCTATTCTGCATCGGTAGGTTTAGGGTTACACTTTTTCCAATTGTTTTTTAATGTTTTCCATTTAAAGTTAAACCAAAAACAGGGCAATGATACAAACAATCTTTTTTCTTTCAGCAACACAGGCCAAGAGAAATGAGAAGTAATGACTATTAAATTATGCCATGCTTTTGTTATTGTGGTGATAATGGCAACTGTTAAGGGTTCTGATGGTTTTGTTTTGTCTTTTACTTAACTATATTTTATATTGTTCTTGTCTCTGTGTGTCTGTACTGATCCGCCGGGATCAGTACAGATTTCTCACTCTGATGCTGATTCATAGTGCTGCTCTCACAGCAGTTATTTATTAGGTACATTTATTATACATGCATGGCAAAGATGACAGTTTTTTAAATCTTCTACCAACATGAATCCAAAGCCCAAGAAGGGTTGTCACGACACCAAAATTTTGATTTCAATACTCATATCAAGTAGAGTTTCACCATAATAAATGTCTATGGTATGGTATGGTAAAGTATGGTTACTCATCACTCTCTGACATGTCAATTTTCTGGAGTTTTGAACATAGTATGTATGTTCAAAAGATCAACAACATAATTGCCATATGAAACATTTTAATGCAAAACTCAAACAGGGGCAAAAGACACTATTGACCTGGTACTGGCTTATTTGAATAAACAATTCATAATGATAATAATAATAATTATTATAATAATTTTATATTATTATAATAATTATTATAATAATATTATAGTCCTTTTTTTGTGTTATCTTCAGATGTTCAGGGAGGGCGTTCCACACTGGGGACCTTAAGCACAGTTAGTTTAAGCGCGCTCTCCACGGATACGGCGGGCCAGCTGAGTATCTTTAGGCATGATTGTGACTCTCTTGAAACAATCATGAAAAATCATGAAACAAACAAAAACATGCCAGACGGAGTGCCGTCAGTCTCGCCTGCGTTCCCGTAACCTAGCAACTTCAAATTGAAAGTACAGAAAGCACTGAAACTTAGAGGACTGAATTGTTTTCTAAATTGTAGAACGGAAAAAGTAATAAACTTCCCCTGGGATTCCTGTTGGTACAGCGTCTCTACCATAACAAGGACCAGCCTTACTGGCCAAAACTGAAGAAACTAGTCCTAAGAAGATATTTGGAAGGACAATATTTCTGGGCGTCCCATCACTCGGAAAGAAGTCGTTAAATCAAGTCCAGCCATTAAAACTCCACATCTTTTATTTATTGCCCAAATCAATCAGCAGCGCGTCCGATATCCCTTTCAAGCCTCGTTCCTATTGTGGAGTGTCAACCCTTTAGTCAGATGATGGATGGGCTGGTGTTCCGGCCTGCAGCAGTGGAGTGGGTGGGTGAGAATGGGATGAGGAGTTAGCAGCTCTGAGCAGAATGCTAAGCATGCTAAAACACCACTAATGGAATTCTCATCACAGTGACAGATTAGCTAATGACCCAGTCTTCAGCCATCTGAGGGGAGACGTCACATCCAGCACAGCCACCACAACCAGCAGGCCAGCCATAAATAATGACAACCTAGTCACAGATTGTTCCTGCTCTCCTTACCTCCTCGAGGCGGACGGCAGCTGCAGGCAGCACACGGCTGAACTGAAATATAAATAAAAGAGCCAAAAGGGGAGCAAAACCACTATTTAACCCAAAGAACCCTGAGGGTGTTTTTTTGTGTTTCTTCATTACTTGTTCTTTTCAAATATTTGAAGCCTTAAACAGTGTGTACTGTACAAGTGATCATTGTACTGTACAAGTGATCATACCCTTTTTTCAGCACAACCTAGTCGAGATGATCAAAAGAATTTAACATATTTGGTCTAAATATTTGATAAAAGGATTAGAAATGTGTCTTTTTTTACTGTAAAAACTCACAAACATATATATTAAACATTGTGGAAATCTTCTGCCCACACACACATTAGTATTATAATATAGTGCAGTATGTACAACTGTTTGCAGTCACAAGTTTGTCTGTTCCTAATGGAATTCATTTGCAGTTCTTCACAGTCTGCAACGTGCTTCAAAACAGTCAGCAGTTCAAAACAGACACGACTTCTGCCTGCACACTCACACACCCCTTCGGTCCACCTCCACCCTCACACACCCCTTCGGTCCACCCCCACCCTCACACACCCCTTCGGTCCACCCCCACCCTCACACACCCCTTCCACCCACTCCCACGCTCACACACCTCACCCATCCAACCCCATACTCACATGTGATTCGGCTTCTTACACCATGTTTTATTCGTTTGTTTTTAGGATCATAGATAAATAAATATCTAGTTATTTCGACTAAAAGACACCGTTTTTAAAAAATTGATGCCATTTTTAAAGATTCAAACACTGCATTGTTCATCTGCTAAGGGTAAATATCCTTTTTGGGAACCAAAAAGTGGTTGTTCTTAAAAATCACACTAAAGAACCCCTTCTGCATCATGTTTAAGCCAAATTCGTTTTGTTGTGTGTGATTGGCTCAGTCAGGCCTGCTCTGAAATTTTAGCTGATAATAAATTGTCATATAAATTACTGTAATTATCAGAAATTTATTGTCTCTGTTTTTCAATATAAAAGTATGAGCCTAAAATGGCTACAGGGCAATCAGGCTATTATGTAATGTTAGGTAAGCAGGTCCATACTTTTGTTTAATTCTTAGTTCAAACACACCTAAAGCATGTAATGAGCATTCTACACCCCCCCCAATGGTCCTCAAGGAACGGGAAAAAGTCTATGTACTCGAGCACATCCACCACGCTTTTTATCTCGCTGCTTTTGGAGAAAACGCTCTGCATCAGTAGGGTTGATTATAGCTGCACGTAATGGAGGATGGAGATGAAAAACAAGAGTGGATGTTTTCATCAGCAGCAACATTCGCTGGCGGAACACTAGGGGTTTTCTTTGTATGTCACACCAAGCTCCAGAACCATAAGCACTAAATTAAAACAAGGGAAAACACTTCAGCTGGAGTGAAAGCACCTGGCTGCGCTCTGTTCACCAGACTGCCAAACAGCTTTCACTCCGTCTTTCCAAACACGTGTACTGAGACGACAAGAGGCACTTAAAGCACAGAAACAAAAGTTCACTTCGACTCCGCAAAAACACTTCAATTCAAAGCACACAGACTTTCAAATTACCTGTAGCAGCCGTCAAGTTTTTATTAGACTCGTTCAGTCATACAACAAAAGGCCTGTTGCAGGACCCAGTGTCCATCTCACATTTTTATTGGCGTTTTTTTCTCTTTGAGATTATAGTTTCTTTGTCAAACTGTCTTGTCTTTGTCATATTGAGTAGATTAAATGAAAGCAATGGTGAAAAATGTTTTACTGGAACAAGCTGCAAAGTACACTATATGGACAAAAGTATGAGGACGCCTGACCATTACCCCATCAGGGCCTTTAATGGCATTGCTTTCAAATCCACAGACTTTAATTAATAACTTTAATGGCATTTCTTACACTTTGCCAACAGAAACCTGTAGCAGTTACAGCGGTTACAGTCTGTACCCTGTTACTTCATAATTAAGGAGAAGTGCTTTATGTGTGTTGTTTTTCTTGGGTAAAAGCGATTTTTTTCCTAAGTCATAATGCATCCGGCTTCAGCTGCTACAAAAGAAATTCCGAGCTCAAACAATAAAAGTAAAAGTTAGGAGAGGGTGCCAATAAGAAGGAGTCTGAGAGACGTTTGGAGAGGGGGCAGAGGAGCTGGGCGAGAGAGAACAAGGAATGAAGGAAAAGACAGAGAGAGAGCAAGAGAGAGAGAGAGTGAGGGGGAGGGTAAGAGAGACACAGGGAAACAGAGAAACAGAGAGAGAAGGAGAGGGAGAGGGAAAGAAACAGACAAATGAGAGGGAGAGGGAAAGAGAGTGGGACCAGAGGGAGAGAAAAAAAGGAAGGTGAGACCGAGAGAAAGAGAGGGACAAGAAAAGAGAGAGCCACAGTCGAAACACAGAGAGAGAGAGAGAGACAGAAGGCCCAGTGGAGAGAGGGAGGGAGCGAGAGAGAGAGAGAGAGAGAGGGAGAGCAAGGGAAAGAGAGACAGAGACAAAAGAGAAGGAAATGGAAAGATACAGAAAGTGAAAGTGAACTTCTCCTTCACTAAAATAAGGAGCCATTTAAATTCACTAATTAAGAGGTGTGTCCCAATACTTTTGTCCATATAGTGCACCTAACGATACAGTTTAGAAAGAATTCAGAAAGAGCAAATATAGTACAGTTCTAATGTTTTACTTAAAATGGTATTTCTTACACTTTGCATCGTTTCAGTCATGTGTGAGAGAGCAAGAGAAAGAAAGAACGAGAGGGTACGAGGGGGAGATCAGAGAAAAGAGACGGTGAGAGACTGTCAGTTAGAACGAGAGAGAAACAGGATAAGTGAAAGAGACGTAAGAGAGAGAGACATGAGAGAGAGAGCGAGAGGGGGGAGGGAGATATTTTTTTTGTTCTTTTCACTCTGATAGTATTTCTCTCTGTTTGAGTGATCCTCAGGAGGCCTAGCAAACATTTTACAATAAGTGACGACAAGCACCGCGGAGGGAGAAGCGAAGGGATCCGAGAGACCGGATTAGAGAAGATGAAAGGAAACGAGTGGACGAGGCCTCTGGAAACAGAGCAGTCAGTCAGAGCGAGAGATTACGAAAAAGAGAGGGGGGGGGGGGGTGTTCGAGCTCCTGTCAGCTCTTTAGACAGGTGAAAGAGTGAAAGAGGGAAGGGAAGAAAGGCTCTGAAAGAGTCCCGGTTTCAGCTTTCGCTCGAGCTAAAAATACAGCCTGTTCCCAAACCCAGCCAAGGGACAGCATTTCAGAGCCTCGACAGTGAAACCAACACTACAATTTAATCCCGTTTATCTTTATATCTCAGTCCAAGCTTGCCTTTTATATTCAGATTGCTTGGAATGTCCACACTAAAGTAAAAAATGTAGTTTTCCAGACTTGTTTCCAGACACATTACATTTGGAAACATTCCATCTTTTGGCTTCTCGACCACAAATACGGAATAAATTTAATGTCAAATTCTTAGAAAAGCTTCCTAAATGGGTTTAGGTTGTACAGTTCCAAGAAAATCAGAATCAGAAAACTTTATTGTGGGAAATTATGTTATGACGACAAGGACACACAGAGACGATATAAATTATAAAGTTTAAATCAATTGAATAAAAAGTGGAGAAATACAAAATACACTATGCTATACAGTAAACCCCCACTTAATTTTTTCTGAGGACTGAACTAATAACTGTTCGCTGAAACCCACGCACTAACGCGAAACTGCAGATATCCTTCGCAGTTTTCTTTTTGCTTTTGTGACGTCCGGGCCTCGTCCGCCACGCCCCCTCGCCCTAGTGCTGGGTTGCTAAGCACCGCCCCAAACATAAACCCTGCACGAGGACGAGGAGGCGTGGCGGACGAGGCCCGGAAGTCACAGCTTTTTTCATGGATATATATAATTTTTCATACATCGAAGTGCTAAATTATTAAGAAAAATATAATTGACTAATTTCGTAACAAATATTCATGTAAATTCAGCCACATTTCCATTTAAAAAATTATTTTGGTACTGTGGAGAGAAACACAAAGAAAGCCCATCTTGGGATGGTAAAATACCACTGTACTCCGAGGCGGGAGGTTTGAAAGTAGCCAATCCGAGAGCGTTATTTATTTCTGCTGATTGGCTGCTCCCCTTTGATGCAGCGGCAGTCCAGAATTTCCCCCGTGGAACGTCTGGAGTGTTTCTCGTGTTTTTCGTTTTGTTCTTGTTAAAGCCCTGTATTTTTATTACTGTAAATGAAATTAATTTATTACTGTATTTACTCTGCTTATACCAAAGAAAACGACAGCGCATACCAAAGAAAACGCACTTGCATGAATTACAGTACAGTCTATACAGGGGTAACATCGGTATTTTACATTCTAGCACTGCGGGAGTTCAGTGTAAATTGTACAGTACAAATACAGGTTTATCTTTACATTTTCTCTAAGGGTAATGTATTAAGCTGAGTTTAAAATGATAAAGTGTTTTTGGGGCATATCTGAGAGCATAACTAGGGTTTACGTTATAATAGGCATTTTTAGGCTTTTTTTTTTACCACGTCACAAATTCGTAGTTTTTCACTATTCTGCAAATGTCGGGGGGGTTCCTGTATACCTCTAGTACAAAAACTACAAATGATAACACATTCCATTTATGCAGCACCTTTTAAGCTTAACAAAAATAAACAAAGTTAATAAATAAATACAGATTTTAAAAAATTTCGTTTTCATTAAATGTCTTGTTATTATTGGACTCGACTCTTTAAAACTCTGCAGGGGTTTAATTACTGCTGTCCAACACACACACATACACACACACACACACACACACACACTGTGAAGATAATATCAGCTCCTCCAGGACGCACACTGGACACACACTCTGTCCTGTGGGATTGGTGATGTGTGTGTGTGTCTGTGTGTGGCTGTGGTGGAAAACATGTTTGTGAGTGAGCGCTGAGGTCCTGGGGGGGCAGTAAAGGGTCGGGGCGTGGGGGTCATTATCTCCATTATATCTGTTTATGTTCTGGACAATGTCTCACACACACATACACACACACATACACACACAAACACGCCTTTGTCTAAAAGTAAAGCACAATATTAAGATCAAATGCTCCCAAGCAGTTCATGGCCTATACAGAAGGTTCTAGGAAAGGGCTTTTGTATGGACCATTTTCTGTTGTTCTGAGGTTCTATAGGTTCTTTACACTCATATGTCTATAACAACATAATTCTTTAAGGAACTCTTCACACTGAAATAATCTTAACCTCATCCCTCACACACTCTCTTCTCCCTCCTCCAGTCTGGCAAATAGTTTCGCAGCATACAGGCCTCCACTGCCAGAATAGGGAATAGTTTCTTCCCTCAAACCATCAGACTCCTCAAACCACATCTGAAACATCATTCAGAGGCGTGAAACATCGTTCACGCCTCTGAATGAAATATCATTCAGAGGCGTGAAGAGGTCAGATGGGCTCCTTTGGTTCTGCCTGTGGTTTATTACTAACCCATTTTAACCCAAAGAACCACACCTTTGAATCCAGGACAGATGTTTATTCAAGAACTGGACAGAAAGATAAACAATAACAGAACATGAAAAACACCACTGTGGAAATCAACCTGAATCTGAACTAGACTGCATTTGCACAAGAAAGTGACTTTTTTTACAGAAGTAGTTAAAGTTTGAGTTGTTTGTTTAAGGCAGAAAACATGTATATGCAGTGTGTATTCAATGTGTTAGGTGAAGCAGAGGGAGGTTCAGGGGAGGGGTGTAATGGTGGTGTGTGTGTGTGAGGAGGGGTACAGTTTATGTTTCAGATGTGGTTGAGGAGTCTGATGGTTTGAGGGAAGAAACTATTCCCTATTCTGGCAGTGGAGGCCTGTATGCTGCAAAACTATTTGCCAGACTGGAGGAGGGAGAAGAGAGTGTGTGAGGGATGTGTGAGTGGAAAGTGGGTGTGTGAGGGGTATATGGTGGAGAAGAGGGTGTGTGTGAAAGAAGAGGGTGTGTGAGGGGTATATGGTGGAGAAGAAGGTGTGTGTAAGGGAAGAGGGTGTGTGAGGGGTATATGATGGAGAAGAGGGTGTGTGTAAGAGAAGAGGGTGTGTGTGAGAGAAGATGGTGTGTGTAGGAGAAGAGGGTGTGTGAGAGAAGATGGTGTGTGTAGGAGAAGAGGGTGTGTGAGGGGTATATTGTGGAGAAGAGGGTATATCTAAGAAACGTAG
>JBBJLS010000001.1:26260195-26277577 GCA_037577275.1 Bryconaethiops microstoma
TTTAATAAACCTTACGCCATGGAAGTCTGCAGTGGTGCCTCTTACCTTCTTCCTCGACGCGGTTCCCGCGTGACACTGACTGCCTTAGCTGGTTACAGAGCACGTGATTAAATTATTAATTTATGAATATTGAACAGATAAATAAATACTCAATAATATCAAACCCAACTCAAACAATTAGAATTAACATAATTTTATTTTTCTTGTTGTGTTTTGTCCATCATATACAGCCCTATAAGGATATATTTAATTCATATATATTATTTCAATATGCTCTCATTTCTTCATATTTTGATTACGAAGAAGCAGATGTTCTTGTATTTGAGAAACAGTTCTCCAGGCTTCCTGAAGGACTTTCAAAGTCTCTCATTTTCAGTCCAGTCCCTAAACATGACCAGTTTCAGAGGAATATTTTTTCTTTGTTAACCCACACAGTGACCTACGTAGGAACCTTTCAAGCAGAACAAAGCCATCTAACTTCAGGCCTGAACCAGTGAAAAAAGAGGTGCAGATGATTTCAGGTGATCTTTAGATGATCAGTATACTGGTGGTACTGAATGCTGTGGTTGGAGCAACTGGTGTTTTTAGGCACTGCAGCCTAAATTTCTTTCATGCAATCTACACAATATGCCAAAAATAAGGCAGTTTGACATGCATCAAATAGTGATTCAAAGCAAAATATAAAGATATACAGTACTGTATATATTGATATACATTGCCATTGCAACTATTCTCGAGTACTATGGTGGGTTTTATCATTCTGTTTCATTGTACTCTTCTATAATAGTGTGGCTCATTCACATCTGTAGATAAATGTCTGTTTGGTATATTTGTTGGTCTCTTTAAAGTCTCTTTAAAAGTCTCTTTAAAAGCCTTCCCATTAAACATTTTTGCAGATTTATTAGAACTGCATTGATTCTGAGAGGGTTAGGTGCTTCAGGCAGATGAGCTGATTAACCTTTCTCTTCTTATTTTCATCATGCCTGGAATATTGAGTTTAATAATGGCCATGTTTGATTGAGGCGGCTCAGGTGCATAACTCTTTAATAGGTTTGATTCTTAATGGCTCTGCCATCACTGACTGTAGCAAATTTATTTGCGCTTTTTATTTGCAGTCCTCTGTATAGCCAGAGCTTCATCATAAATGCTCCAAGTCATTTGAACCAGACAAAGGAAAGATCTTTCTAACGTGTCTGCACATCAGACTGGTGCAATTTGCTGAACAAAATAGTGAAATATCATACGCTTTGTAAACTCGGCACAACGTTTTCTATTGCTCAGCCTTCAGCGTTTAAAGCCTTATCAAAGCAACAAGTCAGATAAGCCCACCTTACCCCAGCACAAAAATAACTTAGGGGTTGTTCAACCTTCTGGTTACACAGCCTAGTATTACAGTCCATTGCTTTTTATAACAGTCGTCGCAGTTTTCAATCCCCCGAGAGGAATACGAACATACAGTGGTGCTGGAAAATTTGTGAACATAAATGTGACCTGAAATATGACTAGATCTTAATCTAAGTCGTAACAATAGATAAAAAGAACCGAATAAAACCAATAACACCGACAATAATATAGTTGTGCAGAGTGATCGAATATGAAATGTCTGTTTGCAAAAGTATGTGAACCTCTGCTGTCAGGAAACTGTGTGAGCAGCAGTGACCTGAACCAAGCTGTAACTGAAGTGTTCTGTATCTGTGGATCTGTCCTGGACTTTGGCTCATTCTTTTTTACAGAGTTATGCTGGTGGACTTTAGGCAGGAACCGTACCATGCAGGAACCGTACCGTACATAGACTGTACTGTGATGGCATGGAACTTTTGATTTTCCAGTGTATCTCAGCTCGGTAACGATGTTTCTGATGTACAGTTCTCTCCCCACAGTTTATGGCTGGCCGTCCAAAAATCGCATTCATGGAGTCAAACCAGCAGAAAGTTTTTTTCTATCAGAACTGCTTTTGTTATTGTGGCCTTAAATTATTTT
This sequence comes from Bryconaethiops microstoma, assembly GCA_037577275.1. Lineage (NCBI taxonomy): Eukaryota > Metazoa > Chordata > Actinopteri > Characiformes > Alestidae > Bryconaethiops > Bryconaethiops microstoma. The sequence goes on from JBBJLS010000001.1 coordinate 26,262,176, forward strand.
GAGGGTTTTATTTATGTATTTATTTATTTAAAAAAAGATTTTTCATATCAGCATTGTTTAGCTGTGCAGTGAAAACCTAATCCAGTGATGTTCTGGTACACTTACATTTTTCACACTGTTAAATAATCTCCCAGTGAAATTTATCATTTATCTTCAGCCCAAATTGATAGCAGTGCTTGTACTTCATCAGCTTCCCAGATGTTAGTTTGCACGTTTAAAAAAAAAAAATTCTTATCATGACAACATTGCAACCAATCAAAAAGCAGTCAGCTTGGCTGCAGCCCGCGTTTGGTCCTGCCATCAAGTAGCTCAGGTTCGGTTGACATACTTTTACCATTTAATGTTTAATCACTTTGTTAAATACATAAATTAATAATACATTTATATTTGTGTTTTGGGTTCTCTTTGTCTACTGTTTTGATCATGTTAGGTTAGATTTATGTGGAAATTCAGAAAATCTGGCTATATTAGCTATATTAGCCTTACCTAACTATACTAAGCCTTTCATTTGAAGTTTAATGAATAAACTGATGTTCTTAATTATCAAGAAGATCCTCTTTACTGTATTATAATAATTATTCAGCAGATCTACATTATGGTTTGGTACCAGAAAACTCATGAGATCTGATTTCTGATTTCCCTAACAGCTAAAAAATAGACCTTGGAGAATATACAGATGTCCAAATTTCCATTGAAATTGACTGAACAAAACATCTTTGTCTCTGCTGTCATGAACTTAAGCCTGACTATTAAACCAACCGGGCAAAAGCTGGGCAGTTCATGAACCTTCACTGGCTTGATTAGAGCCTGCACGTAGTTGATACACCCATCACATCTCTGGAATGACCTTTACCTTGTTAGCCCCAGGGAGGTGCTGTTCCACCAGAGCGTGTCATTTATGTTATGATTTACATCACTCTATGACATTTACGACCACTTCCTCGCCACACACACACTCCTGTTGTTTAAACCTTGCTTGTGGGGCGTAAAAGCTATAGGACACCCTGCATACATGTTTGTACTGTTTGCATGAAAGCCTTGTTATTTTATTTTATTTCCAATGGTTTTCTGCTTCTTGTTCAAGTTCAGGAATGCCCTGCATCGAGCCTCAGGCTCGGAAAAGATGTCAAACACTCCCTTTCGCAAAGGAAACAAGGAATGTGTTTCTAGAAAATGCCTGCATGACTAAACTCATCCCCTCAATGCCCTTGTGAAACCGTAGAGGCTTAGAGTGTTATGGCAAGTCATCAGGCACAAGGCAGTGTGGAGAATTAGAATGAGACTTGGGGGTTAAATCTAGCAGGAGTCATAAGCACAACACCAGGACTCAGGCTAACCAAGCTGTGCGGGCTAATGGCATGTGAAATGTAAGCTTGATTACATCAGCTAGCTGTCGTACCAAAAGAGAATAAGCTCCTGGGTTATGGATATTTCATGAAACTGAATATGGAATGTCTTGTTATCATTTTTACACTGTCAATGTTTGATGAACATGGAGAGTAACAACAAAGAATCTGTGTTATTTGTTAGAAATCTGTCATTTGGAGAAAGATGCCAGTTTTATTTTACTACTGTATTTTAACAAGTGCTTGAGGCTACAGGCTTGAAACACCACAAATTGGTGCAGGAAGAGCAAGGTGTGCACATGGAATGTGGGAGATTGCAAAGGCAAGTTGAAAAAGTCACACCTCCACTAGGACAGCAGCCCATGTAACTGCCTTTACAGTTACAGTGTTTCAAAAACGTGGTGTCTATTAGATCTACATATGTTCAGAATCCTGGTGTTGGTATAATACAGAGTGGAATCTATTAAAAAGATTAAAGGTAGTTAAAGATCAAATCATCTACTCTGCTGGATTGCATGAATACCTTGCTACACAAAAGCACCCACAGAAATACAGTACTCTGCAAAAGTCTTAAGCCACTCCTCATTTCTTGTACATATTTTGCTTCCAAAGATCCAGACTATCTTGTATTTTTAATGCAGTCTTGAGGAACAGTTCTCCAGACTTCCTGAAGGACTTTCAAAGACTCTTATTTTCAGCCCAGTCCCTGAACCTAAACACAGTGTAAGGGGAATGTTTTTTCCTTGTTGAGCCACACAGTGACCTACGAATGAATCATTCAAGCAGCACAATGCACATCCAACTAGAGGCCAATAGAGAAACAGCTGCAAATGATTCCAGATTATTAGGCCGGTGATCAGTATATTGGTGGTACTGAATACTGAGTGTTTGGAACAATCGTTGATTGGCTGGAGAAGTCATTTGTAAATTGTAGCATTTGATGATGTCCGCATTGCGAATGTCACATTGTGAAAACAGTTAACAGATCATGTACTGTGAAACCCTAGTCTATTTTCAGAGTTGAAAATTGTGAGTCATTTTTGAAGGCCATTCTGGGTTAAAGATGAAAGTTTACAGATTACAACTCCACACATTACTGCAGTATGAGCGGGACTGTAGTGTGTTATGGTGAAGGATAAGGCAGCTGACTAAGTCAGGAGGCTGAGGAGAGGAAGCCTTCCTCACATGAGTCTGTGCTGACTTGCCTCCCTGAGGACATTTGCTTGTCAAGGCCACTATTGTTCTCCTGCAGAATCACTACTTACAGATGTGCTGGCCTTGCTATGGAGCCAGAAAATGCCTCCAGCTAGCTGTGCTACTTTCTGCTCTCATCTCTTCGCTCTTCTCCTCTCTTTCCTTGCAGTTTGCAGCAGATGTATTGCAGAGATTTGAAATGAGTCAGGAATAATTAATTATTTCCATTGCCACTGCCATCTAGTGTTAAATTTTTTTAAAAGCTTGCTGCTGCCATCTAGTGTTGAGAATAAACTTGTCCAGTTTCATGCAAACTATCACCCTTTACCTGAAAGCACTGCTTAGTAACCATTTGTTGTTTAGCTCTTATTATAAAGCTGTATTATTTCACTAAAATCTTTTTCTTTCTCCCTCTTTCCTAGTCATCGTCTAGAGGTGCGAGCCCAGGTGGCCCAGGCGTTCCTCTCCAAGTTTCAGCTGTCCAGTGAAGAAATGGCCACCTTACGTAGTGCTCGTGATGGCCCCATTACTGAGGTAACCTTCTAGTAATGATAAAGGATTTTAAATGGTTTATGAAATCATGAATTAATAGCACACATTTCCTCTTCCACATACATGTCCAAAATTCCAAAAGACATCAGGGGTGGGTTTGTTAAAACACTTCCAATGTTAATGCAAATATCAGCTTTAATCAGCTTTAAACCTGACTTTTCGGGATAACTTGTCCAGCATTGAACAAAACTGTGCCTGAACCCAACTTGCACCACCCCTCCCCATCATAAGATGAACAGGAGTGATGTTTGTGTTCCAGTCCTCACAGCAGTGTTCCAGTTTTAAAGGTGGCCAATCTTCTTATTAAGACCTTTGATCTCAAATGAAGCATTACTCAGAACAGGTATCTACAGACCTTTGGATGTACAGTGTGGATAGCCTGGGGTGTGACCATAATTTCAACTATTGATTCAGTTTGATGGACAATTCAGGGCTCATGGTTTGATACGGTCTCAATATATCATGTGTCAACAAATTAAGACTGAGTGGATGAATGTGCTCTTGTTGATTGGCACTGTATTAACCTTTATAAACAATGTTTTTCCGTCAAATATGATATTCTCCATCATGCATTTACATGCCCATGATACACATTGCAAATGATCAATATTTTGATGGATTGTTACACCCCTATGACTAAGAACTGAATCATAGTTTTTCAGAAACACCACAGGACAACTGAATGAGCCTGGAGGGGAGCTATCGTTACTCACCACTGTATACACAACCTAACACATCCTCTAACTGCTTAACATCATCTGAATTCCAACCCCTGACTACACCCCCTTTTCACTGATTCACTGATTCTTTGATAAGCTGTGTCAAAGGTGAGATTTGGAGGTGCCTCTATAAAGCGGGTCCTCGAGTTACGACACAGATCCCTTCCTTCGACGCTGATGTAACCCAAATTTTGGTGTTAGTCGAAACAAATCCTAGCCTAAGTCACTTACCTATCCTAACACAGTTGTAAAATCATAATCTAGAACACAACTAAGCCACAGAAAAAGGAACAGGACATAAATACAGTACTGTACTGTAGTCACAGAAAAAATGACCAAAAATTAGTGTAAAAACAATTGCTTTTTTAACAGTCCAAAATGTCGGAGGTAAGCATACTGGGGGATGCCAACTCCCTTGATCATACGCTGTGTTACTGCGTATTCTGCATATACTGTGTATTCTTGCGCCATGCACAATCAAACTAGTTATGGGAGTGAACGTTGTAAACTCGAAAGGTCGAGACCCGAGTTGTGGCCCGAGGACCCCCTGTATGTGTGTATAGATCTCGAGGAACTGTGTTGGTGGTCTAACCCGAGCTTCTCACTCAACTCCTAACACTCAAGTCATGTAGAGGGTTAGGAGTACTTTGACATCTGTTTAAGGAGACTAATGGAGTCTTTCTGGTTATGTGTAACTCTTTCTGTCTGTGTGGATCTTATTGGACCTGCAGGATTTCTTTAAAGCTCTGAATCGGGTGAAGACCATCCATGAAGATGTCAAAGTTTTGCTGAGAACCAATCAACAGACTGCAGGGTGAGAAAGAATGAGAGAGGGAAAAGGTCTGACTGACCAATTGCGCTTGATTTGACTATCATTTCATTCAAAGATATAAAAATGTAGCAGGATTGAATTAAAAAGACATATTTGTAAGTTAATTGAAGAGTACATAAAGAGCATAAGGTGCTTGTGCAAAGATGTTTGCAATGTTTTATTGTAGGCTAGAGATCATGGAGCAAATGGCGGTGCTGCAGGAGACGTCGTATGAGCAGCTCTATCGCTGGGCACAAAGTGAGTGTTTACCGACATAAACAGTAAAACTCAGGAACAGTGGCAGAGCTGACGAGGAGCAGTGTGATGAGTTTTAGACAGATTCTGAAGATCCGATCTTATGATGAGCAAAAAAGAATGTCTGGAATGTGTATTTCACATTTGTCTTTGTCTGTTTTGGTTCTCTGTATCCTTTAACTTTTTCTTTGTCTTCATTTTCTTTTTTCCTTCTTCATCTTTGTCTTCACCGTTTCCTTCTCTGTCTTCATCTTCTTCTTCATAATTTTCCTGTTTGTCTTCATTTTTGTCCTATTCTGTTTCCTCTTTTCCTTTATCTTCATCTTTTTCTTTACCTTTTTTTTCTTTATCCTCTTCATTGTTTTCCTGTTTGTCTTATTTTCGTCTTTGTCTTTATTTTTCTCTTCATCTTTTTCTTCTTCATCTTCTTTCTCTTCTTTAACTTCACTTTCTTCTTTGTCTTCATTTTCTTCATTTTCTTCTTCTTCCTCCTCCTCCTCCTCCTCCTCCTCCTCCTCTCATCTGTTTCTCTGTTTCTCTGTGACAGACGAGTGTCGGGGTTTGACTCAGGAGACGTGTGATGTTCCTCCAGTGCTGAGTCAGGCCATGGAGGCTTTGCAGGACCGTCCTGTGCTTTATAAGTAAGAAAGCACACACACACACACACACACACACACACACACGCAGACACACACAGGCTATCTGGGCCTGTTTTTAGGGTTCAACATTAACAACTGCCTAATTATCTGTTACACATAAAATACGAAAGCAGCAGTGTTTAAAATGGGTGCTTTTAACTTATAACAAATTTGCCTTCATTCACTTTTATAAGCAAACACCCCCTTTACAGGTTAATCAGTATCATAGTCTGCTGGAACTCGTGTGTAGCTCACGACATGATTCAGAAAGTCAGGGAAGCTGGAGAAGTGGAGAAAGTGAGTCATAAACTTTATTCCTTTATTCTGTGGGTTGACTCTGACCCGTTCATACCAGAGATGTTTCACAGGTCTTGTCTCAACAAAGCAGGCAAAACTGGATCTTTTTAAGACATTTTTATGTTAATCAGTTATGAGAGTCTTATGAGAAATTCCTCATCTCACATGTATTGCTCATCAGGAGCACTGGACACACAGTACCCTTCTCAAATAAAATGACTACAGAAGAGTGTATAGATGATGTCTGTTTTTGGACCAGAGTAAGAATAAATACAATAAATATAGATCACAACTATAATAGCAGTAATGGAGACAGGTGCTTCTATTTTAAGAATATATGAAAAGTTATAAAGAGATGTGTATGTGGGTGTATTTATGTTTGAAATATGTAAACTTTCAGTCCACTTGCTGAGTGTGTAGGCTGAGAGATGGCACCGAATCATGTAGTTTCACTGTAGAGATTTTATTCCGATGGCTGTTAAGAGTGTTAAGCCCTTCAAAATTAAACAATCCATCAAGACTCTTTATGTTCACTCGTCCGACCATAATGAAGTGTGTAGTTTCTCTTATACACCACAAGGTGTCACAGCAGCTTCAAACTGTTCCAGAAAAACATTCTGCTGCTCACAAGTCTTTTCTTTGTCTCCCCAGAAATCAATCATCTTCTTATTTGAAGATTGTTGAAGTCTGACTTGTTTTGCCTAAACCCCCTTTGAAATGAGCAAGACAGAAATTCCTTTGCTTTTCTCTTTGGCTTCTCAGTTTATGGATCTCAAAACTGTCTGACTTTGGTAGTTTTGACACAAATTTGATCACAATACAATGATCTGTATGTTTATCTGATGATCTGAGACAAATAAAAGATCAGAGCAATGAGAGAAAAGAAAGAGCATTTTAAGATCTTAAATTGGGATCGGGCTGAGATTAGAGAAAGGCTCTTTCTTTTTCCATTTAACAACGAATTTTTTACATAAACTGCAATCATTGGTACTGAGTTCTGCATTGTTTTACTTTGTGATTCTCAGACTTGAATGAACCCTTAGAACGCAAGTGGCACGTATCCATGCCAAAGGCACAACAAATGGTAAAATCTTGTCATGCGGCAAAACAACTCCTTAAATGGAAGATCCACTGATTTATGTGGCAGCTGGTGGCCTTGCGGTCGGGGCGTTCACCCTGCGATCAGAAGGCCGTGGGTTTGAATCCCAGGACTGCTAGTGGCACCACTGAGGTACCCTTGAGCAAGGTACCGTCCCCACGCACTGCTCTCTGGGTGCTGTGTTCCTGGCTCCCTGCTGCTTCACTTGGTGAATGGGTTCAATACAGAGAAGAATTTTGTTCTGTTCACACTGTGTGATGTGGTGTGTTCACATATAACAAGTTACCTTAAACTTACACTTGTGTTGATACTCCAGCTGTCAGATGTCATGTTGAGTTTTGTTTTGTGTCCCTAGATCATGTAGAACCAAAGCTATTGTTAAAAAAAAGCATGTAATAAATGGCATCACACGCAAATGTCTATTAAGAAAAAAAAATTAGCAAATTTCTTAGGTCTTAGAAACAAACAAACAAAAAAAAACACAAGATATTTGAACCCGGGAGGACTTTAAGGATAAGTAGGTGGGGAAAACCCGTAGCATGCTGAGCAAAAGAGCAGCAAATGACAAGCATGTAGGAGAGCATACACCGGTTTTAGACTGTTTTACACTGCTTTTATTTGTTGAAATCAGATTTCACTGATACACTCTGAGTTTCGATTTGAAACAGGTTCAGCTTTTAGCAACTAGTCCATATGGGATGTGATGTTAGAAGAAGAAAGGTGCTTCATTGACTTTATTGCCTGATTAATTGACCAATATTTAATGGTCATGTAGTTATTGTTCTGTTGGTCCTGCTGGTTCTCTTTGACTGTTCAATTCATAGTTTTTGTGATGTCACAAAACCAACACATTTAAATTTATCTCCTTATTCTGGCTACAGCAGTTCAACCCCACCCATTTATGCACCGATTCACAAACACCTTTGTGGTTAAAAATTAGGCTCTTGTTGGATTACATGAAGACCTCAATTCATATAAGCATCCAATAACTCACCTGGAACCGTGATTGGTCACCCTACCAGAAACACTGATTGGTTAGAGGCTCATTTGCATATTGCAGTCTTCTGTGAAATCAGTATTGTAGAGACTGATGTCATGATAACCATAAGCAGACAAGTCTAACATGGAGCAGCAACATGTTCATATTTCTATAAAAAAATATATACCCTTGTAAAATACTGTACGAATACTGATTCGTAGTGTCATGTTTTTGGCAGGGTTAGACTCAGGTTTCGGTTTCAAATGGAAAAAACTAAACTGTTTGAATGTATTTTCTTTGCTATCTCACTGTTTCCATAGACAGGATGTAAACCTGGGTTTGTAGTGACTCACTTCTTGTTGCTATTTCCTTTATGGTTAGGCCCTGAGAAAATCCCTCTCCATTTCTCTGGCTGAACTAATGTTTAAACTTTCTGAGCCTCAGTGGAATGTGCAGTTGTTCTCCATTTGTTTGAATAACACAGGGGTGCAGGTTGCTGCCACATTATAAAAGGATGTCATCTGCTGAAAAATATGGTCTGTAATATTGTATGCTGTACAATACTGTGCAGAAGTCTTGAGCCACCCCTCATTTCTTTATATTCTTCTTTGAATCACCTTTTTGGTGCAAATTACTAACCACTGGGCTGATCATCTGGAATCATCTGCACCTGTTTCTTCACCGGTTCAGGTCTTGAGGTCTTAAGAAACAAAAAAACAGTTTACTGTCAGGTTCAGGGACTGGACTGGAATTGAAAGTCTTTGAAAGTCCTTCAGGAAGTCTGGAGAACTGTTTCTCTAGACTACATTTGAAAATTGTATTTATTTGTGGCATAATTAATAGAATGTTTATTTTTCTTGAAGCATTCACATATAATCATTGCAATATCATGTATTATTTTGATGCATTATTGCACCCCTATAACAACAAAATCTGGTTCTTTGGAAGTAAAATATGAAGAAATGAGGCGTTGCTCAAGACTTTTGTACAGGATTGTATTTGTAAAGATTTAGTTTAGAAGAGCGGTTGTTATATGTCAGGTAAACTAAAGCTTCACATATACAGGTCTTTTGCCACCCCTCGTTTCTTCATATTTTGCTTCCAAAGAGCCAGACTTACTTTCTTGTTTCTTGCAAAATATGCAGAAATGAGGGGTGGCTCAAGACTTTTCCGCTGTATTGTATATGTAAAGTTTTACTTTATGAGAGTGATTGTTATATCTGAGGTAAACACTGATTTTATTTGGCTGTTTCTGCCAGCGTTATCTGACTCTTGTTTCTCTCCCACATTCTGAGCCGCGGCCCCTGGTTGAGTAAAAAAGCAGAGCAAGTCCAAGGCCAGAGTAGAAGTGTGTTCCTGCCATGTGTGCCAAGCTACTCCACCCCTTTTTTCTGTGGCTGCTGTAGTAGCTACTGTTTAGTCTGCTTCGGCTCATTCTCAGCCCATAGATCAAAACACCGCTGCGCTTCCGCGCTTCGCCGGGGGCCTCCCTTGTTTTCGTTTGACCGAAGCCCTCTCTAACCTCACACATTTTTCTTTCGTTGAGTCTGGAGCTCTCTGTTAAGGTCTGGGCGGGAGGCTTTGTTTTCATGGGCAATCTTTTCAGGCTTTTCAAAATATTTTTTCATTAATTGAGCATGGGGTTTTTTTTGGTGTTGGTTTTGCAATAACTGATCTGCTTAAAAGTGTTTTGCTCTGTAAAACTGAAGGAACAACTGACACATGTACCGCTTTTGAAATAATGCCATACAGTAATCTGTGCAATAACCTGCTGCTACTCATGTGCAATTTCTTATTAAGTTTAAATCAGTATTATTATGTGTATTATCGTGCATTATGTGCAGTAGTCTTGCCATGTTCAATATCACTACTTACCTTAGTTTTACTGATCTACTGCTGGTAACTATTACATGCGAAAACTAGAGAACAACTCCAAACCACTATTTGTGTTACTAGTAAATTACTTAGCAGTAAGATTCACCCACAGGATTCATACCCAAGCATTTTGTGTGTATAGCATAGTGGGGAAAAAACTGCTCTTCATAGCAAGGAGGGCAACAAGTGTCAGAAAATATACCAGAAATTTTTAGCAAATAGCTGTTTTGCACTTTTTTGTTTTTATATTTTTATGATTAGAAAAGTGAAGATAGAACATTACATAGAACACTTTACATTTATTTTTGTCTGTCTTTGTCTTTGTGCTTGTCAGATACACACTAGATGAGTTTGGCACAGCCAGGCGGAATGCGGTGGTCCGAGGATTCATTGATGCACTAACGCGGGGTGGACCAGGGGGCACCCCCAGACCCATAGAGATACATTCTCATGACCCCATGAGGTAAGGTAACCTGCTGCATATTCATGGCCACCTTCAACCATTTTTACATTTCCTCTGGTCACATTTTTGAAAAGCCCCTTTAAAATCCAAAAAATTTAAATTGGTGGATTTTCATCTCTAAAAATATAATGGTTATTTCACAGCTAATTGGGGGTCATCTTGAGGGTCTTGCTGTCATTTAGCGCTAAAAGCCACTCCATATCTCATTACATCACAAGCAGCACTCATCTCTGTACCAACATGCCCACCTTCCTTTTCCCTTTTCCTTTTTTCTTTCGCTCTCTGCTCTCTCCTGTGTGTCTTAACTGTTTCTCCAGAGTGGCAAATCCAATTCTGTTCTTTTAAACACGTTAAACAAACAACCTGCTTCTCTTTCAGAGAATCTTCAGCCCCCCTTCAGGGAATCATTTAATGCAGGGGGTTCAGGGAAAGGCCGGCTATTGAGATCTATGGATTTCTGGATGTTGCAAGGACCCAAGTCCTGTTTCTGTTTTAACGTCTTCAGCCTTTCACTGGAAACCTGGGGAGAGAACATCAGGTTCTCTGCAGAATGTCGATAAAAGGCGAGAAGAGCGCTTCTCAGAACCGCACATCTTCTCACCTCTTCTCGCACTTTCTATTAAGGAATACGACACTAATGTAATGATGGCATGCTGTGAGGGCCATGTGATTGCGTAATAAGTACCCTGTTGTTGTGTTGGAGACCATTTTTACCTTCCTAACATGGTCACTGAATATTCGTTTCATGGTTTGTTCAGATTTATGGACATTGACAGTATTTGACAATAAAAATATACCAATTAGCCACAACATTAAAACCTATGACAGGTGAAGTGAATAACAATTATCTCATCAGAGGGGGCACCTGGCAATGGGTGGGAGGTATCAGGAAGTAAGTAAAAAGTTTGGTTTGGATTTAAATTGATGTGTGGGAAGACATGTGTAAGGATCTGAGTGACTCTGACAAGGACCAGCTTATAATGGCCAGGCTACTGCGTCACAACATCTCCAACACAGCAAGTCTTGTGGGGGATCCTGCTATGCAGTGGCCCGTACCTACCAAAAGTGGACTAAGGATGGACAACCAGTGAACTAGTAAAGTGTTTGGAGTGCCCAAGGCTCACTTTTGCACAAGGAGCGAAGGCTAGCCTTGGAACAAATTGATGCACAAAATACATGGAGCCTATTCAGGCTATACTGTGCTAAAAGCATTATAAAACATCCTGTAATCACAGTGTGCAATGTTCCAGGCGTGTTACAGATAAAGAAAAGACAAGAAGTCATGGACCACCTGCTTAGCAGCCAAAACAGATGCCCCTGTTGAAAGCAAAATATGGGTTAAAATTGCAGCCAAGAGCGGTGGGAGAAATGTGTTGTCCTCCACAGTAGGGTAAATAGATTTTCAACTTTTGCCTGAATGTACCATCCAGATCCGAGATGTGTTTTAATGCAAAGTCTGATCAGATCTTCGGTGACCCATCGCATGACCTGAAAGGGCCCTCGTGTCCATATTTTATCCTGATTAGCCACTATTGTCTTCTGGCAAGCTCTGGATATGATGATGATATGCGCATGTGTAATGAAAAGTAATATAAAACAGGAAGATTCTTAAATGACTGTTCCATATGTCTGAATATTCTATATCTGATCTTGAAGCATATGTCAGAGTATCTAAAATCTGAATTGAAAAATCCATTGTTTTTGTTTACATAGCAAAAAATTAGATTTGTGTCCCAACAGATCAGATGTGTATTAGTAGTGAAATCAGATGTGTATTAGCAGTGATCCCAGAGGAAATTGCTTAGGTACAGAAAGACACAAAGACCAGAACAATATTAAAAATAATATAAAGTCAAAATAAACTCTCCAGAAAAATACTCTCAAAATGCTGTGATCAGTAAGAGAAGTGGCTATAAATACTGTAGATAAATAAATAAAATTACTGCTGAAGTAGGTTACTAATGAAAGCAGCTTAGAGCTGTATTGTTTATGTTTTGTGTATGTGTGGATCGTTCTCTTAGGTATGTCGGAGATATGCTGGCATGGCTGCACCAGGCCACAGCCTCAGAGAAGGAGCATCTGGAAGCCCTGCTCAAACAGGTCACAGTGCAAGGTACATTCACCCCCTTCTCCAACTAACGCCATCGAACACCATCTAACTCCAAGTAACTCAATCTATCTTCACCAAACTCTAACTAACACCATCTAACTCAAACTAGCTCTGCTGTCAGCACTTCACATCCTGTCTCTTTTATATGGCTATAAAAAAATTGTCCAGAACAGAGCTGCCTAAAGTGTGGGTGAGGGCATTTGGCTCTCCAGAAAATCACCCTAACTCCTGTCCCTTACCCAGTGGGAACAAACAGCACTGTGCTAAAGTCTTGCCAAGATGATTCGAATAATTTCGAATAATTTTGAAAAAAATTTTGGTGCCAAAAAACTATTTTATGCCCGTCTTATTCTTGGCATACTGAGTATATTAAATGGAAGAAATGGGTTTTACTGCAACAGGCTGCAAAGTCCCTAAAGATACAAGGTGCCTAAATAAAAGTATTCCAGTCACTCAGCATTCTTCTATAAAGGAATGTTCAATAAAAGCATTTGTGCATGTGAAGAACCTGTTAAAGGTTAAAGGAACCGTCACATAATGTTATTGACCAAATTAATAGTTCTTTACAGAACCTTTACCTTATGTGGTTTCTTTAAGTCTAATTTAGGAGTGGAGTATCTTACCCATGACTGTGTTCTCTTGTTTACATTTTACTTACAATGTGTTTTGTCTTTTTTTTTTCCACTTATCTAAAAACAAAATGACTGTAGGGGAACCTAAAGCAAGGTCATGTCCTGATCTTGTTTTATGTACCGAGAAAAGGCTCTTCCAGATAAGTAACACCAAGTACTTTTGTTGGAGTACCATAAATAGAACCATATATTTAATAAGGTGTTCTAAATCTTTACTAGCTCAAAAATAAAGCATAATAACAAAAATGAAAAGTGGGTTTTAGTTATAATGGAGCCTGGACTGCAGTCACCGGCGTGAGGCGAAAAAAGATGCCTCTTTTATCTGACAGATGTTTGAGTGTGTTGTTTGACCTGTACAGGTGTTGAGGACAGCATGCAGCAAATTGTTGGCCACATAACCGAAGGGGTTTGCAGACCGCTGAAGGTGAGGGGACAGGATGGATTACCCCAGTTAGATGAAAAAATAACAGTTCCATTGCACTTTGAAACCTTCAGTTGTACAAAGTTCATTTCTCTTGGAAATGGCTGTAGTATGTATATATGAATGTTTATATACACACAGACGTGTGTGTGTGTGTGTGTGTGTGTGTGTATACATATCACTTTGGGTTCTCCTACGTCACTAAGGTGCGGATCGAGCAGGTAATAGTAGCAGAACCGGGCGCCGTTCTGCTCTACAAACTTTCCAACCTGCTGAAGTTCTACCACCACACAATCAGGTACAGCCAGCGTACCATCTCATGGGCTCAGTGGGACCTGCTAAGCTGTTGAACTCTGTGTTACTGTTTCTCTCTAACTCTTAGTGGCATCATTGGCACAAGCATTGCATCTCTGTTAATCACTATTGAAGAGATGCACATCCTCAGCAAGAAGATGTTCTTCAACAGCCTCAGTCTCCATGCTAGCAGACTCATGGACAAGGTAAAAGAGCTGTAGTTTTATGGTGTTTGTGGTAGTTATTCTTTCTCTTAGATGACAAATGCCTAATATGCTTTGGATGGAATATACACAGAATTTAAATACATTTTCCTGTAATTGGTTTAAAATTGCATGATTGCAAGGACGACGATGATGATGACGATGATGATGATGATGATGATGATGATGATGATGACAATGAGATCCTAAAGTGAAGTGGGGTATTTTGGGTTGATTAACTTTATGTGAAACATTTAATTATGCCAAATGCAGATTTCTTTTTTGGGGGGGGAAATTTTACATCTTTACATCTTTTTACATCTTTTACAATTTTAACATCTTTAAGATGCACATGACTGGAACTGCATACCAACGCCACTTAGGCTTAGAAAATTTATAGGAGTGGCTGTTTAAAGCTCACATCTCAATGCTACATAAAAGAACCGTCTTATCTTTCTTTTGTACTCTTGTGAAATCCTTGAGGTCAACAAACTCTGAAGGACTTGTACCTTGTAAACACCAGGGCCACACGCTTCCGCGCAACTGAGTGAACTGGGCTGCAAAACAGCAGCCCCACACCAGTGCCTCTTAAATTACCACCAAAATATCCTCAAACACGGCCGGGCTTCTTCAGAGGGTTATTTCATCAATAGGTGGATCGATTGGAACAACAAGATGGTCTTACTCTCTGCTCTTCAGAGGGAATTATCACCTTAGCAGCACGTCAATTGAATCAGCTGAGGCTTAAGGACGTTACGTATCAGTGGCCGACTCTCAGTGCCAGGAACGCTGGCCAGAGCTAATAAGCTCCATTAGAGGCTTCAGGGTAATACGGTCAGCTAGCGTGGAAGGGTGGACGGAAGTGCTCAGCGTTTATTAGTAAGCAATGGCAGAAGTCATACTCTGTGTCACACGTGGTAGGCAGGTATCGAGCAGGGGAAAGAGGACAAGAACAGTTTTATGAAATTCATGGAGTAAAACTCCGGATACTGTACCGAATAGCCACTCGGAGGGTTACAAATGCTAATGAATGAAATGATTGCTTGTCGCTATTACGTACAATAACAGACTCATAGAGAACATCTCCAAACCACTGTTTATTTTTATGAGTAAACTGCTTTAGCAGTAATTTTATTTATTAATGTGATTGTGGAATCATGCAGAAAAACCCAAACACAAAACAACAAATGCGCAGCAAAACACACAGCAGAATCATAAACAGACTTCAAGATACTAAAGCTCAGGTATTTTCTTATTTAAAAAAAAAAAAAAAAGGTGTTTGTCACTGTTTGTTGTGGTTTAATTAAAGATAATCTGCCCATGAATACGTCTACATATTCAGCCATCAAAACCATAAATGGCTTGGTAAGAGACGGTGAGTTACCACCCCAGTTTGCTCTGTGAAAATCAGACTAATTTCTTCTCTCTCTCTCTCTCTCTCTCTCTCTCTCTCTCTCTCTCTCTCTCTCTCTCTCTCTGCCTGTCTGTCTCTCTGTCTGTCTCTCTCTATCTCT
>JBBJLS010000001.1:26281451-26301661 GCA_037577275.1 Bryconaethiops microstoma
AGGGAGGGAGATTTTGGGAGATGGAGGGAGAGCGTGGGAGACAGGGAGGGAGAGTGTGGGAGACAGGGAGAGAGAGTGTGGAAGACAGGGAGGGAGAGTGTGGAAGACAGGGAGGGAGAGTGTGGAAGACAGGGAGGGAGATTTTGGGAGACGGAGGGAGAGCGTGGGAGAGTGTGGAAGACTGAGGGAGAGCGAGGCCTTGGCATGGTCCTGTTACCCACAGCAGCTGATTTTGAATCAGCACTTAAAGTAACAGTTTCTTTTCCATGTTTCTGTCCATCAAGGAGGTTAAATGATGCAAAACGGTCATATTCTCCAAGAGGTACTTTTTGCTGTTCCAAATATATTATATCATACTCTGTTGTCATCCATATGAATTGATTAATCAGAGGAGCCATAATACTGAGTAAGGAGGAGGAGTGAGGGAGAGTAAGGGAGAGTGAGGCCTTGGCACGTTCCTGCAGTCTTGTCATTCCTTTGCCAGTCCTCCTCCATGTAAGGCTGCAGGGTGATTAACTGCCTCAAGACACCTGCTGTCCACTAGTGGAGAAGACAACTGTCTTGCCTCCTGGTCCACTGCCTTATCCCTCTATATTCAGCATTAATTATAGGCTCATCCTTTGCTCTATTACTGACTTTTAACAATGGAAATAATTCGATCGGTCTCAATAACAGTAATTTAGTTTTATTCATCGTTTTTTAGTTGTTGTTTGTAATAGTTATTTTGTTACAAGTTTGAGTGCTTCTTCTCCCAGCCTTTAACTTGAGTCAGTCTTTTGTCTTTCAGTTAGTTGCTTCTTCCTCTCATGCCGTTTCAAATTTGCTCTGCAGTTTTGCACCATTTTCTTTCCAAACTGAATATGTGGTTCATTCACACATATTAACAGTTAATTGTTACTACAAACTAAAGGGGACGAATGAGCAAAGCCTTCTTGTGCCTCCTAGCTTTGGTTCATTTTCAGTGAATTAAGTTTGTCCAGAGTCAGTGTTGTGTAAATAGTCTCTTGCTCCGGTGATGTTCAGGATGTTGGAGTTCGATAGTCTTTACTCATAATTGATGGTATTGTTTAAAATATCAAATGTTTCAGTTAACATCTTCCTTACTTTTGATCCCATTATGTTTCCTTGTCTCTTTCTCTGATTTTTTGGTTTTCTAGTTTTATGTTTTCTTTGTCAAATTAATGTATTAAAATTAATATAATTAAAACTTGTTGTTGTTGTTGTTGTTGTTGTTATTGTATATAATGTATAATGGAAGTGTATATCTCGCTCATGAGTGATGTTTTTCTCTTCACACGCTTAGGGTCCTTTATCCAACCTCCCAAGCATGGACAGTTCATCTCTAAAAGCAGCTGTGGTATGTTACTGATATATTCTAACTTTTAATTTAAGAATCTCACTGTCATCCACAAACGAGCGTTTATATTTGTCTCATCAGTGTCTTCTCTTTATGCTCAGGTCCAGTTTGATCGCTACTTGGCGTCTCCTGATGTCTTCGTGATGCCTCAGCTGAACTTTCTCCTCAGCGCAGCTATCAAGTGAGCCACTGTTTGGTTTTCCAGTGCCGCACGCTATAGAGAAGCTCAGGCATTTATGATCTGTCATGAAGTTGACATATGCATCCTTCATATTGGTCTCTGAACTGTGAGATGTTCCTGGCACGAACTGTTAATGACAGGTATTTATGGTACACGGTTCAGGAGCCTAGTGTTCATTAATGTCTGTCAAATTGATCCAAATAGAGGCACGAGAAACTGCATGTGCATTTGTTGTGTTTCTTTTTTCCTCCCTCCCTCTTCTCACTGCAGGAGTATGCTTTTAGCAGGAGTGTGATGTTGCTGTTCGAGAGAGCAAGAGAGAGAGAGACTGACTGAGTCACATTGTTACTGGGAAATGTAGCCGAGCTCGAGGAGCACTCAGTGTCCCTCAGGTTAATGTTCTCTATTAATGGAGATGGAATCGCGGATGGGCCGGCCGCAGCTAATTACCTACCAGTCCATTTCTCTCTCTCGCTCTCTCGCTCTCTCCCTCTCCCTCCCTCCCCCCACCCTCGCCCACCCCTTCCAAACTCCAGATTTCTCTCGCCTACACATAACCGCTAAATGTAGCTTGACTCTACATGGCTTTCAGAGAGGGGCAAATAGGGCTGGAATGTTTTATTGGAAACCGCGTCCACACACATTCATATATTGCCCTCTTTGCTATACACTTTTCATGTTAAACCGAGCTGGCTTTTGAAATCAGCCGTATTTACGCGCAAAGATAAATGTTTGCTGCTTTTCGGTTGCCCTTTTACCGCCAGAGCCCACACTGTCCTTATGTGTTTACTGCAGCAGCCGAGTTTTCGTGCAGCTGTAGGTGGCACTGTTAGCTTCTTCTGCTCGCTGAGGACCAGAAATGTGTAGTTCTTCTGTCTGTGCTCATTCAACCAGAAACGTGAAGCAATTCTTGTAGTTTCCAACTAACACAGCTGGTTTATGATGTATTTCCTAATAGCCTACATGACCTATAAAATACGAATTCTATTAACTTAACATAGTCAGCAGTGGTTATTGATCATAGATGCTGAATTTGAAGCTTTGCTTGGACCAGATCTCTGTCTGTTTGTATGTGTCCATTGGGAAAATGTTCTTATTTTATTCACCCTTTCTATGAACTGGAGTGAAATGAATTGAACTAAATTGAATTGCTGACTGTCTCTGCAGTGCATTTCAAAACTGTAGGGCACTGTTCTGCTTACACTGTACATAATGGGTGACATTTTACATCTGTGAAAGTGGGTCAAGACAGTTAAAAATGTTAAGTAACTTAAGCTTAAAAGTTAGACATTAAGATTGGACGAGTCCCATGAATAAAACAGAGGGTTTCTCCAGGATCAGTCATGTTTTCATTCCCTGTGTCTTGGAACCCAATTGTGATATAATTGTAGTAAAATGTCTTGTGGTATTTAAAAAATTATGACGGTGTCAACATTTTATTCCAGATCTATGTTTTTTTTTTTTTATGTTAATGCTATTTTTTATGTTGTTCTCGTCTCTGTGTGTCTGTGCAGATGTAGCATAAGCAATTTCCTCTGCGATCAATTACATTTTTGTGATTCTAACAGAACATTCTGCACTTGTTGGCGTTTATTTATATTTTTTTCACTTTTTAACAGATCACCCCAGGTTGTCCTTTGTCAAATTGGAAAAAACCATTGAGAAAAAGCTGAGAAATAAATGCACTGATTTTTTCATCTCTCTCTTTTTCCACAGGGAGCAGATTTTTAAGCAGTCCACAGAGCTGGTGTGTCGTGCGTATGCAGAGATGCATGCAGCTGTAAGCAACCCCGCCAACGGCTACAGAGAGCCTGAGAGTGTGTTACACAGATCCCCTCAGCAGGTACAAACCCTGCTGTCCTGAGCCCCAGCACTCTCACACACTACTGGGTCTGAACCCATATCACTGACTTTGAGGATCCAGAGGATCAGGTGCTGGGCCGCAGTGTGAGGCAGCCGGTCAGGGGTGGACACATGAGGGGGATTCTGGCAGTGCAGCTGGATTTAAGAGACATGGGTAGGGACTGTGTGTGTGTGGGTCATGACCGTGTGTGTGTTTTTTGAACTATTAAGCCACTCATCATCCTTCTCTTCAGCTCTCGCATTGTTGTGGGTAAAAAGGCTCTGTTTGAGGAAGGGAGAACAGCTCGCACTCTGGATAAAAAACAAAACATATTTTTCCTCACCACATGAACAGATTCCCACTGGCAGGCCTGGGAGAACAAACTAAAGACCTTTCAGCACCACACACATACACAAACACAGATACAGATGTCCAAAAAATATCTACATCACAGAGGCTGCCCAATATACTGTTTGTTCATTATTATTGTGAAATTGGACTTTGTGAAATGGAGATCACAGATTGTAATATGCTAATAAGCCCCCAACCAAACATTTATTTTTTTCTTTATACTGTGAGCAGCTTGTCTAATTACAATCCCTGACTGGTTTTTCTGGGTGTTTTGAAGCAATCATGGAATATTAAATTATTATGTTCAAAATAACGCAGGCATTTATTGAACTTTTATTGATACCCCAGAGCATTTTTGAAAAATATTGCTACATTATATAGCAGTATAATCTTAATGGAAATATTTTGTCCACGTCATACAGCTTTATGCACTGAAATGAGTGGGTTTTTTTTTTTTTTTTTTTTTTGGTTTACCATACACACACACGCGCGGCCCTTTCTGACTCCGCTCCAGCCTGTAATAAGAAACAGTTCTGCTTTTCTTCTCATTAAATCTTTTTTTTTTTCTAAAAGGCATTAAAATACACCCAAATGTGCACATGCTGGTGTCTTGCAGTTTTTTCCCCTCTTCTCCGCCTCTTTTGAAAGAGATAGTTAAATGAAATTTTGTGGCTGCCCAGCAAAAGCATCGACCAATGGCGAGCTGGCTGGATGGATTCTCTCAGACAATGGTGCTTTTATGTCAGCGACCTGATCGCTAGTCACGCCATCCTTTAATTGCAGGCAAAATGCCTGCCAGTGCTCATTCATCAACTATATTTAGCAGAGCGATGAAAAGCAGTGAGATATATTTTGAAAAAATGCAACACATTACTCTGGAGATAATAATAGAAGTTTGGACTGTTTTTTTAAATGGAAGAGAACCACGTTTTGAGCCCTGGCAGGCAAATGGGGCAGGAGGGTGAGAGAATGTACCAGGGTGAAGAGACTACACTGAGATGACTGCAGGAAGGCTGTTGAGGACACACAGACCCTCATCTGGAGCATGTTTGGTGTTTGAACAAGGTCACATGGCTGCATTAGGGGGACTCTCCCCACACTGCCTGTGGCCAGCGAGTTTCACACGCCTCGCATTCAGCTCCAGGCTTTCAGCTCCTTGAAAATCCAAGTCAAGCAAAGCACCACAAGTGTGACTGTGTTGCCAGAAGTCTGTCTGCAAAATGTGTCTTTGAGTTCTATTTTAAACATATCGTGTTGCAGAATAAAGCACCAAGCCCTTACATGATAACCGCAATTTTTTTTCCCCTCGTTTGTTTTCCGTATACACCGTTTTCAAGGCATATAAACAATCTGAATTTTGATTCTTCACTGTTTTGCTTGTCGAGAGGGGTTAATATAGACGAACGGGCAGCTGTGATACGTAGCACTCACATTGTCTTGATGGTTGCCAGATATTACCCCTTATCCACTGAAATTCTAAAAATTTATACAACCCCAGTGTTTTTAAGATGCACATGGGAAGTTCATCATGTCTTTGCTGGAGATCCTATATCCCATATCTCTCAGGTTCCAGCAAAAAGTGTGATGTCATTCTCAAATTAAAAAAACAAAATATAAAATATAGACTTTGAGAGACTGTTTTTTTTTTTAAGCTTTCGATGAAGTGTACCTTCATTTAAGCTGCTAGTTTTGGAAAATGCAGTTAGACACGAAAGGACATGAACTGAGAAAAAACCTGTTTCCATTTTTTGTGCTGCAGTTTAAGGGAAGACATGTTATACGTGCAATTCAATCCAAATGTCTAAAAAATGTCCAATATCCTTTCTGAATGTAGTGTTCTGCTACACATAAGCATTTACTCTCTAAACTAATTGCTTGTAGTTGCTTTGACATGATATGTTTTTAACCAACTCTCTGCCTTCCGTGACTTTGGACCTTCCGTGACTTTGGAAAGACTTTGGCACCTTTCAAAGTACTTAGAAGGGAAGTGAAAACTTGTTTACTCCAAACGCACTTATAATAGAAGTAAAAGGGCATTTCAAGTGAAGAGATTTTCAGTTTCAGTTTTTGTTGTTGGTTTTTTGTTTGATTTTTTTTTTAAAGTACAATGAAACATCAGTTGTAAGATACATATGTACTGAGTTTTTGCTCCTCCTGTTTTATATAGTTACAATTTAATCAATGTGGTTACACTATTTGGTGCATTTATGGGGCACCCACGTTTGCAGTACACATACAGCTTGAATAACATTCAGACGGCACTACCACCACTAGAATGTTCCTCTGGAGCCGCCCTTTATGAGCTTAATGTCATCATGTGATGACTGGAGGGGTAAAAAGCCCCCCAGTATTGGGGCATGGAGTGGTGTGGCACCATCTGGTACCCTTGGGATGCGTAGTGGCGTTTTTGTTCAAGATTCTTTTCATCCAACAGTACCTTCCCTCAGTAGTGCTCCTGTGTCCGAATGCAATGCAATCCTCAGCAATATTCCAGCATCTAGTGCAAAGCTTTCTACAACAAATGGGGGCAAACACCTCATAAATACATTGATTTCAGGAGAAACGTTGGAAGAGCAGGTGTCTACAAACTTCTGGACATGTTGCAAAAATCACGGCGAAAATACTAATTTACACAAAATACCTGAGGACAGAACAAAATGTGTTTTCGTATTGTGGTTAAAGAACGCTCTGGGTTTAAAGGAATACTTCTTCCAAAAGTGACCACTGCAGGCTTGGTAAGGGTCAGTCAGCATCATTCAGTTGTGATTAAGCTAATTGCTTTTCCAGTGCGGTTTTCCTTTAAGCGCCTTACTCAGTGTGAAAGCGGAGACCTTTAGGAATTTCTTGTACGGATTTGAGCCTTGCAGGAAGTAGAGTTCCTGTAGTTGTAGCCATACACACACACACACACACACACACACACACACACACACACACACACACACACACACACAATACTATGAATAAGAAATTCACTGTACCTTTAATGTCCTCATTCATAGCATAGTACTATACATCTGAACAAAGGTCAAGGTGTTTTTGTTCAAAGGTCAGTGCTCAAATACATGTGTAATCTTTCTCTCTCCATCAGTTTAAACCTCGTCGGTTTTAAATGCTTCCTTTTCCAGTGCATGTTAACTGAGCAACACTCAATCTTGCTTTTCATTTTCTCAGCTTGTTTAATCATAGCTTATAACCGTGTCTGTAAAACGTAGCCATGTTGCCACAACATGGACACAATTGGCTCAAGAGGTTTTACTCTTAGGGGCTAATAGCACAGCTACACATGACTCAGCCCCCAATAAAGATTCGTACGGCCTCCCCAGGACTGTGCACACTGCCATATTGACCCAATTTGTAAACACTTAATCACTAGGGGGGCTTACTTAAAGAGTTACAAGCTATTTGTAAGTGCATCATAAACATTCATAGCTTCTCTTTATTGTGACGTGGGACCATGGTTATTGAATTATTTTTTTTTACCGTTCCATAATTGAACACACTGATTTCATTGATTTGAACCGTCGCTGGAATGTGCCTGGACCGGTGTGCTCGAATCCGTGCTTAACTCTTTGCGCACGTACACCCCGGCCATTTAGCACGTGTTACATGCCCAGCTACCTGATGTGCAACAGGTGGTCAGGCACATAAACATGTGTACGAGGGACCATTAGGGTCACCACTTACACAAACACAGCCAACATGCTCATCTGTCCATTCTGTCGTCCATCCACCCATCCATTCATTCATCTCTCCGTGCCGTCGCTCTTAGTTAACTAGCGCGGAAATGTCCTGCGTTTGCCCGTTGACCTACTGAGTGTGTTAAAGCAGGCATGGGTAGAAGCTTTTTTGCTGATGTCTGGAGTTTCCTATGTTACAGTTAAGGCTGATATATTAATCGGTCAAGCTGAATGGACAGAGTGAATGGACAACAGATATCAGGAGCCTGATTTCTTCTGTTATAGCGGAAATGACACATCACAGCTAGAGACAAGAGAAAGCACATTACAGCACTATACAAAAGTCAAAAGCCTCATTCCTTAATATTTTGCGTTTGAATCACCTTGTTGGTGCAAAAATACTATTTAGTGCCTGTCACACTGTCCTGTCTTTGGCATATTGAGTGGATTAAATGAAATAAATAGGTTTTACTGTGACAGGCTGCCAAGTGCCTAAAGACACAAGGTGCCTAGGTAAAGGTGTTCCAACCACTCAGCATTCAGCACCACCAGTATACTGATCACCGCCTAATCATCTGGAATCATCTGCACTAGTTTCTTCACTGGTTCAGGCCTTGAGTTAGATGTACTTTGTTATGCTTGAATGGTTCATACATTCGTCACTGTGTGGCTCAAGAAACAAAAAACATTCCTCTGAAACTGTTCAGGTTCAAGGACTGGACTGAAAATGAGAGACTTTGAACATCCTTCAGGAAGTCTGAAGAACTCTTCCTCAAGACTACACTAAAAACACAAAGTTTGACTCTTTGGAAGCAAAATATGAAGAAATGAGGGGGGCTCAAGACTTTTTGCACAGAAGATCTTTTCAAAGTTCCTGCATTGCTTTCATCAATGTTTTCCTGAAAACTCTAAAAATGAAACCTTGACATTTGAAGCACTAAATAAGCAAACAATGAAAAACGAGTGTAAATATGTGTATAAGTGAATGATCACTGTGTTGTGGAAAAACAGCATTCATATTTGGCACACAATTACAAAAGCATACGTGTTTATGAATTTAGTGTGTATTTTAAATGAAGATGAAAAAAAAAAGTCTTGCTCTTTGAAAGCAAAATATGAAGAAAGGATGGGTGGCTTGAGACTTTTGCACGGTACTATGTATGCATATGGAGAGTTTTTGGTGCAAACTTCCATATCTGTTGAATTTTACAAATATTCTATATCCATATTCGTCACAAATGTTGGAGATATCCGCTGGTAATATCACCTTACAGATGTACAAATGGGCCCGAGGTTTTGAGGAGTAAAGGAAATGGTCGGTGAGTGTTTAAATGTCTTTTTGGGCCAAATGTACTGCTTGTATGACCTTTTGTGTGAACTTTTCGCAGAGCACAAACTCCCATTACAGGAAGTGACAGGTGAAACAGTGTTGGACTTTAATCGGCCGCGCCACGTGCTGAAGATGACGGCACTTACTTAAGACTTCTTTATTGACATTTCTCTCTTCTACTCACTCGTTGTCACACATCGATCCTTTTAGAGTGAAAACCGGTGCAAAAATCAATGCGCCCGCTGATATGGCGGTGAGGGATAGATAGAGACATTCCTTTTTGGCCTCCCGGTTTTTCTCCTCTTCCTCTTTTCTTGGGAGCCCTTTTTCCTACAGGAATCCACAACCACAGCCAAATTCTTAGACACCTATTGTGTGGTTAATCTTGGCGCCTGGGTCCCCACTCTCAGCATTAATCCTATCAGAATAAAAGCAGCGGTTATGCAACACTCACACTCCAGCTACTGCCTGCCACGCTAAATGGGGGAAGCCATGAATCTCATTCACAAAAGCCATATCTCATTCCACATTGATGAGTAGAGTTCATGTACAGTGCAGTGCATTAGTTTTTAATTACGTTAATAGTTCTGGTGTCAAGACGAGGATAAAAGTGACTGTGGCGGATTGGAGCGATGCCATAGAAGAACCTCTGTGATGAACCTCGGAAAAATGCTACAGAGTGTAAAGAACCATTGTATTTTAAAAAGTTTTTAAAAAATCAATGCTTTTTCCATTTAAGAACCTTCTTTTTCATACGTCCATATTGGCAATTCTGTTTAGTTAATCTGTTTGCAGTGGGAAATACTGAGGGGATTTTGTTTACTGCTAACACCAGGACAATATGCTGGAAATGTGGAAGGGAATGTTGAAATGTGAAAGTTACACACTGTTTGTATAGTTTGTATTGTTCGTATGTTTGTACTATTTGAATGCATCTGCCACAGGCTGTAATTTGCAGCAAAAGGGGAGGAGCCCAGCAGTTCATTATTGCATTATTGGTGTTTGACTGTTTGCAGTATGCACTTCTAAAAACGGTGTTAAAATGGTTAAGTTTCATCTCTGTTCCTGCAACCCACGTACAACTCCTCTGCTTAAAAAGAAAGGACAGAGTTGCTCGACTTAAATTTGGATGCAAGCTATTAGACATAACAGAACTCTTAGTGCAGAGGTGGGAGCATCATGATAGAGCTCCTTCTCTGCAAACAGCACTGAGGCATTATTATACATCACTGAAGCAAACATGAATGGAGTGATGCACTGGGATGTTGGAGGAGAGTTTAATCTAATCACCCAAGAAAGGAAAGATGGCCATTTCAACCAAAAACCAGTGCTAAACATAGAGGAAAAATGTCTCACAGCTGATTTCTAAAACACTTGGAAGGTGTCTGTATGGCCTAGCCAATCTCCTTAATTGAGTCCCAAAGAAATTTTTTGGAGGGACCCTCATAACCTCATAAACTTAAGACGGTTTGCTAAAAGAAATTGGCCACAATTGAACCACAGTGCTGTAAAAAGCTAATGACTTTTTACAAAACCACATCTTGAAGTTGTAATTGGCAACAGCAGCTTTGCAACAGAGTATTAATCATTTTAATATGTGATGTGTAAATCTCTTTTTTCATTTATTGTTTTTTTTTTTTTAAACTATGTTTGTGCCAATGAATAAATACTATATGGCTCATATTTATAAGTACAATGTCAAATGACTTTATGTGAGAGCATTTGAAGTAGATCGATGCACTGGAGTTACATTTAATTACGAACAACAAAAGTGTCTGATTCAGTGATTTGTCACTTTCATATAGTAAAAACAAAAATCTCAACTCAGTTTGTAAAAGGACTGCCCTGCTAGATCTGCCCCAGTCTACTGTAAGGGCTAAAATGGAAGTGCTCAGCCATGAAGCGATAGACGACTCAAACTCACAAAGTAGGGCTGAAGGACACCGTGCATAAAAATTGCCTCCTTTCTGCTGCTCTACTCACTACACAGTTCCAAACTGCTTTTTGAAGCAACATTAGTACAAGAACTTTGCATCAGTTTTAGACATGTTTTGACAAGTTTGATGTGGAGGGACTCCAGTGACCTGCCCAGAACCCTGACCTGATCCCAACTGAACTCCTCCGGGGTGAACTGGAACGTTAATTGTGAGCCAGCCCTTCTTGTCCAACATAAGTTCCTGACCTCACAAATGCTCTTTAGACTGAATGGACACAGATTCCCACAGACACACTCCACAGTCTTGTGAAAGCCTTCCCAGAAGAGCAGAGCCTGCAAAGAGAGGCCAACTTTAATACTAATGACCACGGTTTTGATATTGCTGGTCAACAAACGTATATAAGTCTTATAGTCTTGTGTCCACAGTCTTTTGGCTATTATGTTTATCTATGACTTCCACAGGGCCTAAAGTGAATGTCTTTATAGTGCTTCGTTGTGAATAGGCCGAGTACAGAGCTTGAATGGAACCGGATCATTTATGTAGGTGCACACAAGCACAGGATTTTAGCAACCTTTAACTCCTTACTCCACTTACACAGCCCTGCCTGAGGTGTGTAGTAGCACATATGCTATGCATATGCTATGATATGATATGCTGATATGACCAGATCATTACTAGTAAACACCACAAAACACAATGTGCTTAAAATGTGCTAAACCCTACCTTAATTTACCGATGAAATTACATCAAACCCCTTCAATTGAATTAAGTGGCTGTTAATTTGCGAAACTGACCCCTTAATTTTACCTTAAAATTAGATGTAGGGCATGGGTGTGAATACCCCTTAATCTTAAATTTAAGGTGTTAATTCAGGAAGTTCTATTATTTAGAGGGTAATTATGGAAAAGTAAGGGTAATATTCTGTAGTTTTGCCCCTTATTCAACCTTAATCTGTGCAATTTTCCCTTTTTCCCCCTTAATTCCCTGCATGCGAAATTAAAGTCGAAATTAGGGTAATTCTAAGAGGTAAAATCAAGCTGTTTGGTTTTGTAGTGATATGCCCATACTTCCTACATACACGTCATCACACTTTATTAAAAAAAACATATTACTTTTCTCAAGCACAAAGTACTTCTTTATTCGAAATACAAGATAACATAAGCTTGTATCAAAATGGCTCTCACAGTCATTTTTGTTATTCTATTCCTGTAAAACACTTTGAACAACACTTTCAATAAATCCACTTTGTTTGACTTGACGATGCAGTGCTTGGGGCTAATCAAACAAATCTGAACTTCACATGACTTCACTACATGACTTATTTTACTCTCTTGAAGTACCAAACACATCACATGTATACCATAAACTGTGTAAAGCAGTTAAAGCTTCCCAATCCAGGTTCTGCACAGCTTGAACTCACCCACTACAAGTCAGTAAGGAGTTAATGAGCTGATTAGCTTGATCAGGTGCATTAAGAGCAAAACATTTGCAAAACAAGTCCATATCAATCTGTAAATCTTTGAACCAGGCTGTTCCACATGCCTGCCAGTATGTGTGTGTCGTTTGAGTTGCGTATGCGCTTCATGTTGCTGTATCTTGTAGTTTGACTAAAGTCAGAAGCCTGGGCTTTAGCAAAGCACTAGATACTGGGATGTTGCTTCTACTCATCAATTTCCCAGCTGGTGAGACCCTCAGGCCAGGCACAGGGGTGTTTGTGAGGGTAAGTAGACCCAATTGAGGGTCTTATTTTGATTGTTTCTTCTGCCTTCTTCATCATGCACTACCCACTGGATCATTCTTTCCATTATTTAACTTGACTGAAGATAAAGTCCAGGTGGTACCCCAATACCCTGCAAACTAGAAAGCAGATCATACTCCAATACCCTGCAAACTACAAAGCAAGTG
The DNA here is from genome assembly GCA_037577275.1 of Bryconaethiops microstoma. NCBI lineage: Eukaryota > Metazoa > Chordata > Actinopteri > Characiformes > Alestidae > Bryconaethiops > Bryconaethiops microstoma. The sequence continues at coordinate 26,294,036 of JBBJLS010000001.1, forward strand.
ATGCTCCAATACCTTGCCAGGTATAATGCAGGTGATGCTCCAGTTCTTTCAAAACTACAAAGTAGGAGAAAAGGCCTGCCTTGAAACATCCAGTTTGTTCCAGAGCAACTCTGGCAACATGTGTGACCTCATTCCTTGATCTGCTATGAGTAATTTAGGCATCAGTGGCCTTAGACATTTTAGCCTTTAATTTAGGCATCAGTGGCCTAAGATGTTTTGGAATAATCATGCAGTCTCCTGCCATGATGACATCCCCACTCACCTTCATGATGTGTCGTATTGACCAGTAGACTTGCAGCACTGGATCCTCTGCAGTGTGTTTGTTTCCAGCAGCTTCCTGGAGATTACATCCTCTGTTGTAGTTTAAAAGCTGTTTATGCATTGCTTCCCCAAGCGCCTCAGTAGCTTTTATTGCATAGACTGCCCTTTAATTCACACACCAACCGCAATAAGCATTTGTATTTGACGTGAAGATCATAGCATTGTAACTGTAGAAGTATTCCTCTCAGCCTTGTAGGTGGCCTTCTGAGATGTTTTGTGGAAATGACTTCTAATAGTTTGTGGTCTGACTGGACCACAAGTGAAATACAGAAAAAGTATAGTGGAACAGTTTTTTCTTAAAATGCATGTAGTTCTTGATCACTGGCTTATAAGCAACCTGCCATCCTTCTTGAAGCAAACATGCATGAAGCCAGACTTTGGTGTGTCTGGAGAATTTGTCCATTCCTCACCACTTAGGATGCTTAGATACTCATACAGTCACTTGTCATCTCAAGACTAGACTGTAATTTGGTCTTCTGAAGACCACCGGACGCCTACAGGTTATTCAAAACACAGGTTATTCTGCACAAATGTAGAAATTATCATGTCATCTGCTATGATATGCCTGTTCTAAAAAGTTTTACAGCTCTTTTGCTGGAAGACTCCACTGCCAGATACTGTGCCAGATATTAGACACTTAAATCTGTCGTACCCCCATGGTGTGTGAAGGAGTGATGATGGTGTGTCGAGCTTTATCTGCCAGTATCCATCTTTTTTTTATATAGCAAACTTCCTCTAAACATCCACAGCTGTTGATGGTTGAATGCACATCTAAGCTTAAGTGGAATAAGACACAGTCTGAGTGTCTTTTTAGTTGACATTAAACTGTAGTCAAAACTACCTTTGTTGAGTCCAAGGTATATCCGAGTCCAAAAAGGTTCAAGTTCAGGTCAAGACCAAATCCAAAGATGTTTGAGCCCATGGCAAGACAGAGTCCAAAGAGGTTCGAGGTCGTGTCAAGACCAAGTCCAAATGAGAAAGGCAGAGACAGATAAAAAAGAATCCTCTATGAGACTTTTTCTCTAGATTTTTTTTATCTCGGGTTGAAAGTGAATGTACTGTTTACAAAGGGAATCACCAAGTCCGTAGAACTGCTTCAGCTGTTCCTCTTTTGTTGTGTTTATCACCTTTCCATCTTTAATGCATCTAATAAGGTTCTGACATGCTGCTGTTCTGAGTATAGGAGGCGTTGTGTGCCTAGTGATGAACAGCAGCCTGGTTTCTGCATTCTGAGTGGTTGCAGATCAATGAGCCACATCCTGCAAAAGTGATTTCTGCACCTTCATAAGCCAATAGTATTATCAGTAGGTGTCATTCCACTTTACCTGACTACCATGCAACATCAAGTACCGCATTTATTAAATTTACCTGCATGCATTCCAGGCTGCTGACAAGTAGTGATCCCATCACCCATCATTTTCAAAAAAGGACAATTATATGATTTAAAAGCTCTAATTGCCCTTTACATTATGTGAAACGTTCATGATAAATGAGCCACTGAAAATGGTGCAAAATGATATGGGGAAAAGTCTAATTACATTCACTTGAATTAAAAGTTAAAATCAGTTCTCTTATGAAGTAGATTTTTTGAGATTTTGTTCTGATGGTGATTGTAAACAAGATCATTCCTTTTTTATGAGCGCTCTGGAATACAGACAGGGAGAATGTAAGCTTAGAGGAGTAAGATTGTCTAATGTGACATAAAACAGAGGGACACAGTGTCCCTGTGACGGTGGAGCATGAATAAGGAATGGCTGTTATTGGCCCAGATGAGCGCAGTTCTTTTTGACTTCAACATTTGACTATTCATCGTTCTGTCAGAGGGCCAGACGCCCAGGACTGGAGCAGTGAAAGAGCAGTGACAACACCCTCTCTCTGCACTTGACACTGTTTCAGTGTAAACATTGGTGTATTAATAGCTTGAGACTATGTAATGCTTTGGCAGATCTAATGCCACATCACAACATAGGCTTTAATGTTCCCTTTTATCTGTAGGGCATTTAAACGGACATCTTTATTTGCACACTAAATTTATAAACACAGATCAGTGCTTTCGTAATTAGTCATTACTAGTCATCAGGTGTGGTGTGCCACCTGTGATCATTGTTATTCCATGAAGCAGGGATCATTCACTAATACACATATTAACACTTTTGTATTCCGTTTGTTGCTTATTTAGTGCTTAAAATATCATAACGCATTGGAGAAAAACATCGATGAAAGCAGTGCAGGTACTTGAAACAGACTATGACATACAGTATTGTGCAAAAATCTTTAGCCGCCCCTCTTTTCTATATATTTTACTTTCAAAGAGTCAGACTTTCTTGTATTTATAATACGGTTTTATGGAACAGTTCTCTAGGCTTCCTAAAGGACTTTCTAATGCTCTCATTTTCAGTGCAAACACTGATCCTGACCAATGTCAGAGGAATGTGTTTTGTTTGTTAAGCCACACAGTGACCTACAGATGAATCACTTAAGCCAGTGAAGATACAGGTGGAGATGATTCCAGATGATTCCAGGTGATCAGGCGGTGATCAGTATACTGGTGGTGCAGAATGCTGAGTGGTTGGAACTCCTTTATCTAGACACCTTTTATCTTTAGACACTTTGCAGCCTGTAGCAGTAAAACATTTGTTCTCTTTTCATTCATTTAATCTACTCAGTATGCCACATATAAGACAGTTTGACAGACGTAAAATGGTATTTTTGCACCAACAAAGTCATTCAAAGCAAAAAATATAAAGAAACTTTTTCAAAGTACAGTATGATTCATGAAAATGACATCGTAAATGTCTTTCTGGTTCCCCCAGTATCAAATTCTATTGGTATCTCCACAGTTGAAAAGTAACAGAGTTATTGGAATTTCATGATGATCTTTCTCAGCCAGTCAAGGTGTCACCTGGCCTGGTTTTGTTGTCTCCAGATTTACAAGTGTGGCGTTTTATGATTCTTTTGCAGAACGTAGTAAAGTTATATTGCTTAGTCTAGGAATAAATATGGAAAAAACATCTTCCTGCAGATGGTTTTCTTTTCAATATTCTTGACACTTTGTTTAAGAGTTTTAAATTTAGCATTTTATTGTAGTACAGAGACTAGCAGTCAAGGCCTAAAATGTGTTCATCTTCCAATAACTGAGGAAAAACTGAGGTCTGAATAAAATTGTAAAAACCTTTACTCACGTCCCAGTGAAGCACCACAGTCATTTTTAGTGATATTTTACTCAAGTTAAAGGTGGGTGAAACTTTTCAAATGACTTTGGTTTGGACTTTTGGGGATTGTTGGACAGTGTGTGATGTTTTTATATACATTTGTTTTTGTTTTTTATTGGTTAGATGGTGAATCAAATGGAAAGCAGATAGCACATATTTCTGTTAGGAAGTTAGGCCTCTTATTGCAGCCATAAAAATGCAGTAACTGTCTCAAATCATTCTTCCAATTGAAAAAGTAGGTCACTCAGACAACAGAAATTACTCACCAGATTATGAGGCTATCAAGCTAAAAGCTGAAGTTAGCAAGGTAGTTTTCTAGATACTTTTTCTATTCCTTTCCAGTTTTGTTTGATAAGACTGAGTTAAGACTGACAAGGTTGGGGGATATGATACTGCATGACAAAATACTGGATAACGAGACAAATTACGTGTTAATTGTATTAAAAGTTGAAGGCAGGAGATCCCCTTTAAATCCAAATGTCCTGAACACCTTTAGTTAGCATGCCTTCAGACTCATTATTACATTGGTCTTCTGGAGCTGGAGCTTTAGGATCTGCAGTAGTCACAAGTATTCTTTTCATGCAGCACATCTCCATGCGATTTGATTCTTGACAGGAACATCTGCTTCCACAAAGTTGAAAGCATAAATTGTTCAAAAACTAAAGCATTAACATTTACATTCACTGGAACTAAGGGGCCTAGCCCAAACCCTGAATAACAGCCCATTATACCTCCTCTGCCATACTTTACTGTTGACACTATGTATTCTGGTAGATAGCATTCTCCAGGCAACTGCCAAAACCAAATTTGTCAATCAGACTGCCAGACTCATCACTCCACAAAACACATTTCCACCACTCCAGAGTCTTTACGCCACTATTTTACACCACTTTACACATACTTTACACCAGTCAAACTGACGTTTTGCATTGTGCATAGTGATCTTAGGTTTATGTACATATCTATGGAAACTCATGTCCTGAAGCTTCTGGCGCAGTTTTTTTGCTAATGTTACTTCAAAAGGCAGTTTAGAGCTCTAAAGTCGGTGATGCATTACCCTGAGCTGTGAGTTTGTGTAATCTACCATTTTGTGGCATCATAAATGCTTTCATTTCACATTAAAGGCACACATAGTTGACTGGGGCGGATCACTGAGCTCTTCAGTATAAACCGTTTTGTTGCCATTGTGTGCGTATGGGGATTGCATGGCCACTTTTGTGTGATTGTTTGCAATGGCTGTGGCTGAAACATAATTGTGTCCACATATGTTTGGCCATATAATGTGCCTACAGGCCTTGGACAAATTTAAGAATCTTTGTTCTCAATCATTGCTTAAACGTGCGTGATGAGCTCTTGTTCTTCTCATTTTTTAGGATCATTGATGCTTTTGAATGACAGATAGCACATCTCTGCTGACTTCAGTGCAGCATTACAGTCGAGAATACAGTACAATGAGATTAAGGATAATAAAAGTAATAATGGGAGTGCACTGCCAATAATAACCACAGCAGAAGAAATGGGCTGAGGCTTTGCCATTCGCTCTTTGTCTCCTCCCTGCACGCTCATTTGTGGGGCAAGGAATGTTGGCAAGCCCTGCAATAAGCTCTCTTATTCGCTACAGCGAACCCAAAAGCCCCTTACAGTGCCTCTGAATGCTTGTACAGTATTGCGTGTGTCGGTGATGCCCTATTGTGCAAGCCCTTTTCCTCCCGACCTCGTAGAAATGTGTTTGCTTTGCTAATGTGAACACTTTGTCCAGATTCCTGGAACATAAACAAAAATGGTTACATAATTTCCAAATAGTGCCACTTCAGAACTTTGGCTCCTACTGGACACCGTAGGCCACATTTTGGTTTTCATTGTTTTCTCTCAGCGGTGCTCTTTTTGACGTTATTGTTGTGGAGTATTGATGTGCTGTGATGCAATTGGAAACGTTAATATTCAATGTGGACAACTCCCACGTAAGCAGATTGGCCAGCCAGATTACACCCCATGCTACACACGAGGTGTGACAACACCTCTGGGTGGATACAGTGTTTTCATTCATGAGTTCATGTCTGGCTCGGTTAAATACAGCATGGGTGGCAGGGTCATACTTCTCTTTCCACATTTCATTATAACGCCGTTAAATCACACACAGCAGTGAAGCTTCTAGTAGTTCCTTCCGCGCTAATGTCCCAAGTGAATAGGTGTATCATGGTGAAAACGTCCCATTCAGGAACCATTAATATGATTTGATATGTTTAAAGTTACCTCATCTCATTCAGGATGTACAACCATGACATCATATTTGAGTAATTAAATGTTTTTGAAATATTGAAAAGGTAGGAGTTGTGGCAGTTACATTTTAAAAAGTAAAGGTTCCAAAAAAGGGTTCGAAGAAGGTCTCCTAGAACTGTCGGTCCAAGTCAAGAACCGTTTAGGAGCCTTCATAAATACTTCTTGACTGAGAATCTTTTGCTTATCTCTTAAAGAAGTGGTGCTGTGGAACATCAGATTTTAATATTTTTCAATTATCTCAGATATAGTAGACCGGCTAAGACATGTTAGATTTCACTTATTTCGTTTAGAACTGGAGCTGCAAGGTTAACATTGCTGGAAGTCAATAGTCACCCATAAATGTTAATGTAAATACGTCCCAAAAACTTTATTCGCTTTGCTCAAACAACCACAGTGTGTCACTACACGTGTTATTTTTTATTTATTCTTTTTTTATAGCTCACAGTAAGTCATACTGCATCCTAAATCACATCAGCAAGTCTATGTCACCTTAACGAAGAACTGGGTGCAATCTGAGCAAGTCCTTGTGATTTTTGAGGATTTATTGATAGAGACAAATTAATTATTGACTTCTAGGGTTTCTTAGCAACTTTGCCCTCTCAGCACCATTTTTAAACTAAAGAAGTGATGTCTGATTGGCTAATAATTACATATTGGGTGTGTGGAACATTTGAGGATTGTCAAATCACTATTCCTTTAACATTATACTGTCAAGACCATGAAATGAGTCTTGAAGTAAAGATTGACTGGCCGTAGTTATTGAAATTGATTCTCAAGAATATGACACACATTCATACTTGATCTTCAAGAAGTGTTCCTGAGCATCGACAGGCTTCTTATTGCACTCATTGGGATCTCAGGGTCACAGTTAAGAATCCTGCTCACTCTGTTTTGGTGGCTCTCAGGCAGTAGAGGTCAGGAAACAAGGCTCAGTAGAGATGGACAGCAACTACTGATTTGTATGGGTGGTTTGGCCTAGATGCTATTGTATTGCTTCTTCGCCCCCACAACATTTAGCATCTTAATACTGAGCTTAATATCACAGGTTTTATTAAGGGTTCTTTGGAGTGATGCCACAGAAGAATCCCTTTTATTTGTAAAAGGGCCAAATTTAAGTCCATCATACAAGAGAAAGTCATAAAACATGAGTATCACAAATAGAAGTTTAAAACCTTTTTCTTTGTGATCAGGATTACAAGATCGATCCCCAGCGAAGAGTTGGTGTCCAAGAGAGCATAACTGACCTGTCACCCACTCTCTGAGTGGGTAAGATGCCCTTTCACCTCCCTCATCACTCAGCATGGTGCCAGCTAGCATTCTCCTCCAAGTGTGTTGAGCTGTTCAGTGATGCTGCATTTGAGATGCAGAGACTACCACGTGCTAGCCTTTACCCCCCATCCCCACATGTGATTGGGGAAGTCCTGGTTAGCAGGTGGAACTGGACATAACTAAAATTGTGGAGAAAACTGGAGATTACATAAAACTTCGTCACTTATATCAAACTTTCTCTGTCTTATGGAAGTGCACTTCAGAAAATGTTCTATTTCATTTAAAAGCTGTTATATTGTTATAGGTAAGGTAACCCTTTATTAGTCCCACAGGTTGGAAATTTACAAGTAGAAGCAGCTTATAGAAATAAAATAGAAATAAAAACTATGATGTAATACAATATAATAGACGTAACACTAAGCACGACTATATATATATATATATATATACAGTGGAGGAAATAATTGTTTGACCCCTCGCTGATTTTGTAAGTTTGTCCAATGACAAAGAAATGGAAAGTCTCAGAACAGCATCATTTTAATGG
>JBBJLS010000001.1:26303922-26321428 GCA_037577275.1 Bryconaethiops microstoma
GGGCTGTAGGTGTACACACACACACACACACACACACACACACACACACACACACACACACACACACACACACAGCGCCCCAGAGCAGACATACATACACACACACACACACACACCCCCAAATGGACCAGGTACAAAAACCCCATTCACACATCAGGCCCAACAGGAAGACAAGAAGAAGAAAGAAAGGGGAAATGAAGGGGGGAGCAAAAGAGAGAGAGCAAGAGAATGAGAAAAAGAGAGAGAGACACGGTAGGGGACACAGAATGAGAAAGAGAGAGATGAGATACAGAGAGCAAGAAAAAGAGTGAGTGAGCATGGGACAGCAAAAGAAAGAGAATGAGAGAGACAACAGCAACAGGTCCATCAGACAGAGAGTATAACAAGAAAATGGACAAGGAGAGATAGAAGAAGGGAGTTAGAGAGAGAGCAAGAAAAGGAGTGAGTGAGTGAGACAAGAGTAACAGGTCCATAAATCGGAGAGAATAACAAGAAAACAGACAAGGGCAGAGGGAGAGAAAGAGAGAGGGAGAGAGGGAGAGAGAGAAAGTGGGAGAAGAAAAAGGAAGAGGGTTACTGTCATTGCCTTTATTGCTGTTGATGCTGCTGCTGCTGCGAGTGCAGTCTAGAACGTGCTCAATTAATCATGCAGTCCTTTGGCAATTAGAGGGAAATCTGTGTGTTACAGGTGCAGTAAAACAGGTGAATTTTACACATACATACACACACACACACACACACATACACACACACATACACACATACACACATACACACATACACACATACACACATACACACATACACACACACAGCATGCAGAATAGTGCACTGATCTCAGAGCAGAGAAACTGAGCGGGGTGATTAACTGGTGATTAAATGGTGAAATATGAATATGAAATATTGGTGAAAAAACAGGTGAGGGTCAATCCACGTGAAATTACAGACTGACAGTCTCAGATCTGCTTCATACTTTCAAAAAATAATGTCTATTTGCCAGTATATCAGTGTTCTGAGAAATGAAACATTTTTAAAAAGTGGATGCCTCAAAGTGAATGTGGAATTACTATTAAACTACTAAAGCCACCTTAATGAACATTTTTGGAATAAGAAGGTATACACTGTATTTACCACTTTCTTTACAAATTGTTGAAAATATTTGGATATTTTTGAGTGACCTTTCCATTTATGTCGTCTCACATTTCTCCAAAAACTTCTTGCGAGTAGTGTGTGTGTGTATACATACATACATATACATATATACACACATACACTACTCGCAAAAAGTTAGAGATATTTGGTTTTCAGGTGAAATGTCAGGATGAACCTAAAATGCACTATAACCTTTACAGGTGAAGTTAATGTGACCTTCCCTAAACGTTTGAATGCACCTGTCCAACTGTTCAGTGTTTCAGCACTTTTTACACAACTTGCTGTTCTCTGACAAGGATCTTAATGCTAAAATTCACAACAGGTATTTGATCCATGAATCGACCAATACATTTCCTGGTTCAATCAGAATTAGTATTTAAACCGTCCTCCTCATCATGCTGTTCACATTTTGACATCATGAGACCAAAACGACACCTAATAATTGATCAACAGTACCTCGCCATTGCGAGGCTTCAAACAGGATGTTCTCAGACAGAAGTGGCCACTGAGCTTAGAGTGTCACAATATCATCAGCAGGTTGCTACAGAGATACAGAGAGACTGGAAGAGTCACAGAAAGGCATAGAAGTGGACGTTCTTTGGCCACATCCCACACTAATGACAGCTTCATTGTGAACAGTGCCCTGCGGAACCAGATGATGAATGCCACTCAACTCCAGGCACATTTAAGGGAGGTGAGAGACACCCAAGTGTAACGTCAGATCATTCGAAGCCATTTACATCAGCGTGATCTGCGTGCTAGACAACCTGTAAGGGTACCTGACCACGCCACCAAACACAGGTGTCATCGAGGGAGCATTTACGTTGGATGAGGGACCAGTGGGCCTCAGTGCGGTTCTCTGATGAAAGACGATTCACGTTGAGCAGTAATGATGGCTGCCAACGATGTTGGAGACGTCAAGGAAAGCGCTATGCATCTGCCACTGTTGTCACCAGACAAGCCTTTGGTGGTGGTGGGGTTACATACAGTGTGGGCAGCTGTGTCTAGTCAATACAGAACTGCCCAACACTTTGTGAATGGTACAGTGACAAGCCCATACTGCCTGAATAACATCATTAATCCAGTCATTGTGCCCCTGCATGAACAACACAGGCCTAATTTCATCTTCATGGACGACAATGCTCCAGCTCATTGAGGTCCCATTATTAGGGAACAGCTGCTGGAGACTGGGGTACCTCGAATGGAGTGGTCTGCACTTTCTCCAGACCTGAATCCCATAGAAAACCTATGGAATCAGCTGAGCCGCCGCGTAGAGGCACATAACTCTGTACCCCAGAACCTCAATGACCCGAGGACCGTCCTTCAAGAAGAGTGGGATGCCATGCCTCAGCAGCCAATAAGTTGACTTGTGAACAGCATGAGACGTCGTTGTCAAGCTGTAATTGATGCTCAAGGGCACATGACACGTTATGGAGACAGTGACATTTTTTGTCGTGGTATAGTCACCACTGTTGTTGGCATTTGTTTCAATAAATTGTTCGAGATGAGGAAATCACCATTGCATGCTTCTACTTAAATGCCCTACGTTCATGATATAATATCACTGTAGTGTGAACTTTTTACGTTTTACATAAATTTCACCCGAAAGCCAAATATCTCTAACTTTTTGTGAGTAGTGTACTTCATTTCTGATTTTGAATAGATTTTCCCAGTACTTGTTTTCTGTTACACCCCAACTCTGTGTTTAATTTTAAACAAACTCTGTGGGCACCATGTTACCAGTCAAATTCATAGGATCCCAGAGGTTAGTGTGGCCCCTTGCTGGCTATAAAAGACTGGCTGCTTGAGCAATCAAACTAAATAAAGGCATTTTCCTTTTTTTAACATAGCTTCCTAATTAGTGCCAGATGAAAAGGAGGCGATGGACCCAGTTACAGTCTGGAGAAAAAGAAGGTTCACCTGTGGTTGAATTTGCTGCTGTTTGCTCCATGATATCACTTTCACAGTAATTAATGATAGATGAAGTTTTAATCAAAGCTAATGTTACCTTTCCTTTCTATGGCAGAAATGTTGACTGACCAACATGGAAAACAACTTTGCTTGGGCCACTAGAAACACCAAATCCGGTGGGCCGTATTATTTACTTAACCATAAACAACTTCTCCAGCTTGTCTCCCCCAATACTTGTTCATTTATTAGAAAAAAACTAACAAATCTAGGAACAAACTCTGCTGCTTGATTACAGTATCTGTCATAAAACTGTATTCCCTCACCTAGTGCTGTTACTGCTCCTGTATGTTGTCTCGTAAATAGTTGTACTGTTGCTCTTGTGTTTTTTTGCACACTCTCTTTAGTCCTGTCCTGCACTTGTATATTGTGGTGTTGCGGTTTTTGTTTTCTGCATTACACGTTGAAACAACAATAAACACCCACTTGAAAAAAATGTGAAAAAAAATGTGAAATAATAACAAATTGAAGTTGTTTAGGTTACTTGTATGGAGTGTTGCTCTAGTGTTGGAATATCACTGCTAAAGTGCAAATGTGTGGTCAGATGAAACACGAATGTGTGGTCAGATGTTCTGCAGTGCTCACTTAGACCATCTCACACCAGTGATGACTCTCCTTTTCGCCCTTTCAGCTATGTGTCTTAGAACATCCATGCACAGCTAAATGAATGGCTGTCGGTGAATCACATATGGGAGAACACTGAGGTCCAAGGCCTGACTCAGAAGATGAATCAGACAACCTGTCGTGAGTCGAAGTCAGAGAGGCAGCTGTCTCAACAATAAGGTTACATTTCTCCAGAGTTCCAACAGGGGGGCTTGTTTTCACTCCTTCATTTTGTGGACTACTTTTTTTTTTTTTTTTTTTTTTTTGGGTGCGAGACATTTCACTCGGGCACTGATTTAAGCAGCGGCTTTTAAAAAACAGGTTCAAAAATAAACATGCAAAGAGCTCGAGCGACTGCGAGGAATAACAAAGGCTTCCACGAGTGTAGAAATGCCTCATATTGTTTTAAGTTACTCTGGCACCCGGGAGAAACTCTTAAGGTCATTTCCTGTCATTCAACTCTGAATGGTATCCACTCTCTCTTTTTTTGTGAGTCGTTGGCTGCCAGCAGCACTCTGGGACTGGTTTTATAAATCTGTGTGAGGAAATAACAATAATAGCACTACTGAGGTGCCCCCGAACTAATGAGGGGAGATCATAATAGGAAATTAGATAATGCTAACGCGTGAAAAAAAGAAACAAAAAAACAGACCTCGATGAAATTAGTAAACAGATCTTTTCCATTTGCCATAATGGGTGATTCATGTCCTCGATAATGCTCCCTCAGCCTATTGAGTGATTGGTCTTATGAAACTACTGGACCACCGTCAGATTACAGTTTCTTCCAGAGCTGGCAGATTGCCTTCTAGGGAGCTTTCAGTACAACAAAGCTATTATTGTCACTGTGGTGCTTGTGGAGAGATTCATCTTTTTCTTAAGCCATAACAACCTTTAAATCATAATGATACACAGCACAGTGATAAGGGAGGTTTGGCTCACACTCAATTGTTTTCTAAAGCTAAAGAGCTAGTTTTTCTAGCAAAATTGCAAATACACAAAAGCTAAAACATCTAACATAACTTGGAAAGTAATTTTTTGGCTCTGGCTATATATATATATAGTGTATATAGTGAAAGGAATTGCATTAATAATGTTTAAAGCTTGATTTTCATTGCATGTCTGAGGACTAATGTATCTGAGCAGTCAGAATGTTTGAGGTGTACATTGTTTGGTGAAGGACCCAAAAGTATGATTGCTATTAAAGCCAGAGAGCGCAATAGAGAAGGTCTTTTGCTGGTCGTTATAGAAACTGTTGATCTGATGGTTAGCCAAACATATGAGTCATCCAATTAGACTTCTGAGATCTCATCTGCTGTCACGATATGTGAGGATATTTAGGACTAGTTGCATAATCATTATCACGACTCATGCCTATGTGAACCGGATAGATAGATGAACCAGTCTTTTTTTTTTTTTTTTAGGCTGCATCTCCTCAGGGAATTGCAAAAAGGATCAAGGATGAGACTCTTGAATTATTAAGAACAGTCTTATTTTGTTTGGATGGTTTAGATTGTGCTCAGTTCTGATAAGTGATAGATCATCTAGTGAGTTGTATAGTAAAGATTAAGGTTAGGAATAAAGGTTTGCATTTGGAGCTTTTCCCTGATTGGAGTAAGGTTACATTAACCCTTAGAACTCAGTTTAAAATCTGTGTTTTCTCTCCTACGCACTCACCGTTTGCTGCCTTTTCGCTCAGCATGCCACTGTTCGGCCGCTTGACTTGACTTGATAGCTGAGCTAAACCGAGTTAATTAGGATCTTCTGAGATATTATGAGTCTTAGAACCAGGCGTGCTGAAACTTTACGACATAGATTACCTGGACCTGGGTTAGGCACACATGCTTTAGCTGCACATCACTAACCATCTACAGCAGTCTACCTAAAACAAGAGTTATTAAAGAAATTGGGCTATTGCTCTAGTACTCTCAAGAAACTCTCAGAAGCCTGTGAGACATGAAAGCAATGTTCAACCCACTTTGTGTAGGGGTAGTCATTAACAAGGCCTAGATAAAGGACTTGGTGTACTTAGACTATCGCGGCTCTTGTTTCTGCTATTGTTTTGTCAGGAACCCTCTTCACACCCCCCCCCCCCATTCAGGTTCTTTTCAGAAACACTTGATAGTGCATTAGTCACCTGACTGATTCATTAAAGAGCCCACATCCTACATATCATTTTTCTCCATAGGTTCAAAAACAGCCATAATACATTTTTACATGGCCTCTTTCCAACCTCTTTATGTTCCTTAGAATAAAACTAAATGTTGTTACTGTGCTTTTATGATATGTTAATGATCTCTATTTACTGACCTGTACTGTGAAAAATCAGTCCAGGCTAAAACACTAATTCACTCCTCATTGGGAAAGAACAGAGTTAAACTGCTGTGGGCAGAACAGGCAGATATGTGTAAATGCACAGGATTTTGTGACATCACAAAAGCTATACATTTAAAATGGGTTGTTTTGCAGCTTAGAGTGTGGGCCATACAGACTGGTGAGCGACTTTGAAGCTTAAAAAAATGCTACAGCAAAAGACTTGAGGAAGGTGTGTGCTTTTCCATGATATGTTCGCCTTAAATCAAAGACAAAGGTGAAGAAGAAACCCAGACCTGCACAGTGAGTCACCAACCTGTTTCACTAACCTGAACCCAGATGGAGGTCTACCCATGATCCTCTCATTTCCTCTAAATCCCAACTGAAACACTGGATCCTGTTCAGACTTGTCATTGTACAGTCAACTCCCACTGGTACCAGCCAGGCCTGTTTTCATCTAGAACAGCTTCAGCAGGAATCTCAAATGAAGTGATTAGCAGAGCCCGGCTGATTTCAGCTAGTCTATATGGGTAATGTAACATCTGTGTAACGCTGGCTGATTAGCCCATTATTGCTCAAGTCAGTCGGAGGTTCCGGCTAGTTCTTACGGCTAGTTTCCTGTCGACATGTTCGCTAGAGAACTCTGACTCATTGCAGTGAGGAATTAGTGAGTTCGTTTGTGGGCGTATTTCAGTATTTTTGTATGAAGAGAAATGTCTTCTGTGTTTATACACCATTTGGACTTATATTGGAGTTTTATCTGTAATGAAAAGTCTGAATAGCAATAAAAGAAGACCAGCCAGGGTGGTTCTACTACAATCCAGCGAAAAAGAAAAAAAAAGTATTACTATATAAGATTCTTCCGATTTTACAAAAACAATAATACCTGGACAAAGTTTGTCCGAGAAGTAACGTAAAAATCATTTTGTGATAATTTTGTGAATACTTTGTTGATCCCAACTTGACCCATGCAAGTCTACGGTAACACATTTTATAAAATCTGGCATTCGGTTCAAAAGTTACATTTACAAACATGTCTCCAAATTTAATCAATTGGTGGCGCTAGAGTGCTTGAGGTGGAGACATGAAACATGGTGAAAAGATTCAGGGGACTGTCCCTTTTGCCAAATTTCACAACTTTTTACTAGGGACTGCCATAGAAACCCAAGCCAGAAGATTAATGATAAGAAAAAGAAGATGACGAAAAGGTAGAAACTCACTGGGTTCCTACACATTATTGGTGCATGATCCACAAAATAATGCATTCTCTGCACATGGTCATTCTCTGGAAATTAATGTTACCAGCATGAACAATTCAAACATGTTGTACACATTATCCAATTCAATACACATTACATACATGCCTATTTTGGTACTGATGACTGTGGTGGATTTAAATAGCCTGATCAATGCCCAGGTGTTAAAATGGGGTTGTGGAACAATTACCCAAAACAGTGCCACTGATTTTAAAAGCTTTTGGTATCTATTTTAATTTTACACCGATTAGGGATTTAGTCATTAGAGTAGCGTGTGACCAAAACCACCTCTTTCCCCTTCTGCTGTTAGTTTGTCAGAGTGTCTTGCATTTAACGGTAGTGCACATTGTATCAGGATGCACAAATAAATAAGAGCTGTGACCAGTCAAACTCGAAATAGCTGCCAAAATGGCAAAATTGTTAAATGTAACATTTACAGAGAACTAATTTTTGTTTTTTCTGATGGCTTATTTTGAGGCCTGCCCATAATTAGCCATCTGTAATGCCGGTCCATTTTCCATTATTTTCTTACTTTAAAAAGAGCCACATGCATGAAACTCCCTCAGGGGAAATGTGTGCTGTTCGTGTCCTGTTTGTAAATCATGCATTTTGTGCTTTGAGGTTCAATGCAATATCGGAAATAGACATTTAGACAATGACATCTTTTTGTGTTTGAGTGTTTATTTACTGAGCATCTTTATTGATTTTTTAAAAGTTCTTTTTACTGTCAATTTTATAAAGTAGTCTAAGATACAGTTTTGTGATACACAAAAACGTAGTTTACTATGTAAGATTAATTGTTATTATTATAGATTAGTTAGAAGCACCAGAATGTAACTGCTGCACCATTAGTAACCCCCTAGCAACACCATAGCAAACACCAAGTAATGACCACAGTTACCACATTTTCTTTCGGAAATGCATTCTAGTTATTATTATTCCTTATGGAGTGTCATCTATATTTCATCTTGTATAAAGGGATATCCAAGTAAACTTTATTATTATTATTATTATTATTTTATTTTTTTTGTCATTATTTTTGTTGTTGTTCTTTATAAAATGTCATCAGTATTTCAGTCTGTCACTGAGATGTGGGCGTCTTGAACATACGCTCTATTTAGCAGTTTACTATTGTGGATCTTATGACAGGTATTTTTACTGCTCTGGAGCCAAAAGTTCTGGGGAGCTGACCTGGCCATGTCACTCTTACTGCAATCTGGATGCAGCAAGAGAAAGACAGACAGTATTAATTAAAACTGAAGACTACAGAACTCTCCAGGGAGGGCGGGAGGGAGGAAGGAAGGAAGGAAGGGAGACAGACAGAGAGAGAGAGAGAGAGAGAGAGAGAGAGAGAGAGAGAGAGAGACAGAGAGAGAGAGAGAGAGAGAGGCAGGGAGGGATAGAGAGACAGAGAGAAAGAGTTTGTGTGTGAGAGAGAGAGAGAGAGAGAGAGAGAGAGAAAGAGTGTGTGTGTGTGAGAGAGAGAGAGAGAGAGAGAGAGAGAGAGAGAGAGAGAGGGAGAGAGGGATAGAGAGAGAGAGAGAGAGAGAGAGAGAGAGAGAGAGAGAGAGAGAGAGAGATGATCTTCAATCATCATTATGAGCTCTGGGCTCTGGGCTGTCAGTTTGGACTACTGTGATAATAAGTGCAGGATGGTTTTTTTGGTACGCTGTTGTGCCTGTAATCAGTCATGGCATGTTACATAATCTCACACACTAAAGTAACTTATGCCAGTGTAAAGCTAATGCTGAAACTGATCATTATTGATTCGTTTCATTCCAGCAACAGTATGACGGGCTCCTTTCCCCATAGCTAATGTGATCCAGGGCAGAATCATGTTTTTGTGCATCCATGCAGCACACAGTTGTGAGTGCATGTTTGTTTTCGTACATTTTCAGGACAGACAAAAGCCGAGTAAAGCAAATTGACCCAAGTTCCAGCAAGCTTCTCCTGACTACAAAAAAAATTTGCTCTTGACAAAAAGTATGTCCTTCATTTTCTAAAACAGTTTAAATGAACTGTAGATGAAAAAATAGCTATACTAGCTATAGAGCAAAGCTGGGAATTTAAAACCAGCGTCTACAAAATTTAGAAAAAGGCTGCTCAAGAATGCACAAAGTACACTTTGCACAACTGCTTACTGTAAAATCCCACAGTTTTCCTCTTTATCAAGACACTGGACCTATATGTCATACAATGCCATTACTGGCAATCATCTGCTGTAATTACGGAAAAGAGTGGATTCCACTGTATATTTACACCAGTTCTTACAGTGTCGTTACTGTTTTATTAAAATATCCAACGAATTCAGTGTTTAATTTTACACCATTTGAAAATACCAGCTACTCTTTTACATTGTTTAAACTTTTCATTATAAACGGAAAATACGAAATGGTCCAAAACAACATAAAATGAAATCTCGTTACAAATGGTTTCAGGAGTGCCTGTTTGTTTTGAAAAATGCAGGGGGTGATGATGTTGACAGGGAGATGGGATGGGATAAAAGTGTGGAGGGAAATGGGCTACGATTAAAAGAAGCGGGGACAAAATGGCTCACGATTAATAGTAGTGGGTACGAAATGGGCCACAATGAAAAGTGTTTGGGGGCAAAATGGGCCACGATTAAAAATAACGGGGATGAAATGGGCCACGATTAAACAAAGTTGGTCAAAATGGCCCATGAAAAAAAAAAGTGGGGATGAAATGGGCCACAACTAAAATTAGTGAATAAAATCTTATTACTTTACAGTTGATCTTGTTACTTTAGTGTTAATACAGTGTTGACAGGGAGGTCAGGTTTGGGGGGGCTCAGTTTGGATTTGTCGATCAGTAAGAATGTTGTCTCTCTTTCCGTTAATGACATAAAAAATTTCATTCGTTACTACACTCATCTGACGAAAGGTATCAAAAAGTATTGGGAATGAAATGGTCCAAGATCAGAAGTAGCGAGGACCAAACGGGCCAAGATTAGAAGTAGTAAGGAAGAAATGGACCATGACTAAGATTGTTGGGGACAAAATAGGCGAAGATTAAAAGCAGAGGAGACATTTTCCCAGCATCTCCGGCATAAATTATCCATATTTGTAGTAGATGTGCAATACATATTACATATCCCTCGTCCTGACTTTGTATAACAGTGTGCGTGAGTGTGTGTATGTGTGTTCCCGCTGTGTGTGGCTGGACGGTATGGAGGCTGGAGGTTGCCCGGCAGGTTGTGATGTCTCTGAGATGATGGATGGGTCTGGAATGGCTTGTGGTGAGAAGTGAGGGAGCACATGTGTGGTACGACGTGGCAGGTGGCAAGCGCCGACTTGACAGCAATTAGATGTACAAATCTTTGATTAGGCTCCGGGGAATGGAGTCATTAGCAATGCGGAGTACTCCCTCCCCCCACTTCTCTCTCTCTCTCTCTCTCTCTCTCTCTCTCTCTGTTTTCCCTCCACACTCACTCTGTCTTTCTGTCATTCCTTTAACACACTCATCAAATTAAGCTAGCACCTTTTAACATTATTTAGAGCACTCTGTGTGTGTGTGTGTGTGTGTGTGAGAGAGAGAGAGAGACAGGGAGGGGAGCGACACGGTATGTGATTATGTTTAATTTACATTAGGGGGTAACCGAATATGCCTCATGTGGCCTAAACCACATCCACACAGTTATGCTGAGATCTTGTCATTTCTGGTCATGAAAATTTGTGTCATTCTTTCCTAATGCGATCATACCCCAATAAAAAAAATGAGATCAGATCTACAAACTGCGCCTCAGACTGAGCAAAGGCTGAGATCTGAAAAGACCTTTTACAGAATGAGCGTGTACTTAAAAATCATCGCAGGTTTGACATTCTTTTTCAAATATTTTGTAACCTATTAATGGTTTTGTTTTTTGTTCCTTATAGTCTGACCTGCTGACAAATATAAGCCTCCAGTCTTCACTACACTACTGTAACTTCAGAACATGGTCAGTTTGCCTTGCTTGCCATGTAAGTACTGAATGAGAAATGTGAAGGTGTAATAAGTCTGAGAATTTTGATGGTTAAAATTTCTCACTTTTCATTGTTAATAATGATTCTCAACACTGGTCCCCCCATCCCCTCCACCACCCCAAAGCTGCACCTGTGCTTCTCTGTTCTCACACACCTGGTTTACCCAGGAAAGGCTTATTAATTAGCTGATGAGTTGGATCAGGTGTGCTGGGAGCAGAGAATATATTAAAAATGTGCAGACTGGGAGCTAAAGGTAGTTCTAGTACACTGTTTCAAATACACCCCCACCTTTTTTGTTTAAGGCCTGGAATTTTAAGATGTGTGTTTCTGTGACGACTTGTTCAGTGCTGCAAATAGAAAGACTGGAACATTTGCACAGGTTGCATTTGCATTTTCTGTCATATGTTAAAAAATGGTCATTTCTTGACAGTGTACTCAAGATTTGAAGTTCTTTATTTGTGCTTTAATAATTCTACAGGTCCAACATGAAACGAGGCCCCAGAGTCGACCTGTAAGACTGTGCAATAAAGTTATCAAACTATTTAAATTAAACTAAAGGAAAACATTTAAATAGGCCAGTATTAATATTTGACTGTTATGGATATTTCAGATATTTTAAATGGAAAATCTATTTTTTTTTCAGATATTTGAAATGGAACAAATTTGAAACAAAACATCCTTCTTCTCAGGTTTTTGAATGGAAAATCACTTCTTTTGGGTATTTGAATTGGATGATCACTCTTTTTCAGATATTTGATATAGTAAATCACTCTATCGGGTATTTGAAATAGAAAATGTCTCTTTTCTCAGACATTTGAAATAAAAAATCACCTTTCTTTGCAGATGTTTAAAGTGGAAAATCACTCTTTTTTCAGATATTTGAAATGGAAAATCACTCTTTTTTCAGATATTTGAAATGGAAAAGCACTCTTTTTACAGGTATTTTAATGCAAAGCTCCACATGATTTTTTAGTACTTGTTCTCCTCTAAGCCTGCCGCTCCCTCGTTTGCTAATTAGGACAGCAGGTCTTTCCCTCTCCTCTTCTCTTTTCTCTCCTCCCCTCGTGTGGGCTTGACTGTGGAGAGCCCTCACCATGGAAACTCTGGCTCGGGAATACCCAGCGGCTGCCATGTCTCTTTTCTGTCACTACAGACAAGACAGTGTGTCAGGGAGGCATGAAGAAGCACTTTTCCACCACACTGTCCTCATTTCACTGCCTTCAACCACAACAGGCCATTCCTCATGAAACACATGCAATAAGATATCAAACATTAAACAGTTTACTTACTTTATCACATTAGTTCTCCAAACTACCAGAAGTTATAGGCTGCTTTCAGAACTGTTTAGATTCACTCAAACGCTCTCCTTTTAAAGCAAAGGTGGTTCTTTGGAAGGTTGACAGAACCTTTGACTCCTTGTAAAGTGTTTCAGTATATTTTTTAAAGGAGATGTGCTCTTATTAAGGAGCTTTTTTAAGCTTAAAGCTTAAGTCTAGACCAGGCCTATTAGACTAGCGGCCCACAAGAGCCAGCTAAGCTAACACCACTTTACAACATGTCACTCTCAAAACCCAAAAAATGAAAAATTGATTTGGAAAACTGCCAGGTCCAGAGCGAATAGACGGACAAATATTTATTTGTTTTGCCTGCCGCAATGAGTAATGAACTGGTCTGTTTATTGAGCAACGAATGCATATCTGTCATGAAAGAATACAACGTGAAGAGTTAGAACAAGTCAAATCACGACTCGTTTTCTGCCAGTTTCCAGAGGGCTTGGAGGAATGGAGAAGCAAAGTACAGCGTCTGCTAGTGTCAAGTCGCCCTCGGACGCTTTTGGACGGAACGAGAGAGGGCTATGATAGCATCCCTTCGTGTAGCCTGGACACTCACCAGACAGAAGAGGCCTTTTATCGAGGAGGAGACGGCGAAAGACTGTATGCTTGCTGTCATTGATTAAGTGATTGTTGATGAAAAAGTGAAGGAAAGCGTCTCTTCATCCATTACAAAAGTGTCTCTCTCGGACACATCAACTCTTCGTAGAGTGGAATTATTCGCAAAGGATGTCTCAAGGAAGCTTTTGGAAAACCTCAAAAAAGCTGATGTTATGTCTGTCACTGTGGATGAATCAACTGACAGTACTGACATGGCTCAGTTATGCATCTATGTCAGATTTCACGACGGAGTGCGCATTAGAGAATAACTTTGGCTAAGCACGGGAAATGTTCTGGACTGTTTCTGTGAGCTCCACCAGGAGATTGTGTCTTACCTTCAGGACTGCGTGCATTCATAAACACAGCACCCGAGGCACGGATAACACCCGTCATGACAGATTTCATGACAAAACTGGGAACTTTACGGAGAGATTCCAACGGTTCAACATTCCCATCGAAGTTTTGCACTTTGCTCGTGACCCCTTTTCTATCAAACCTGAAGCAGACTTCATTGTAAAAGAAAAAGAGGTAATGTCTTCTATTGATGAGAGCATTTTTCAGATGGAAGTGGTTGATATACAATCCTCCTTTGTTTTAAAACAGCACTTGCAGTCTGAGGGTGCAGAGAACTTTTGGTCTAACCATGTTAACCAATATCAGTACCCCACAACAAGGAAAGTGGCCTTGCTAATACCGATAATGTTTGGGTCCACTTACACGTGTGAGTTTAGCTTTTCTCACATGAATGCCATCAAAACAAAGGCACGTTGCTCCATGACCAATAAGAAGTTGCATGAGTGTCTTAGGCTTGCCCTTACTACCTATGAGCCAAACTATGTTGAAATAGCAAATCAAGGCAGTGTAATTTTTCCCATTAACAGGCTCAAAATGACAGCAGTGTGATGGATGCTACTGTTACATCACATGAGGAATGGGATGCTGTCTCTGTGACAACAGTTATGTTTTATGTTCATTATTTTGTTTGTCTGTTTTACTGTTCAGCTCTAATACTGTGGGTATGGACCTGCTATGTTTGGAATTGTTTGTCATGTTATGTTGTGAACAGTCCATTTATTTTTGGTCTGAAGCTTTGTTTTATTCATCTTGAATGTAGCAAAATATAAATATGGACCTGTTTAAAAAGCTCCTTATGTGAAAGTATTAAACTTAAAGAAAATGGAGATGTGTCATTCGTTCAAACTAATATAATATCTATTATCATCAAGAGTAATTTTTTAACCATTAGTTGACAAATATTCTGTGTGGCCCTCGAACCCCCAGTGATTTTCATATTCGGCCTTTTTGCTATTGAAGTTGAGTAGCCCTGGTCTAGACCATCTGAACCTTCATGTTTGACAGTGTAGTTCATGTGCTTATAAAAGCTCTTTCCTCACTTAGCGAAATTCTTTTAACCCTTTGATTGCAAGCAGCATGGATTCGTGCCAGATATGCACCAAATCATGGGTGCTGGAAGCATTTTTAATGTGGGGGGCAGGGGTGGTGGTGGGTGCGCCAGGCTCTATGTCTCGGTTGTAGTCCGGGAGTGTGATGCGCAGCGTTCTATGTTTCGGCAGTAGTCCAGGACGGAAAAGTGGGTGGTATGCGCACTGATCTCTACGTCTGGATCGTTGTCCGGGAGGGGAATGAAACAAATGACTTTGAATGGTTCTGGCACCCATTGTCATCATACAGCCTAACAATTCCTTTATGGAAGTTCCCTGGTTTGTGTTGATGCTCGAGCTTTGTTTGGTGTTCCTGTGTCGCAGAGATCCAAAGTTATTGTAATTGAAAAATCATGTAATAACAATATTCACTGCTGGGGTTTTAAAAATGGCGTCACATGCAAAGACCCTTAATGAACAAAAATGACCAACTTTCTTTTTATTTTAGGTTTTAGGTCACAAGATCTTTGAACCCGGGAGAACTTTCAGGATAGTCTCCGCCCACAAGTGGATGGGGAAACCCCACAGAGGGAGGGGGTCCAGAGAGCGGCCGAGCGAAAGAACAGCAAACGGCGAGCCTGTAGCGACTGTTTTATTGTTTTTATTTGTCGAAATAAGATTTTACTAATAGAGTCTGAGTTCTAAGGGTTAAACTCAGAGGTCCAAAAGGGTCTGCAGATTTTTATTCTTGTTAAACATCGGATAGCAAGTTTCCTTTATAAGATGAAAGAATCTGTAACAGTGCATGTCTGACATCCTATTAACTGGTTTTGTGGTGATGCAGAATCAGATTCTAGACTGTCCTTTTACTTTAAATGCACTAGTTAAGTTTTTAATCACATAAAATCATTAAATATCTGCCACTTATCTGGTGATCCATATTATATTTATAAAAGGTGGCTTTTTGTAAGTCAGTGGTGGTAAATAAAAATATGACTAATAAAGGCAATGAAATGGTGAATGTACTGTAAATGTATTTGTTAGTAAATAACACTGGGTGTATTTTTAGGGAATATTTAGTGAGCAACACGCAAATATTATTTTTTGTTATACGATCCCAAGTTGCTGGGTAATAGGCTTTAGACTTAATGACCTGCAGTTTAAAGGGTTAATCCTTTTGAATTTACGGTGGGAGTGTGTGTGTGAGTGAGTGTGGTGTATTTTCAGGCCTCAGTAGTGTGAATGCTGGAGTGTGTGGTCCCATCTGAGCTCTGCTTTCTCTGAAGACCTCTGTCAACTGAGCCCCACTCGCTCGCTTTCAAGGGAATCTGTCACCGTAGCAATATGGCCTTATTCTCAACCACAGTCCCACTGATCTGGCACTGGATCTGCTCACTGAGATGTGATGTACACAACCAATCAAAAGTTTTGGGACACATTTGCATGTCACTCACTTAATATTTACTTAAACTACACTCAATATTCTTTGCTAAAAAATACATTTACAGTATGTTCACCATCTGAGTACCTTAACTAGTCAGAAAATGTACATTTTCTATATTCATCACTACTGACCTATAAAAAAGCAACTAATACAACAATAATATGGATCAGCAGACAACTGTTAGATATTTAATGAGCTATTAAGTGATGAAACGGTTAACTAGGGCATTTAAAGTGAAAGGGCAGTCTAGAATTTGTCTCTGCATGCACGGTTACATGTTCTTTCCATGTTATAAAGGAAACTTGACATATTATTTTTCATTTTCCAAGGTTTAACGAGAATAAAATCTACAGTTTATTAAATAAATGGAGAAGTAATAAAACCTGTGGTGTGCCAGAACTTTTGACTGGTAGTGTACATACAAGAAGCAACATGCAGATTAATTTGTCATATTTAATGAGCACCTAATTTGCTGCTTCTCCACACACTGTCCTCTTGTTTTTGTGAAACAGATCATCAACAAAAAATATTTCAATAAGGCCACAGCTCAGTGATTAATTGCCTTGATTGTTCTGAAGTCATTTCCTGCTCTCCGCTGTTTTGCTCGATTTCCTTGCACGCCACCTAAATCAACTTCCCTTTTCTATGCTGGCACAATAGAAAAGACAAACAGCTGTGGCTGATTATTGACTGTTATTCAGTAAAAGAGAAGTAGCTTCTGGAGAGTTATATGTATGTGGCTAGTACTAAACCCATTGACCTCATTCACAATATAAACAGGGAATAATGAAAGGAGTACGCATGGATGTTTGGGCTGCATGTAGATATAATGTATTTCATCCTGTTGTCAGATCAGTTGGCAAATGCCAGTTTGATGGTTAAAAACAAAATCAACTTTCCATCAAAACATTTAATGCTCAACAACATACAGTACTCTGCAAAAGTAACAAAATCACAAAACACAGGTCTTTCTAAAGTCCATAACCGCACTCTGTCACAGTAAAACATTTGTTCTCATTTCTTTCATTTAATCTACTGTATATGCCAAAGATAAGACAGTTTGTGAGGCAGAAAATAGTATTTTTGCACCAACGAAGAGATTCAAACGACATGTAAAGAAATGAGGTTGGCTCAAGACTTTTGCACAGAATTATATATATACAGTACCGTGCAAAAGTCTTAGGCACCTGGGGAAATTATACTTAAAACCTGTTTACTACTGGACAGTAGTGTTTAGTTAGTGTTAAAACATTAATATTACAATAAATAGAATTAACATTATTACAGTAAAGAGTGGTTTTATGTGTGGCAAAGTGTTCTGATAACCATTTCCAGACCTCTTTCCTCATGGAAGTCCAATATTCATTTTAGCTGCTATCAAATACTTGGTTTGGCTCATTTTCCTTCATTAGATTAAATTAGGTGCTGCTTATGGAATTTTATAAATCCACACAATGACTGGAGGCAATGAGCAGAAATC
>JBBJLS010000001.1:26323433-26337379 GCA_037577275.1 Bryconaethiops microstoma
ATACATATATATGATTGTGAACCAAATAATTTCTGTACATAAGTTAAGAAATGTAACAGTTCATTTCAAAATAGTTCACATCTTCACTGCTTTGTCCCACTATGAAAGTGCAATGTCTTAATTTATAGATTCGTTTCTATAAAAATTGGTCCAAACCCCTCAATGTAAATAAACAGATAATTTTCTTTACTCCAAATTTGATTTAAATTACATATTTTTATATATTTTTTCTACATTTAGGTTTAATTTAAAAACCCCTGCTAAATACAAGAATAACAGAGTCAGTTTACAAAAAAAAAAGCTTTACATGTAAAAGGTCATCTATGGTCTAATTACTTCATATTCTTTTTTCATAACATCAAAATTTCTCCACAACTCCAAAGTACATGAAATATATCGTCATCAGTAAAAACAAACCGAAGGTAACAAAAATAATAAAACGACGTACAAGAATGCATAGGTGTGAGCACTTGCTGAATTAACAAAGCAAATACAATACAGATCAGGTTTTATCCACATGTGAAACATTTATACAGATTGATTATTAGTAGAAGAGATCGGCGATACAGTCTGTTTGCTTTAAAATGAGTGGCCTGCACAAAAAAAGTAGAATTCATAGGTTAAGCGATAATTTTCTATAACAGACTTGCGCCAGCTTTCAAGCTACTGCCTGTGTGTGTGTGTGTGTGTGTGTGTGTTTGTGTGTGTGTGTGTCCCACACTAACCTCCTGATAAAGAACTAAAATGTCATTATTTGAAGACAGAGCACTTCTGTGACAACTTCTAGGGTCTGACCTTTAAAGAGTAGCCACTGCACAGCACTTCAGACTGCAGATGCTTTCAGATGATGTTAAAATCGCTTGTTATGTAAGTCAGTATTCAGAAGTCTTGATTGGGTAGTTCAGCCTGCGAAATGCATTCAAGTCGAATGGTTATGTGCTGCTTGATTCACCAGGATGCCTCAGGACACCCTTGGATTTTACAGGGCCAGGTTTTTACTTTTAGAAACTTGCAGTTAAAAATCATCCCAAAAAAGTGCTAAAACGTAAAAAAAACCCAACAAAAAAACCCCCTAAAACAATCAAAAAAAGCAGCTACGTCCTCGTACAACCATCTGGAACGTACAAACCTTTCTTTTTGTTTTATTCCACCATTGGGATCTAGGGATAAATTTTAAATTGGAAATTCATTATTTATTTCTGTATTTTGGACCTTCATATCTGACTAATTTGGCTTTTCTTAACCTGTCCAGAACCTTTACAGGCTTTTCTGAATGGTTTAAAAATACAAAAACCTAAAAAGACTAAAATGGTTTACTGAATCCGGGACAGATCTGTGTGTTGAGTTACTATAGTCTTCTGGAGGCTCAGTAGGGAAATGTATTACATGCTTAGATCCACTATATCCAATGCATCCAGCCCCTGTTCTGCTTTTCATTAATTCATTCGCTCTTTGAGCTCCAACTCTACACACCTGCCAGTCATAATCTTCTCCTCCACATAGCCAGACCAGTCGGTGTCAAACCCCAAAGTGGAGACACTGACATTTCACCAAGTGTAACAGAACTGAAAACAGTAACTGCTTTGAACTAACAGTAACTTTGAAGGCTTTGCTCTGAAGGCTTTTCTTCATTTTCTAGGATGTTTTCGCTCTTCTCCCAGCTGGGCTCTCCTGAAGGCTGATCCAGTGATTCAGACAGAAGGTTATGAATTGCCCCCCCTGGCTTTGCCAATATGTACAAAAACTAGAGGTGTCGGAGCGAATAAAACAAAACAAAAGCTTGTGGGTTTCAGAAAGGTACGAGGATCATGAGAAGCGATATTGAATCTGATCCCCACTGGCACTGAGGACTTGCTCAAACAGCCGTGAACGGAAAAAATAAAGGATAAAAGTCAGAACGAAGGCAGTGGGGCTACTCTGTCAACCCTTAATTAAGGCATCTTTTTTATATATCGTTACATTTCAAGGCAACACAAACTCAGAACATCCCAAACATATTGACATGTACATCACAGTGCCTGCAATTTCGAGAGAAAGCAACGGAAAAAAAACAAAAAAAAAACACATTTGTGATAATCTGCGACGTGATTCAATCACATCTCTTCTCCTTCACTCTAATAAATAAACAAATGTAAATAAATCTCCCTACGCTTTCATAAAGGCAGAGGACTGTAGCTTGTCTGCCAACAACACAGAGGGAGGCCCATTCTTTGCTGTCACACTGGCTAGAGCCTACCTGCACTGTAGTTTTTAACTACACAATTAGCCATGATCACAAGACTCTCATGTTTGGGACCCTCGTGAGAAATGTTAAAGGACACGTCCAGCAGTTCGTCAAAATTTCTCCACTCTTTCCCACCTTGTTTTTGAGTTTTTAAAAGTGAAATAAGTTTGCGGAATCAAAATTGCGGGATCAAAATTGCATTCCATGGATATTTATTCTTTAAAATGTGGAATAGAATGTGGGATGGACACCCCAGACGCCAAAACAAACAAACAAACAGAAAAAACCCCCACAAACATTTATTTATTTATTTATTTAGCTCGCTTTCAGGCTAAGATCATACAGAAACTTTGAAAAAATGGATGGACTTGTCCTTTAAAGACCCCTAAACACTGCTGAAATATGCATTATACACAGCTTAATCTAACCTCAGCGAAAGCCAACCGTACACAATAATAACAATAAAATCTCAAAACAAAATCTCAAATATATTTTATAACTTTATGCTTCTGCCATATGTATTTACCATGTATTTACAGAGAAATGTGGAACCGTGTACACAGTCTGAATGAAAAGCACCCTTGCGAGTGAGAATGAGCCAACAGAAGTGTCAAGTGTCAGATCCAGTTTCTTTCAGATTTACAAAACCTGTTAAATCTGCTGCCCTGATTGTTGAATTCTTTGTGTAAACGCTCTGTACAAGACATAATCGCAATACACTCTTTTAAAAATGTAGTACATCTGCCCCAATTCGAAAACACAGAGAACAGAAACTGTTATAATGTAACATAGTCCGAGAAGGCCCATTGCTTTTCCAAACGTCTTACAGGTCCTGCGGTGGAGGACCTTGTCCAGATATGACTATATACACACACTCATTTTCTGGATCCAGTTCTGTTTCCCAGTAAGGCCAGCTGTGGAATATCCAGGGCATTTAGCACTGCATTCAAACACTAAAATGCCCAGTGGGAAGCTAAGGGCAACATTTTGAGCTCTAACAGCACTAGCTCTGACAGAAAAGAGGACAGATTATCACGCAATGGTCAATTTAAAGGGCTGTGGAGCATTAAGGGTCTGATTATTATTCTAGGAAATGTTAACTGATCACAGTTTGGATTTAATAGAGAATCTGATTGTACTGATAATCATGTTGTTAATTGTGATGCATGTTTGCATATGTTTAACTATGTATGTGTGTGTGTGCACACTTGTGTGTGTGTGTTTGTGTGTGTATGTTTTATGGCTGGTATGTGGGCCATGGTTTCGGACCATGCCGTTTTTTGCCCTGATTTGACCACTGGTTATCCGAAGCGAGTAAAAAGGCAGCGAAATAAAGCACATGTGATTTGGCTAAAGGAGTTCAGGCACCTGGTTTGGCACTTGGTTTGAAGGTGCGTTATAACGACAGAGCAGATGCAGCCTTCTGCTCCTCGCTGAGCTAACGTCCTTGGCAGTATGCGGTCGTGTCAGAGCCACAGCAGAGCAGAGGGAGAGCAGGGAGAACGTCTTTGATGTGAAGCGGGAGAAGAGTTCATTGCTTGAATGGGGGTGGCCTCCTTGGGCTGTTTATCTCCAGTCTGACAGGCAGCAAAATTTTACCTGTAAGAAAAGAGAGTAAGCACTTAACTGATTGTGGAAAACAAGTAAGGCGAGGCAGACCACGACACCAAACCGAATGGTCTGTTTCATTGCAATCCTTTATCATATGTTAGGACAAAATTAAAATGATGGTCTAGTCAAATATCCAATCTACCTCTTACTCCATAGGTAGCTGGTCAGACCATGTACAAATTGGATTAGTTTTATAGGAGGATGAATAAAATGACAAAAATTTACTTGCAGTAAAAGTTTGTTTCTAGTGGGTTGTATTTTTTCTGAACTTGGATGTTTGCATCGCAAATGGACATATGTAAAGAAATGTCCATCTTTTATTATCCTTTACTGACTGACTTCTACTGCTCTCAGTGGAGAAAACATTGACCAAGTAAATGGTTGAGAGATTCTTTCAAAGAATCCACCATTTCATGATTTACATAATATTTAATGGGACAGGAATGATCAGACCACTGCAGTGAGTTTGGCCAAGTAATTTTTCAAAGGATGGCAAAAGCACCTACACATTACACCTGGGCAACTAAAATCACTTGGAGAGCCCCTGTTAAAAGGCATATACCTATTCCATGTGCTGTGGTGCTTGGATGTTTGTGAACCCTTTAGAACGTCTGCATAAATATGATGTAAAACATAAGATTTTCATAAAAGTAGACAATTAAACAAAAAAGACAAAAATATTACACTTTTTCAAAGATTTTTACATATCTGTAAATGGCAAAAGTA
The DNA here is from genome assembly GCA_037577275.1 of Bryconaethiops microstoma. Lineage (NCBI taxonomy): Eukaryota > Metazoa > Chordata > Actinopteri > Characiformes > Alestidae > Bryconaethiops > Bryconaethiops microstoma. The sequence goes on from JBBJLS010000001.1 coordinate 26,327,995, forward strand.
TGTGAACCTCTAAGATTAGCAGTTAATTTGAAGGTGATATTTGAGTCGGGTGTTTTTTAGTCAGTGGGATGACATTCAGATTTAAGGGAGTTCCAGGTTTATTTGAAGAACAATGATCTATTAAAGTGCGATTTCACAGCTCATGTTTCTCAGGACCTCAAAAAGACTTGTTGATGATCATCAGGATGAAAAATGTTGCAAAATAATCTCTGAAGAATTTGGAGGATGGATGGAGGATATTCAAGACCATTGTTACTCTCCCCAGGAGTGGCCAATCAACAAAGATCATGACAAGAGCGAGAAGTGTAATAACCAGGTCACAAATTGTAGCTCCTAAGCAACTAAAGGCCTCTCCCACATTGGTTAATGTTAATGTTCATGAGTCAACAGACATGAGTCCGCCGTCAAAAAGAACATCACTGCCCTTCTACAGTTTGTTAAAGAGCATGGGGACAACCCAGAAAGTCAATGGAAAAATGTTTTGCGAAAAATACTTATGTTAGGAGAACAAAAAATACTTCATTCCAGTACAAGAACCTTATCCAATATGTGAAACATGGCAGTGGTAGTATCAGCTTTGGAACTTTTTTGGTGTATTTGGGTTTGATTTGTAATCTGTCCATGAATGGAACCTGAGAGAGGGTCATGCAGCAAGACAACAACCCTAAGCATATGTCATTCAACCAAAGAATAGTTAGAGCAGAATATACTTAATGTTCTGGAATGGCCAAGTTAAAGTCCTGATCTAAAGCCAGTAGCAATATTTGGGAAGGACCTGAGACAAGCAGTTTTTTTGAGGAAACCCAAAAACATGCCAAAGATGAAGCTGTTCTGTATAGAGGAATGATCTACTATCCTTCAAACCGATGTGCAGAACTGTTACTGGAAACGTTAGGTTGTAGTTCTTGCTGCACATGAGGTTCATGCCAGACACTGAAAGCATAGGTTCACAAACTTTTGGCACTCACAGATTTGTAATATTGCCATCCGTATCATTATGATAGTATCATTTTTCTCAATGGACAACTGGAGTCCAGTTAGGACTGCTGTGAAAATGTTTTAGTTAATTAAACAGAAATATAGAAAGTTCAAACTTTCAAGCACAACTTTAAACATTATTCTGCCCAAACTGAGCTCAAGATACATTTAGTATCTACAGTTTGGTTCCTTAGTTTTGCATTGAAGCTTTGTGACTTATAATAAAAGCGTTTAACCATCAGTTTACCTTTATGCAAACAGCCTGCCTAAATTATTATTAGTCTTAATCCATGTTAAATAATCTCAAATACACTCACTTGTGTGGTTTCTGATTCTGTATGACATACTGTTAACAAAAGTAAATTGCATATATAACAACAGTTTTAACACCCATTTTTTGTTTCATAGACGACGCTATGTGTAAAACTAAAGACACCCCAAACATGATTTTCTACAGCCTTGGACACTGCAGAGGTATCAGCTACGTGTGTGTGTGTGTGTGTGTGTGTGTGTGTGTGTGTGTGTACAGGTTTGTGTCCTTACCCCGACACCCAGCTGTGAGTGGTGGTCTTGACACCGTGTGGTGGAAACCCCTGCTGGCTCGCCATGGGGTCAAAGTTGAAGTCAAGCGAGTCTCCATCCATTAGAGTATCATGCAGGATGGACTCCATGTCACACTCGAATCGTTCCACGGGCATGCCGTCCAGATCGCTGGGCAGTTTCTCCATGTGCTGCTGGTGTTGATGCTCGGGTGGCAGGCTGTGGCCACGGCTGTACCCATTGCCATTGAGACTGCAGAAGGAAAGTCCTCCTCCTCCGCTCAAGTGACTGGATGCTCCATATTGCATCTGCATGGCTGATTTGATTGGCCCAAGGCGCCCACTTACACTCCCATGGCTCATGTTGGTTAGGGGGTGCAGCGTGCGCCCGTTCATGGCCGCTGAGGTTGGTGGAGCCTGGCTATGCATTGTGTGGGGGTGAGAGAGGGTGTGAGTGTGAGTGGCCCCACCTCCCATGAGTTCACCCCGGGTGCCTGTGTAAGGGGGCAACAAGCGGCCTGCTGAATTGGTAGATTGGGACACCACTGTATCCACAGACGGCATCAGGTCTGCACCATGTGGCTCAGAATCTGAAGTCAGAAGCTCCTTCAGCAGTCCTGCCGTGCAGTTAAATTGGGCCATGGTTCCAGGACCGCCTCCAAAACTGGCCTTACTCTCTGGCAGTGGCTGCATGGACATGGGGGACAGGCTGCTCATGCTTGCCTGGCCGTACAGGCACTTTCGGTAGTCTTGCTGTGGTTGCTGGTTGACGGCAGCCAGGCCTGGTGAGGTGTAAGGTGGGTATCCAGGGCTGCTCTGCATGAGAGATGAGGGTGAGGACTGGTTAGAGCCTGTCCCAGGACCTCCTGCAGGCCCCACAGCCGGGTTCTTGGGCGAGAGCAGATTGAGGTTGTCCAGGAGATTCTCCATCACGTTCTCCGAGCTGCTGTGGCCCAGGGAGCCGGTCATCTCAGAGAGACTTGGTAGAGTGGAGGTCATCTTGGCGCCAGAGCCGGGGCCCGAGTAGACCATGTGCATGTCCGAGTCGCCCAGGTCGTCCTGCTCTGACATGAATGGTGAGAGGCGTCCGCTGACTGTGCTGGCATTGGAGCTGGTGCGAGGGCGGAAGGCCGTCCAGGCATCAAAGTCATCGTTGCTGTGGGAGTTTGGGCTGCCAGGCCACTTGCTGTACTGAGAGTTTGGGCTGTCTGCACCCCCATCGGGACCACCCTGAAGAGCCAGCTGTGAAGATCAGGAAAACAGTCAACACACACAACAGGCACTATAAAGAATAACGAAAATAGCTGCCACATTTTATTTTAAAACACCAGGCGGTCTTTATAATGTAGGAACGTTTCATGAGGAACAGATTCAAGCAATGTATTCATAAATCACATTATGTTTTCTTGCTTTCAGTGGTGAAGATATCCTCATGAATGTATGCCTTGTTGGTGTAAACATTATAAGTGCATGACATCTAAAGGCTTTCTCAGTTCAAGCATTACTAAATATGTCTCCAATGTGTTGACCTCACAGGATTACTGCATGAATAATAGTTGGCCAGGACGCGAGGAGGCGGATGAGGACAGACTTTGGCAGCGTACCTTTTTCTTGGCCGCACGCCCTCTGCTCTTGGCGAACTTGCCGGTGTTGTCCATGGAGGCGGCGCGGCGGCGAGGCGACTTACCGCTCTTACCACCTTCAGGGTTGAGCATCCACCATGAGCTCTTCCCCGTCCCCTCATTCTGCACCCGCACAAAGCGGCTGTGCAGGGACAGGTTGTGCCGGATTGAGTTCTGGGGAGGAAAAGAGTAAGAGAGAAAGGGAGGGAAGAGAAAGAGAGAGATTGTTATGACCAGCATTTGCCCTTTTTCCAGTAAATTCTGCTCTGACGGTAAATCACCACAGTGCAAATCCTCATAGCAGCTGTTTTCTATTCAGCTCCCTCTTTTCTCTTGACCTTTTCTTTCATATTTGCACCCCCTTCTGCCCAATTCAACTTAACATCCCTCTGTCCATTCGACAATAGTTAATAAATTCTCGGTCACTTTGACTCTTTAATGTACAGTAGTCACCCAAAATCATAAACAAATAAACACAAATATTTTACAACATTCACAAGTAGTGAAAGGTAAAAGCATCACTGAGTCTCTGGTTTTTCATTTTACTACACATTACGAAAGCCATGAAAGTCAACAAATGTTATTTATAGGTCACCAGTCCTTGCAGCGAGCTGTTTATTAATAAGCAAGAAGAGACTATCTTTAATCAAAAGGGAAGTCATAGAGATACACACTCCATATGCAAATTCTGCATGTATTCTCTTATCTGCCGAGTGACATTAAAAGGCACAAGCTGAGTTCACTTATAAGTGGGATGCCATTTACACCAACCAGAAGGCTTGGGCAGGTAATAGAATCCTCTTATTTGGATAAACGTGTGGAAAATAGCCACATTAACGGTTAGCCCTACTACTCTAAACCCCCTGTGTACTAAGTCTACATTAACATAGGATATCATATCACCTTACATGTTTATTAGTTCAGTTATGGTCATATACAGTACAGTATGAAAATCTTGCGCTACCCCTCATTTCTTCATATTTTGCTTCCAAATAGCAAGACTTGTAGGTACAAGTACAGTTCTCCAGGCTTCCAGAATAGCTTTCAAAGACTCTCATTTTCAGTCCAGTCCCCAAACTTGACTAGTTTCAGAGGAATGTTTTTTTGTTTGTTAAGCCACACAGTGACCTACGTATGAATCATCCAAGCATAAGAAGGCACATCTAACTTAATGTTTGATTCAGTCAAGAAATAGGTGCAGATGATTTCAGATGATCAGGCAGTGATCAGTATACTGGTGGTGCTGAATGCTGAGTGGTTGGAACTCTTTTATTTAGGCACCTTTAGGCACTTTGTAGCCTGTCACAGTAAAATATTGGTTTCCATTTCTTTCATTTAATCTCCTCAATATGCCAAGAATAGGTTGATAGGCATAAAGCAGCATTTTTTTGTACCAACAAGGTGATTCAAAGCAAAACATAGGTGACTCAAGACTTTTGCACAGTACTGTGTGAGTAGCGTTTTGCCATGAAGTGTTTTTACATGGCGTGTATGAAATAAGTCAGTAAATTAACAACAGGTTGTCATACCAGCTGTAAATTAGTTTTTACTGTTATTGACAGCTAACCCATCACTTGGAACTGGCCTAGTTCTCAAAGGGTGATATTAATATTGTTCGCATTTTAATCTTATGGCTTATTAAATGCTATAAATCATTCTGTAATTACTGTGAGACTAATATGTAATTTGTGTAGCTATGAGAGTGAGGAGAGTGTGGGACTACAAATGGGCTCTTATTTTTATGGTTATATATTATATATTATATTAGTTTGCCCTCTAGTAAAAAAAAGTGATGGAGTTTAAAAAAGAACGGATGCCCATGCCAAGGTCATGTGGCCGTACAAATATTGGTCCACATGTCATTGCCAAGTAAAAAAGGGGAATCTTTATTTTTCGTCCAGTTTGCCGGTCACACACAATAGCACAAAATATTTGTATTCCACAAATGGATTTGTTTGGCCATGGCAACAGAGCATTTCAAAGACAACTCAAAGGGTCGCTTACAACGTATAAAAACTCATACATAACATCGCAGCTGTGTTCTCCCCCGTCATACTGCAGGATCCCAGGGATACGCACTGCAGGTAAACATTCAGGTGGTCGGGCACATACTACTTGAGTTGTCATAGTGATCTTCATTAGGGCTAGTTCTCAGAGAGTCGAATAAAACTGGGCATTTTTGAGGCACTGGCCTAATGGGATCTATTTTAAGGTTGTTAATGGATGGGTCGGGACGTGATGATGATGATTCGTGGACTAAAAAGCTTTATGTTCAAGCCTTGCTATTGAGAGAGGGGGGAAATGTGTGTGCGTATGAGTTCTGGATTTGTGACAATACTCATTAATAAGATATACTGTGACGTTAAGCTACTTGGGGTGGTGGCCTAGTGGTAGCATACTTGCCTCTGGACCAAGAGGTCGTGGGTTCAAATCCTACCTCCAGCACACCACCACTGGGTTCCTGAGCAAGATCCTTAACCCCAAGTAGCTCCAGGGAGACTGCCCCCTGTAGTAATGGATAAAAAGCGTCTGCTAAATGCCGTAAATGTAAATGTATATCATTCCAGTGTGCCGTGAATGTGCATATCTTTTCTACTGCATGTTTTCTAAAGAGCCTGAAGTCAATTACAGGATCTCCAAGACCTCTCCCTCTCTTCTCTTTACAAATAATTAAATTCAAATCTTTCGCCTGTGATCATTATCAGCAACATGGCATTATATCTGTTTGTTCCATAAGCACCCTCAGGGCGAGTGGAGGAGCTTCGTTCGCTCGGCTCTCTTTAGCTCTGACCCTAAAGCTGTTTGCGATCCGAGAGGAGTCGAGAGGGGATTCAATTTGCTGTGATGACGGGCTAATAGTGTTTAATGAGCTGTGTTTTGGCATGATGATGTCTTCCGGAGCTTGTTTGTGGAGCGAGGTGACGTGACACCACCCATCTGCAGAGCACCAGCGAGAGAATGTGTGTGCATGAGCGAGGGAGAGGGAGCGAGGGAGAGAGAGTGTGTTCCTGTCATGTTTAATAGAGGCAGATTTGCCGAGCTTTCTCTGAAGGCTCTGGGAGCAGAGCGGTATCTGGACTGCAGCAGTGGCTCGGCTCCGCTCGCCACACATCACAAACTTTATCAGCGCTGGGCCACCGGCGGAAAAGCTTTTAATGTGTGTCTAAGATGCCAGTCATGAGCTCGGCCTGCTGGGTTTGTCCTGAAACGAAAGTCAAACTGCACCCGTCGGACCAGAAATTATCGACCCGGCGTCATGTGTGTCCAGGCCAAGACTTTTAAGAACGTACAAGAGTGCGTCAGCCAAAAGCTGCACATTTTACTTTACTTTAATCAAAACAGTATTAGATTAGCTTCTACCATCGCATTTTCTCTCTTTTGAGGTAAGCTGCAGTGTAGTCGCTTTTTATGGTTTAGAAAACTATATATTGTACATATATACACAATCAGAAGAAACCCTATATATAAATATGAACAATATCTGAACAATATCTTTTTCTGGTGAAACTCTGGTCAGAGGTTAGTTAGAGATATTGGGCTAATTAGTAAGCCCTAGTATAGCAATATGGACCACGTTTTCCCTCACCAAACTGTACATTTATAATATCTCCTGTTCTCTTGTATAGAACTAGGGGTGTTTATTAAGGACAAATATGGACTAATGTTTCCTATTTCAGCATATACATACATTTATTAATGTGGTTTACAGGCTAAAATCTCTTATACTAGTGGATATGGAATTTACTGAGACTGTTTATGGACTAATATCTCCTATTCAGGCATATAGATTCATTTATTGATGTGGCTCATGGACCATTGTAGCATATATGGACATTTTTTGAGGTTGTTTATGGACTAATATCTCCTATTCTAATGTATTGGAACATTTACTGATGTTTATAGAAAAATATCTCTCTTATTCTTATTGATAAGACTGTTTACTGTGGCTGTTTATGGACTAACGCCTCCTACTACAGTGTATAAGACTCTTTACTGTGGTTGTTTACAAACTAATATTTCCTATTCAAGTGTATAGGGTTGTTTATTGTGGTTCTCTATGGACTAATATCTCCTGTTCTGACACAAACACGAAATGTAATGACATTACAAAGTGTGAAAGTCTTCATTTAGAGCTGAAGGGTTTTAAAAAATGGTGATATTTCTGATGGTCCACTTTCGTGAGAGTAAATAAGCCTAGCTGTCTACACTCCTGCAGGTTGAGTCAGTCAGCGGTCAGAGGGAGACGACATGGTGCCCCACTGGGGATTTTATAAAATGTCCACGCTTCCTCAGCTCGATATTAACGCTTCGCTTCACAGCCCTAGGTACTCAGTCTCCAACTCTGACAATTTAGCTTAGCAACCTGGCGGGAGAGCTTAGCAGAGTAAGCCTGAGCTGTAAACTGCACTTTGATTCAATAATTGTGCTCAGCCTGTTCTTACTATTCAAGATCCATAAGGTGTGACTAATGGTGACCAAAAAGCAGGAGGTTGGGTCAACACAAATGGGTCAGGATTATCAAACAAGCACTTAAAATACATTTGAATGCCAGCAAAAGTCGATGGGGAGGGGGCTGTCCTTGGCCTTCCAAACACTGAGAATCAGCATTCAGTTACCTAACTGAGTATTCAAAAATCAATGCATGTGCTGCTTATAATGCATTACAACATATACCAAAAGTATGTGGACAGCCATTCTAGTAAGGCCAGGCAAGTCTATTTGTATGGCGCTCCATCGTACACAGAGGTCATTCAATGTGCTTAACAGAGATAAAATAAGCACAAAAGGATAAAAAGTAAAGTAAGCAATAAAAGTAACTACACAATTAATATAGATTAAAAGTAGGATTGAAGATCAATAGACATAGAATGCATAGAAACGAAGCAATGTAAAAGAATACAGATAAAAATACCTGGATTTTCTGCAGATCTTACTGGTAACTACAGGCAGGGGTAAATAGGTCAGTTTGAAGCTTATTTTTGAAACTGGCAACAGTTGGGTTTGATCTGATCTAAGTAACGAGCTGGTTCCAGCAGGGGGCAGCATAATGAATAAATGCCTTAAATGGCTAAATGCGAGCTGCTTCACCCTGTTTACTTACAGATGTGGGCTCTACTGGCTGACCAGCTCCAGCTGATCTAAGAGACCTTATAGTCTGATGTTCACCAAACATCTCGGAAATATATTTAGTACCCAATTCACTAAGTGGCTTATAAAAAATTTGTAACACTTTGAACTCAATTCTGTTTCTGATTTTAAGCCAGGACCTGAGGACTGGAGTAACGTGCTTGTTTTTTGTTTGAACTCTAGCAGCAGCATTTTGAATGAGCTGTAGCTGTCTAATGGTCAGTGAGAAGAGCAATATAATAGTCAACCGTACAAGATCTAAATGAGTTTCTCCAAATTTTTCTTTGCCAGAATGCTGATTTAGTTACATCACTGAAACTAAGATCCTCATCCTGCTTACACCAAGGTTTCTGGCATCGACTGAACTTTTCATTGACTTCCATTGAGTTGCGATTTTCTTTCTTTGTTCCCAAACAGAACTATCTCTGTCTTGTCGTTAATTTATCTTTATTTATCGTTATTTATTTTTTTGAGGCATAAGGCAACGGGTCTATAGGACTGAAGATGTTTGATAAGTGGGTTTAAAACTAATATCTCCTATTCTATTGCATAGGAACATTTGTAAGGGTTACTATTCAAGTTGTGACTCATGGTGACCAAGAGGAAGGCGGTTGTGTCGAAACATACAGGTCAGGATTTTTCAAATAAAGCACGGGAAGACGGAGACAGGAATGGGTGTGACCATCCGAATACTGGAGTATACAGACTAATTGAATATTCAAAAAATGCATGTGTTGCTTGGTATAGAGAGAAACACATACTATATGGCCAAAAGTATGTGGAGTATTCCCTTTTAGAAAGTGGGTTTGTCTATCTAAGCAGCACTCTACGCCTTGGCTGTAGTCTGGGAGAGAAAAAGTGGGGGGACGTGTGCTGCTCTTTACGTCTCGTCTGTCGTCTGGTAAGGGAAAAGTAGGCGGAGGGAACGAATGATTTTGAAAAGTGCTGTAATGCTATAATGGTTCCAGCTCCCAGTGTTTCTTTATATATCTGGACATATCTGTGGGTATGTGGGGACCTAAATGAGCAGATGTTTCAAGAGGCAGTGTCCCACAATTCCCCATTAACTCCCATTAAGTTATTTTCCCCTGTGAGGGGCGTGATTTTCCCTCCAATGAC
>JBBJLS010000001.1:26337479-26360700 GCA_037577275.1 Bryconaethiops microstoma
GTTGCTCCAGGGAGACTGTCCCCTGTAGTTAGGGAATGGAAGTCGCTTTGGATAAAAGCGTCTGCTAAATGCCGTAAGGGGTATTTAAGTGTTTTAAGGGGTATCATTAGGATTGTACTTATACGATTATCAATACTGATGCTGCTTATCAGTACAGATACTTATCCACACTCTTATTGATCCCACTTTTCAATAATATGGTGTGGAAAGTAAAGATGAAATGTGGGAAGATTCAGCTGTTATTTTACTGTGAAAAATAAGGATGTTTATGTGTCCAGGAGATTCTCCAGATTTCAGTACAGATCAGTCAGGAACCAGGACCTCTTTAGTACCAGTTCTACATCCCTAGCTATTAGTATCGATACAGTACGGGGTACATTCCCTAAATCTTTCTTGCATTTTACCCTACAAATATGAGTGATGGTATGCCTTGAAACTTTTATTGTCTTTTAAAAAAGTAAGAATAATTCAACCTTTTCATTATAGGGGCCCCTTTAACATATACAGTAAACCCCCGCTTATACGCAGATCAGCAGTCGTGGTTTTAGTCTTTCGCTGATTTTACTGAGATCCCAACTTCTCATTTTTTAGCTTTTTGCCACGAAAAAAGCTGTGATGTCCAGGCCTCGTCCATCACATCCCTCGTCATCGTGCTGGTTGTTTATGTTTGGGCACGGCGCTGAGCAGCGGAGGCTCATTCTGTTCAGGTGCGTCTGATTGCCTTGCTAACCGCCACACCCAAACATAAACAACCAGCACAAGGACGAGGCCCAGACGTCACAGATTTTTTCGTGGCAATATATAAGGTTTCTAGCATTTTAGTGCTAAATTATTAAGAAAAATATCATTTACTAATTTTGTGACATAAATATTAATGTAAGTTCAGCAACATTTCCATATAAAATATGTTTTAAATATAAATTTTTTTGGTACTGTCCAGAGAACACAAAGAAAGCGTGTCTTGGGACGGTGAAATTCCGCTGGACTCATAGGCGGGAGGTTTGAAAGTAGCCAATCCGAGAATGTTATTGATTTCTCCTTGCTGCTGATTGGCTGCTGCTGTCCAGAATTTCCTCCGTGGAGAATCCTGAGTGTTCTGTATTTTTATTACCGTAAATTAAATTATTACTGTATTTACCCTACTTATATCAAAGAAAACGCACATGCATGAATTACAGTACAGTCTATATACGGGTAACATCGGAATTTTATATTCTAGCACTATGATACAATGATTACTTTTCTGGCTATTTTCAACAATGCTGTGTGCCCTCAGATCTTTGCATGTAAAATGAACAATTGACTTCGGAATGCACTTAACTTTATCTGAACTGATAGAAATCTTGTTCAAACTTGTGTGCAGCGTTCGTTGGCTATTAGCAAAAGGTTTATTTTTCTATACCGCCTTGTCTGTCTCAGGATGTCGAACAGTATGTTCCAGTGTGTAAGTAGTTTAGATCACACCACCTGCAGAGTTATAGAGGAACACTTTCCACCTCAATTTCAAACATATATCAGCTAAATTAATGAATTCACTCATTCATTTTCTGTAACCGCTTAATCCCTACTAGGGACACAAGTGCCTTGAGCCCATTCCAGGACCAACGGGCACGAGGAAGGACTGACCCTGGGCAGGGAGCCAGCTCATTGCAGTATATCAGTTATAAATGAATTTTAAAAATTGATTTTAGTGTCAGTGTGGTGATACGTGACTTGATGCAGAAAAGAAATGCAGTACATAATACACACACACACACACACACACACACACACAATACATACAAACATACTATATATAGAGAGACAGAGAGAGAAAGAGAGAATCATAAATTAATATGGCTGAAAACAAAACATTTATGAAGCACAAGGGCTCGCAGCCAGCCGTGTGTGTTGGGAGTGTGTGAGCGGGTGTTTGTGTGATGTGTGGTGTCAGAGAATGACTGCGATGTCAGTGCAGACGCCGGCGCGTCCTGTGACTGTCATATATCAGCAGAAAGGAGAAGCGCCTCCACAACTCAAAGTCTATCCAGCTCCGGCACAAAGTTACCTAACACCTCATGACATTGTTATTCCGCTCCCACAGCATGGCTCTGACCAGTAACAGACTGGTTTTTATCCCCATACAACACCCAGTATAACTATGCAACTCAGAACAGCAGTACATTGAATAAGACCCTTTCTTGCATGTGGTGTGAGAAAGACAAACCATCTCTGCTTGTGTTCCATTCAGAAAGAACTTCTGAGTATATCACTCTTGTTCTGACACCAGAGATATCTTTCGTAATACTCAATACCTGAGCCAAGTCATAGTGAGTGCCCAGTGAAGCAACTCTGTTGTTCTATCTGCTTTCTAGGAAGTCTGCTGAAACGTCGATTTAAAAAGTAATGCAATAGCTGGGAGGATACAGATTATATAATACATTTATTTTAAAAACAGCCCTTATGTGGAATCCGTAACTCCTCATAAGAGAACAATAAAATGGTGTATTTTAATTTTACTGTTACAAATTTGCGATTGTGATGTCTTTCAAGACAATAAAAGCTCCATATCATCACTTTTTTGGAATTAAAAAGGCTTGAATTCTGTAAATATGTAAGTATTTACTTCCCCCATCCACACAGTCCATATATGGAAACTAAGTTACAAAAAACGAAGTCTTTGTGATGTCACAAAACCAACAGTATTGCAGAGACCGAAAGTCATTAATTATTAGCAGACGATATATTGTTCAGCCCTATTTCTCAAAACTACACAACTGATACATTAGTTGATATATTAGTAACAATATTAAAATAAGTGGTAAGTGTGACTGTGAAGGTGGGCAGAAGGGGTGTGTGTGAGTGTGGGGGTGGGTAGAAGTGGTGTGTGTGTGTGTGTGTGTGTGTGAATTTGGGGGTGGGTGGAAGAGGTGTGTGTCTCAATGTTGACTGTACTGAAGGTGGCACAGACAGTGAGGAACTGAATTTTCTGGAACAGACCTAATGTTCTAATGATTTTCTGATTTTTGGGGTTTTTGTTTTTGGTCAATTGTGTTCAAACAGTTTGTTAAATTATTATCAACTGGGCTAGGTTGTGCTGAAAAAAGGTATGATACACTTATACACAATGTTTAAGGTTTGAAATATTAGAAAAGGACAAGTTATGCTGATCCTGATTCTAAGGGTTAAGCTTAAGGTTAAGTTAAGGGTTAAGTAAGGGTTTTCAAACTAAAAATGTCTGCTGTGTATTGTCATTGTACATTTGCATATCGTGATACTGGATACTGGTATTGTGAAGTGGCTGATCTGGAATATTCCCGCTGTAACCTGATACACATTTACTGTGATCGACTGACCTCAGAAAGACTTGCCTGGCTGGTCCATCACATTACAAAACAGGGAAAAACCCTGTGTTTCCCTCTAAATGTTCTCAAATGATTTTGATGAACGGAGAGCTGCTGAGATTCAAACCTGATGCAGATGGGTAAACAGTGAGTGTCAGTTCAGGACACGTTTACAACTAAATCCGATTTCCTCAAAGAAAATGTACTGCTGAATCATCATTGCGGCGTTCAAAACATTTGGACCATGATGAATATCTGAGGAGGAGATGAGGAGGTGGAGTGGTGGGCTTGGTGTTTGGAGTCTGGCAGTGTTGTTGGGGTCTGAAGTTTGGGGCGGTCCTAGGGGACGGGGTGTAGAATGAGGACATGGGGGGAAATACCACGGCAGAACTCCGCGTGCTGTGAGAGAAGAGTCTGGCAAATGAACGCGTCTTTATGCGGCAAGACTCAAAGCATCCCATTGTGTGTGTGTGTGTGTGTGTGTGTGTGTGTGTGTGTGTGTGTGTGGGTGTATGTGGGTGCGTGAACTCTAGTGAACTGAGCATGAACAAATGAAACACCAGGTCCTTGCTCGGACATTACCTAAGCCTGGGAGATGGAGCATGCTGTGTGTGTCTGTCCACTCGGAATGCTGTGCGTCTACAAGTGCTTATTTACAGTCCAAACTGCAGAAGCAAAAGTCAGCCAGTCAATGAGAACCGTCCGGACTTACGTCACCACCATAACAAAACCTTCTGTCTCCAAAACTGCAGCTTTGTAGAACAATCTTACCTCATTATTGTGATATCAGTCTCTGCAACGCTGGTATAACAAAAGGCTGCAATATGTAAATGAGCCTATAACCAATCACAGTGTTTCTGACAGGGCAGCCAGTCACTGCTCCAGGTGAGTTATTGGGTGTTCTGATGAACTGAGGTGTTCATGTAATCCCGCAATTTTTAACCATTAAATGTGTGGGCGAATCGGTGCATGAATGGGCGGAGCTAAACTGATGTAGCCAGAATACGCAAGTGTATTCTAATGTGTTGGTTTTGTGACATGATTTGAAACCAGTTTTGTGGCTTATTTTCCATATATGGACTACATGGATGGGCGAGTAAATTTCAGACATTAAGCTTTTTTAAATCCATAAAAGTGATTATATGGACCCTTCAATATTGTGAACGGCATCGCAATCGCTATGTAAAAGTAAAATCGCAATACTCATATGCTGTCCACATTGTCCAACTCTGCTTTACAACATGCATTTAATTAATACATTTTTTTATGTGGCAGCGGTTTTTAAATAGTATTTTTTTAAAAACAACATAAAATATGGAGTTGCAAGAGTTTGATATGACAGTAATGCAATTCTGTAGGACCAGAAAAAATGACATAACAATAATAATAATAATAATAATAATAATAATAACACCTCACAGTGATTCCTACGAAGGTTAACTAACCCTGTTCCAATTCTGACACTGTTTTAGTGGAATCCCACATCCTGTTTTGACAATAGTTTATTTATTAGCTGTGAACACAGGAACCTCGGCGTTCCAGCTAATCACTGTGTTCAAAGTTCAAACACAATCATGACTGGTCTGCCACGGCGCAATCTCTTAGGAAACGAAGAACGTGGGATCCTACGCTGTCCCAATCCACATTCCTGAGCAAGGTTACCAAACCCAGCCACCGTCCCTCTGCTGTGGAGACACTCTAATCTCGGGTTTGCAACAATCCCACCATTCCAAAAATACCACAACAATACAATGACACAACCCAAATGGGGCAATTTCAACAGAATGTTATAGACTACTTACAACACAATGTGTCAGTCTGTAGAGATATCACAGGCTTATCTCTATCTACGGAATAAACGAACACACTTTTCTTATCAGCGCTGTACATGCAGTGTGTTTCCCTAAATCCCTGCAGTGGGATAATTGTGTTCTGAGCTATTACTGCAAAAAGCAGCTGCAGGCTTTAAGGTAAATGTACAGCTTTGTCACAAACTCATTGTTTTAAACGTATTTAGTGGAATGACATTCATTTATTGGGTTTTGCTGTCTAATCACAGTACTATGCCGAAGTCTTGAGCCACTCTTCATTGCTTTATAATTTGCTTGTTGGGGTAAAAAATACTATTCTATTTTTTGGCATATTGAATTGGAAACAAATGTTTTCCTGAGAAGTGCCTAAACATAAAAGGAGCCTAAATAAAGGAGTTCCAACTACTCAGCATTCAGCACCACCAGTATACTGATCACCGCCTGATCATCTGGAAACATCTGCACCTGTTTCTTCACTGGTTCGGGCCTTAAATCAGATGTGCTTTGTTAGGCTTGAAGGATCCATACAAAGGTCGCTGTGTGGCTTAACAAACAAAAAAAAATTATCTGAAACTAGTCAGGTTCAGGGACTGGACTGAAAATGAGCCTGGAACTGTTCCTCAAGACTACATTAAAAATGCAACAAAGTCTGGCTTGAAATATGAAGAAATGAGGGCTAGCTCAAGACTTTCGCCCAGTGCTATGTATTAGATACTAATACTGTCCGTCTGTCTTTGCTTATTATGTAAACACTTGACAGCTGCAATGTAGTTTAATGGGTTTTTACACTAATACTGTTAACCATACATATCATGTGTGAGTTGTAAAGAGTCAAAATGTGTGTGTTTATGTATGTGTGTGTGTGTGTGTAGACAAGTGTGGCAGGAACCCTCCAAATGAAGTCAACAGAAATGGCCAAACACCAGGAAGTGACCACATGAAAGAGGACTGTCACAGGAAGCTGGCCTCACTTCCTCTCTTTCGGGAAACGGTGGTTGCAGGTCAGAGTGTGGATGTGTGTGTGAGCAGAAAGAACTGGAATGCCAGCCCACAGCACTCTGAGCCAAGTTCCAGACTGGGGTGTGTGTGTGTGTGTGTGTGTGTGTGTGTGTGTGTGTGTGTGTGTGTATGTGTGTGCGTGTGAGGGCTGACGGGCTACACCTCCACCCGTTCGGCCTTCTGTTTTGGCTCCAGCGGCAGTGGTGCTTACACACACTGGAGAGAATGAGAGAACGCACAGTGGGCTGAAGTCCATCACGAGTAGCACAAAGTCCCGCTGTATCATGCATGCTGTTATGTCTCGTTTCTGTGTGGACCTTAAAAACAGCCCAGCCACATTTATGCTAAAAAGGATGTTTCCGATTGGAATATTTGTACCCAACCAGATGTTCCAGGATAGATAAATATCAGCAAAGACAAACATGTTGACAACTGGGTTGTTAGCTAATGAAAATGAGAGCCTTTGAAAGTCCCTCAGGAAGCCTAGAGAACTGTTCCTCAACACTGCATTAAAAATACAAAACAGTCTGGATCTTTGGAAGCAAAATATGAACAAATGATGGGTTCAAAACTTTGGAAGAGTACTGTGTATTAGATAGTAGTTTAATTTATAGGCTACTGTCCAGTTCTTTGTGCTCAAGAACTGAGCATGTTAACAAGAAACGTTTACATACACAGAACCTATAGATTGGAATGCTTTGTGTGTGTGTGTGTGTGTGTGTGTGTGTGTGTGTGTGTGTGTGTGTGTGTGTGTGCGTGTGTGTCAGTGTGCCTGTAAGCTCAATAAGCAGCTGGGGTCATGTGTTTGGGGCAGTCCACGGCCAAGGACATAGTGTGCCGTTCTCTCTCTCTCCCTATCTTTCTCACTCCCTCTCTCTCTCTCCCTTTCCTCCAATCCCTCCTTCCCTCCAAGAAGCCTGAAAGGCCATACTGTTCTCTCTTTCTCTCTCTCACTCTCTCTCTCTCTCTCTGGGGTCTAGAAAAGCCTCCAGACTAGACTTGGCCAAGCAAAATCACCAACTTCTTCAGAAGATCTCAAAAGCCACATCACACATTTAGGAAAAAAAAAAAAACACTCCTCAGAAAGAGCATGGAGAAGAAGAGCAGGGACTGGTTTGAGTCAGCCGAGGCCACATAAGAGCTTCTCTGTACAGAATTAGATGAAAGCAGGGGGGCGATTCGCACTTGATGTTTAGGCGTCAGGATGGAGTGAGAGAAAAAGAAAGCATGCAATTACAGGAGAAGACTTCAAAGGCATTTTCACGCCCTCACCAGGGAGGTTACAGTCAAATCGTGAGGCAGTTTTGAGACACAGCCAGACAAGAGAGAGGCCTGGAGAAAAGGTGAAATCCCCCCCCAGAGCTACGTCCTTCTCAAAAACTTTCATCAGGTTGACAAAGGGCAGCTGACATTAGGCCTGGTACACACATATTGTGGGCTCGTGTTGGGTCATGTCTGGTTAAAGAGCCATCTGTTGACAGATCTGAGCATGTGAGTGTGTGTGAGAGAGTGTGTGTGTGTGTGTGAGAGTGTGGTTTGCAGGAGACTGAGAGACAGCCTAGACCTGTCATTAGCCCATCACTAGCGCAGCAGGTTTCTAGCATCTTAACACCCTAAGTATAGCTTGCAGCTCTTACAGAAGGTAAAGTCAGGTAAGAAAACAAAAAAAAAGTTTGCTTATTGGGCCTTTTGGGCCTAACACGACAAGGACAGTGCATTTTGCATTAAGGGGGTATGGATACAGGGGGAGGCATATGCATAGAGTGAAACAGATTATACAATACTGTGCAAAGGTCTAGCCCTCATTTCTATATTTTTTGTAGGAAAATGAGACAGGACAGTACAGTGATTTACTGCAACATGTTCAAACATACATGTAAATACAGTTTAAACACAAAGAGTGTTTGTTTAATTGTAACCAGCTTTACAATCAGTATTTGTTATGAGCACCGTTCACAGCCTGAACTTTCTTAGACAAGCTTTCCAGTGTCTTCAGGAATAGTTCTCCAGTCTTCTTGAAGGACATTCCAAAGCTCTTCTTTGGACATTGGCTGCTTTTGTTCTGTTCTCTGTCTAGATGATTCCACACTGATTCAATAATGTTGAGATCCGGGCTTTGGGGAGGCTGATCCTTGACTAATAGTGTTCCATTATGTTTTATGTTTTTATCAAGGAGCTATGACTGCACTGACAGTGTATGTGGGATCAGTTTCCTGCTGGAAAATGAAGCCATTGCCAATCAGACACTTTATTGACGGTACTGTGGGATGGTTTTGAACAGTACTGTATTCATTAATTCTACTGTCTTTATTGGTTTCTACTGTTTTGTCATAAAACACTTAAAAAGAGACAACCATGCCCTCCCTTACCAAAACAATACAAGAAACATGAAAACTGGCTTTCATTTTCACTTTTGTACTGTAACAATATATTGTGGTGTAAAAAACAATTACATCTACATTTTAATGCTGAATCTGGATATTGCACCTATAATACTGCAACCTTTCTGTCCGAAGCTGCTACAGAGTTTATTGTTGGTTTGGGGAGACTTTTGTTTGAATGTGAAACTTAAAGGCCTGTCATTATGTAAGATTAGACTGCAACTTTTCATGAAGTGTCATGGTTCCTCATGACCGCTAATGTAACACATGTGACTTCTTGTTATGACACATGCTCTGGGCTGATGACAGCACAGCACCACAGCTGTCTGGGTTATTCAGATGGGAATATAACATAAACAGAGGATTTACAGTTATTTTGCCAGGTAATTGATTTTCACCTTTTGAACCATTCTAACGTTAATATATTAAAACTTCATGCTTTATTAGGACTTTGTTCAAGTCTGAGCAAGGGCTGCACAATATATCATTATCGCAATATCAGTCTCTGCAATACCAACACTGCAAAAGACTGCCGTATGCAAATGAGCACAAGTGTTTCTGACAAGATGACCAATCACAGCTCCAGGAGAGTTACTGGGTGTTCTGATGAATTTAGGTCTTCATGTGATCCAAGAAAAAATCCTGATTGGCTGAGGCTCCATATTCTACTATTTCATTATAAACACTGGGTCTAAGTATTAGCCTAAGCCATAACTGGTTGACCCCTAATCATCACCTAAATGTCCAAAGAACCCCAATAACTAGTAACCACTGGGAATTCCCTGACCTGACCAAATGCAGCAAGGGTGTCCTCCTGGGGGGTAACACAGGTTAACGACTGAGTTATTAAAAAAGAAAGCAAACTGCATTCATTAATATAGAAAGAACATGTAATAAAGTCCAGTTTCAGATGTTGGAACTGAGGATAATCTGGGCCACATACAGAATAACAAAATAATGAAACAAGTTCCAATGTGTTCGGTTTATCTCTTAGGGTGTACAAATCTATTTTAATCACAAAAAATAACTGCAATCAAAATACAAGATCCATCTGTCAAAATGAACTGGGTTCTACATAACAAATAGCTCTACCAACTGCTCCTAGATTTGCACCTTGTGGCAGAAACAGTGTGCTTCACCACTTCCTGCCCTACAGTTCCTGTTCCTTCTGACCGCTGTAAGTCTGCAGGTTAACAGGGTGTCCTGGGACAGAACATTCTCAGACTGCGAAAGCTGACATCACAGCTTCCTGCACAAAGAGTCTATAAACCGTTATCTTAGTATTACTCTCTGCAATACTGCAACTGTGGAAGGCTGCAATATGCAAATGAGCCTCTAACCAACCAGTGCTTTTGACACTGTTGATCAATCATACCTCCAGTAAGTTAATGGGTGTCTTGACGACTCAAGTTATTCATGAAATCCAACAAAAGTAAAATTATTCTTGTCAATCATTACATTATTTTTGTCAACCACTACAGGTTAATTTTTTTACCAAAAATATATTTAATAATGCATCATAGATCATTCTTATACAACCATTTTCTAATCACAGAATTAAACAGGCTGTTTTGTTACTGCGCCTTTAAGACTGATATATGTAAATTATATCTTTCTGATTGGCTCCCCTGTACTGTAGCTCATTCAAAAGGCAACACAGGGCCAAAACACTCCTTAGAACATCAGCATAAATGGGCGGGACTAAACTGCTGTAGGCTGAATAAGATGTCACTAAAACTATGATTTGAAAATGGGCTGTTTTGCACCTTCGTTTCTGTTTATTGAATGTATGGATGGGGAATGAATGTAAATTCTGAAACAATATTTATATACTACAAGCCTCTTTAAAGTCCAGAAAAGTGATGATATGGGCCCTAATACATGGAAAAGAACCACAATTGCAATATGTAGCAGTAAAATTGCAATGCTGATATTTTGGGAAAGAAACAAAGTGTATTGAGGGGCATTAGGTCTAATTCTAGACTAGATATGAACCTCAGCATAGACGAACACAGTTCCATTCAATACTTCAACAGATGATGATCAAACCATTGTGAGGACCCTGGTGCATCAGTTCCCAGCATAACAGATCAGATATTCCAGTCAATACGCTCTAAACTATTAGTCTATTCTTTAAGGGGAAATCCTCTCACATGTGAATAAAATCCTCTCACGTGTCTGATCAGGCAATGGCAATTCATGTGCAACAATCAAATGGAGTTATCAAGGAAGGGTTGCAATGGAAGAAAAGTCTAATAACCATAAAACTGGGAGGCTGACGGGAGACAATGGCTACTCCTCAAAGCGGTGTTGATTTCCTCTGTTTGCACTTTGATAGGTTATCTCGGCCAATGGGGGACAATCACAGTGATGCGCACTGGCCTACTTTTACAAAGTCAATACAGAGGAACATGCGAGCGTCTGGTGGAGGAGAGGCGAACGGGCAGCAACGATACCTCTGGCGTCCGCTCGTATTTACATGGCTCCTCTTATTATAAACAGTTCCCGCGCACGACTGTTGCAGTTTTTAAGTGCCTGGCAACCACCGACATGTTGCCAAGGTACTGTAGCTGAGGAAAAAACCGGCAGGTCAGAAGGAAATCCCAAAACAGTAAGTGGATTTTAACGAGAAAAATACAGCTTTGAAAACATATGTGGATCATGAAAATGAATCATTTCATGAAAATGAACTCAAGTGTTTTCTTTAAATGACTTTTTAGTGTGATTGCTTCCGAGAGAGTCACCCTAAAAGTGTGCAGAGAGAGTCTGTGACATCACGACTATGTGACAAAACGCGGAGCAACAAATCAATCTTGTGGAGATAAACACACAGCAGACTCATACACAGACTTCAAGAGACTAAAGCTCAGGTCAGTACTAAAAAAAGATGTGTGTCACTGTTTGTTGTGGTTTAATTAAAAACTATCAGCCCGTGAATGTGGCCAGGCTCACTTTGCCCACTTGTATTCAGGCAAGAGCGGTTCACACCATACATTTTCAGCTGTCCTTAACCATAAATGGCTTGGTCAGAGACAGCATGTTCATACCCCCTCAGTGGTTCAGGGGTAAAATGCAGTGTGCTAAATGAAAGCAGTCAGAAAAGGAGCTGGTTCGATACCCCACTCTGAGCATTTTTTTTCTCCAAACACTGGTTTTATGGCAACCATGCAATCACACTTCGCATTTGCTTGTGGAAATGCAATCTAGTTATATCTGATACCCCATTCAAAGTCAGGAAGCGCGTGGACATCAGGGACCTTCCTCTTCCCTTCTCCCACTCTTCTACTGAAACACACCACTCACACGCACACAGAGCCCAGCTGATCATGCACTCGTGCTGCGGCGGCCGGTGGTCACAAAAGAGCCCTTGAGTCATGGCGTAACGTCAGCACCGGGTAATTGAATTACGGGTGAGGAGAGGCCTGCTAGACAGAGTGCTCAGTGTGGAGATCCAATCCAATTTGCTCTCTTTGCGTTGCCCTGGGCTTCCTGGAAAAGTGTTCATGTCACTTCCCTGACCTCAAAATGCCCAACTTGCTGAGAGTTAGAAGGTGATGAGAAGTCCTTGAGCCAATGGACCATTTTTTGCATGCATAGCAAAAGACAAAAAAGAAGAAGAAGAAGCTCACTGACTTCCACAGAATTTTAAATGCTAGCGAATTTGCACTCACGCACTTTTTATGGAAGAGCGTCTTTCCACATAAATATGACTAACATTACTTTTTCAGCTGCGACTGTAATCCTCACTGTCTCTAATTCTAAAACTTTTCCAGTGATTGCTACAGACCTCAGATTATGGATCAGTGGGAAACTCTGTCTTGGCTCTCAAAGCTACAATCCCATGTTTTTAATGGACTTTTGTCACTGTATATGTGAGTGTGTGTTTGTGTATATACACACACACACACACACACACACACACACACACACACACACACACACACAGAGTAAACTCCGGCTTATACCCCCGGTACAGCAGTCGCGGCTTCAGTCTTTCACGGATTGTTTCTGAGAACCCATCTAATAATTGTTTGCGGAAACCACAGATATCCTCCGCATTTTAATTTTTTTTTGCTTTTGTGATGTCTGGGATTGTCCGGCACGCCCCCATCGTCCTCGTGCTGGGTTGTTTATGTTTGGGCACGGCGCTTAAACATAAACAACCTGCACGAGGAGGAGGAGGCGTGGTGGACGAAGCCCGGACGTCACAGCATTTTTTGTGGCAATATATAATTTTTCATGCATTTTAGTGCTAAATTATTAAAAATATATAATTTACTAAAGAAAGCGCATCTAGGGATGGTGAAATACACCTATACTCAGAGGTGGGAGGTTTGAAAGTAGCCAATCCGAGAACGTTATTTATTTCTCTATGCTGGTGATTGGCTGCTGCTGCCCTGTGATGCATCTCGAGTGTTTCTCTGAGAGTTCTCGTGTTTTTCCTTTTGCTCTTCTTGAAGCCCTGTATTTTTATTACTGTATACTTAATTAATTTATTACTATATTTACCTGCTTATACCAAAGAAAACGACAGCGCATACCAAAGAAAACGCGCATGCGTGAATTACAGTGCAGTATATACAGGGGCAACATTTGGTATTTACATTCTAGCACTGCGAGAGACAGCAGATCAGTGTAAACTGTACAGTACAAATACGGGTTTACCTTTACATTTTCTTTACGGTTAATGTAATAAGCTGAATTTAAAATGAAATTAAAGTATTTTGGGAGCATATTTGCGGGCATATTTAGGGTTTACACTATAAAAATAGGCATTTTCAGGCATTTTTTTTAATCCACATCACATATTCACTGTTTTTCATTAAACACAGGTGCTTTTGGAACGTAACCCCTGCGAAATGCGGTGGTTTACTGTATATATATACCCTCAGATCTTTGAATAAATAAGCGATACTCTGCAAGAAAACTTAGAACTTAAAACTTAAAACTTTACTGATTTAATTTAACTGACTGGTTTAATGTTGTGGAAGTTTCTGTGCGATTTTCATTAAAATAGCCCCTCTCTTGCCATTATCACAGCAGCACAGGTTCACATACTTTCATAACATGTTGGTCCAGCTCATCCTATGCATGTTATGTGGACCATAATGTTCATATTCCATTTGAACAAACAAAAACAGTTTAACAATGTTGAGGCTCTCTTGACTCTGTACTTCATTAATGTCTGCAAAACTACTGAGCGCAGGCACAGCAGAGTGTGGCTGCCTTTTAATGCTAAAGTCATTAGAAATAGTCTGTTTCACATAAATGAAACAGTTTCACATTAATTATCCTTTTGCAAATGCTAGAAGTCTGAAATGTGCAGAATGCTTTGATCTAAAAAGAACTAAAGTGTGCCTGCATGTGGTTTGATGCCCTTTGCTGCTTACTAGGGAATAGTTTCTATTATAAATGTTACCAATGAAAAAGTGGAGTGAGGTGGTCCTAGATCAGAAGGAAGGTCTGAGCTGGTATTTGTGTGTGCTAGATCTGATATGTGGCGAAGCTGGGTTGAATGGTTAAGGTTAAAAACATGACTGTATTTTGCATGGCTAGCCATGGCTGTATGTGTGTTGCCAGGAAAATAATGATTGATGGTCTAATGTTGTGATGTGTGATCTGCAGTGTAATGCACTCCGTTAGGTGTGCATTTTATGAGCCCTGTGCACTCAGTGACACTTTGAGGGCCCCTCTGTGGCATTCAGGAATGAGTCGGTAGTGGGTGTGGGCTGGGGGGCAAGGAGCAGGAGAGTAAAGCAAAGCAGCAGAGTGCGGAGCTATTAGCAGACTTCCTCCTCCATTGTATCCGCACGGGAAGTGCTGGCTAGCACTGATACCGATCCCGCTAATGTCCCTGCACTGTGTGCAAAAACACTGCAGTCACTGTCCACATCGCTGGGCCGAGTGCTGCAAGACGACGGGTTCAAGAACTGACGTTTCCTAATCAAAACACGCCGCTCTGATAGTGCAAAACAAGAGGACAAGGAGGAAACTAGGAAACCTCGAACAGCTTCTCCTCCCTCAGCAGTTGCGACCATTCCTAAAGTCCTCGACTGGGAGGTAGACCTTTAAAAAGGCTCTTCCACAAAGTCACAACTCAACCAAGTGAAGCGTCTCCCTCTAAATGCCATTTCTTCTTTGGAACTGGAGCTACTTTCCACAAATAAAAACATGCTAATAACCAAGTTAGAACCAAATGGTTCTATATCATTATCATCATGTGCAATATCTTTATTATTATGTGCCATTGTTATTTATGCACAATAGTCTTACCACGTGCAATATCACTACTTATGTCACTGCTTATCACGAGCAGTATCACTATTTATGTTACCATTATGTGCAATCACGGACTCGGTATAGATAACAAGCTCCTAACCACTTTGTATTGACTAGTACACTGCTTTAGCAGTAGTTTATTTTTCTATAGTATTTGTAACCACTTCTCTTCCTGACCACAGCATTTTGTGTTTATACTGTAGTATAATGTATTTAGTACTAAGAATTTACTGAGTATTTTCAAGAGAGTTGATTTTGATCCTTATTTTGACCCCTCTTTTATACTGTTCAGGTTTTTCTGTCCGTGTGTCTGTGCTGTTGTAACAGATCAATAAAGTTTTCGGACTGTAATTCTGATAATATCATAACCAATCCAGATTAAGAGTAAAAAAGAAAGAATAGCAAGCTTCTGCTGGAGATGCGAATGAAGAAAGTTCCCCCAAGGGATGCGTGCGGGTTTCGACACATGGTGACGAGCCAAAGAGTGACTAACGAAGCAGTGTGACGTCAGCATGAAAGTAGGTGATGAATCAAACTGAGAGCGCTACTGACGGCTTGGGTAAGCGATTCTGGAGGAAGCAGGGAGACAGCGCCTGTCACGCATCATTTCTCACAGATTCTGTAGATCCACCATGTTCCTCCAGTGACAGGAAATACCTCAGTAACCTTTATGTGGGCAGACTAGTGCAGTGCTTCAGGTTCTTCACACAGCTGTGCAGAGAAGCCTATTCGAACAGACTGATGAGGAATAAAAAAATACTCAAAACTATTTAACATTGTCAGTAACACTGAAAAGGTGTCCGTCATCAAATGAGCTGTGAACTGGTGTATTTTTAAACTATTAGCCATGCATGCTTTTTAGTATTATGTAATCCTTTAAGAATGTAATGCATATTGCACTTTTTAAGCTCATTTAAAGACTTGGTTAACAGACAACTGAGTTCATGAACAACTGAGTCTACCATTCTTGTGCTGCACTCACTTTTATGTTTTATTACAGCATGAACAACTGTAATTTTACAGGAAATTAAAATGCAAAATTACAAAAGCATAACGTTTTCTTAAATTAGGGTACGTTATTTTACAGTGATGACCATCATGAACAGTTTACCGTATAATTTACATTAATAGTCCTGTATCTGGTAACTATACCATATTTCAATCTCTACAGAAGACTCAAACACGCATGATTTTGTGAAAAGAAAAGTGGTAGCAAGGAAGTAGATCATTCAGACTTTGAGAATCGATGTATAAGAGGCAGAGTCAGTGAGTCAGTAGACTGGTTTGTGGACTGAGTGATAGCTGGGTGTTACTGAGCGAAGCCCCCACACTAGTGAAGGGTTGCAGTCACTGATACAGATTCACTGTGGTACTTCACACCAGAGATTAAACAGCACCAGTAGCTGTTGTAATGTCATTTGCTGTAATTTAAATTATATCTATTGCGGTTACTCGCTGTGATTTTACACGTTTCTGTGCTCTCTACTCTCTCTAGTTATAAAACACATCTAATAAGTGGACATACAGGAATATGCCACTAGAATGCAAGTTTGATTGCACAAACTCCCAAAGTTTACTTCAACCCTGGTCATTCAGTTGAAACGTTGTATACAACCGCAGTAGGGAGGTGGGGTATAATGCATGCATTGGTATAAAAATAGTAATAATGATGCATTCACGCTAAAAATTTGTGTCCACAATAGTCACTATGATCTCAATGCCACAGTATGACAATAAAAAAACGTAAAATGGCACAAATGCTTAGCGTAACTTTATGTGTCTTGATCAGTGACGCTGCATTAGCCACAATTACTCTGCATTGTGTTAGAAAACCAAAGCAAATAAAATAAAGTGAAATAAAGAGTTGAACTTCAGCTGGAAAGGATCATTTGATCCAGTTGTAGAGAATTATGAGATGACATTTGGTATTAGGTATCTCATTAGAGACACATTTCACAGCTCTATAAAGCACACTTACTGGAAACGGTATAAATTAAACCTTTACTCTAAATCACACTTGCCATCTCACGAGCATCTGTGCTGCTGCTGTCTTCTCGAAATGACCCCATGAATGGACAGAGCCAGGTTTGTGGCGGTCAGGGGTGGTAAAAGTGATATTTTGGAGTGTGTATGCGTATGTGTCTGTGTCCTGGGGGTAAAGTGGTTATGTTGTACTGGTATAAAGAACCAGTGTGAGAGTGACACACTAGCTCATGTCAGTTTTGGCGAGGCGGGGCTTCACTGGTGGGTTCGCTTACAGTCAGCGTGTTCGCTGCCGGCAGACTATGGTACAGTGCCTAAGTGTAGCCTTGCAGACTTCTGCCCCTGGGGTGTTGTCACAGCCTGGCCACAGGAGACCGGCTTTAAGACCTGTGGACATTAAGTGAGGCAAACTGTCACGCAACCTTCACTGTTAAGGTGTGGGTGGTTAGCCTGAGACATTTCAGCTTAAACTAAATATCAGAGAACTATTTCATGGAAAAGGATGCTATACACTGGCTGTCCTGTATTGTGCCTGTAAAGCAGTCTTGTGAACAAGTGGGGCTAAACTGCACAGTTACTGTAATTACAAATGAGATTTTTATGGCAACACCAAAAAAATGAATACAAACAGGCTGTTTCTGGAGCTTCTAGATATGGGCTGTGGAGTGGGAAGGTAAACACATGTTAAAACTTTTACTCTTTTTTCCATGATATAAGGCTTTAGAGTTTCAGTAACAGTATTTACCCTGGTTATAGTATCTACAGTTACATTGTCAGGTGCTGAAATATATGGGCCAAGTCTGAGAATACTGCTATACTCCTCCAAATTCCCATATTCTCCTGAAATATACTGTAGGTTAGCCTATTTTTAACACAAATGCTCTTTTCTAGATTTGGGCAAAAATAAAATATTATTATTTTATCATCATTCTTCTGACATCCAACGGACAAAAAAGAACCAGTAGTAATGAAACATGCCATTAGTGATCCTTAATAACTGGGAGTATCTATAAAATCACCAGAAAAGCATACTGAGACATACGATACCAGTCAAAAGTTTTTGCACACCACAGGTTTTTTTCATAAACTGCAGATTTTTATTCTTGTTAAGCACTGGAAAAAATATTGAGTGAACAACTATAAACGACAATATGTCAAGTTTCCTTTATGAGATGAAAGAATCTGTAACAGTGCATGTCCTTTACCTTTAAATGCATTAGTTACTGTTTCGTCACTTAATAGCTCATTAAATATCTAACAGTTGTCTGGTGATCCAAATTTTAATAATCATTATATGTGGTGGCTCTTTATATATCAGTAGTGACGGATAAAAAAATGTCATTTTCTGGCTAATAAAGGCACTCAAATACTATAAATTTACTTACTGTACATTTATTTATTAGCAAAGAATACTGAATGTATTTCTAGTAAAAACTGAGTAACATACAAATGTAAAAAATCTCTGTGTGTGCCAAAATGTTTGATTGGTAGGGTATTGTGATGTAATTTGCCATGATAACAATAAACATTGTCACATTTCAATCGTCATAGCTCTACTTTCTTTTTAGATGCAAATGGCTTTAAGCAAAGTTCTCGATAATAAGATATTAAATTCCATAATAATCAAAGAAACGGACTCTGAAAGAGCCAGAACACAACAGATATCTGACATTACTTACATCGACCACAGAAGTACATCACACTGCTGACGTCTCACTGCAGACAGACACAAGTCAGGCTACAAAACCTTCGCTGCATTAGCAAAGTCCATGTTGAACAGGTTATGTCTGCTTTGCGTTAATTATATTGTTTCTCTCGAATACAGTGCGCGTTAACTGTGGCCAAAGATCTGACTCAGCTCACGTTCCACACCCAAACCAACAGCCAGACATATGTATTAAAGTACATTATGAACTAAGAATGCATTCTGGTTAGTTTGAAGTGATAACAACAAGTGCGCTTAAATCAGGATACACAGATGTTGGCTTACAGAAGAGAAAGAGAGAAAAACGTGAGCCAGAAGAGAACTTCAGTAAGTCCTCATCTTCTGCTTTCAATTCGTGTACATCTCTATCCCACATGGGACAATTTCAAATTTAAAGTCACTGCTGACCCACATTTTGCCTTTTTTTCAAGGGCTCTGACTAAGATTACGCAAGAGGAAGAGACGCAAGTAAATGACCACAGTCTTTAGCTGAATAGAGGATCTATGACAGGTCATCTGATTTAGAGAAACATAGTCTATAACAGAGCTGCACAATATATTGTCTGTTATTGTCTGTTCCCGCAAATAAGTCCCTGCAATGCTGATCACAGAAGGCTGCAATATGTAAATGAGCCTCTAACCAATCACAGTGTTTCTGACAGGGGGACCAATCACAGCTCCAGGTGAGTTACTAGGTGTTCTGATGAATGAAGTAACTGTTTTGCTGAGTTTTTTTTTTTTAAGGGCCCATATTCTACATTTTCCTTCTATTACATTTTTCCAGGATGTCTGTGTTGGTTTGTGAATCAAAAATGTAATCCGTACTTCGTTCTTACATGATTATATTCCAACCCTTACAATTAAACAGGCTGCTATTGTTACTGTGCCTTTAAGGCTGATAGATGTAAATGATCTTATTTCTGATTGGCTGAATCTGACTGATGGAAATTCTCTGTAGGCTGAACAAGGAAATATATGTAAATATATTATTTGAAAACTTGCTGTTTTTGCAGTTTAGTTTCCATAAATGGACCGAATGGGCAGGAGAGTAAATGTAGAGTTAAGCCTTTGTCATGACAGAAAAGTGATGATATGTGGCCTTTAATGTATTGTAATGTGACTCATAATATATAGCAGCATAATCACAATACTGATATTCTGTCCATATTGGGCAGCCCTAGTCTGTACCTCTGGGAAAACTAAATCAATTCAGTTCGTGTCGGGGCAAGCAGACCCTTTACAGTTTCTGATATGGCTGCAAGAACGTTTACAGCTGAAGCCTTGGATAGGGGCTTCCACTGTGTTTATCCGTAAGTAGTCTTTCCCAAGGCCTCTTACTGATACTGCATTCATGTATCTATTATTATTTATGAGCCTAAAAAACACAGGGGCTGAGCATTTGAGCCTTTCAAACCAGAAGAATTTCTGGCTCAGGGCATGTTGTAGGGAAGACTGCTTATCGGAAGTTGTCCGCATTCCCTCTTGGCTTCCAGTCAACCAAAAAAAGCCATCATGCAAAATCCACAGCGACCGCTGTAACATTCCAGTCGAGCTTTGTGGCGGAGAGGGACGGGCTGAGAGGGAAGAGGATGAGGGCTGGAAGGATGAAAGGTACAGGAGAGAGAGGAAGTAGAACAGGAAGGGGCCACTCGACTGGCGTCAGAGTCAGAAGCTCCGCCTCGGTGCTGACGTCACCAACGCACTGCTGGTGCCTTCTTTAAAGCGTCTACTTCCTTTCAGCAGTGAGGCCAATTTGAATCCACTGGACTTTCGTGAGAGAGGGAGATAAAGGTGTGTGATGTGATTGGACATTATACAACCTCGTGCTGCTGTGACCAAGATATAAAGTTACGCTTTGGAGACCTGAGGTCTTTCTTCACTCTATAATATCTGTCTGAACTGGGCTGACTTGTCCTATTGGTCTCTACTGCGATCACTATAGTGATAACATTGCTTGAATGAACTGGCATAGAGGGACCTCAATTCTATGGAACAGGAAAGCTATTTCTCACTTTTCACTGTTCTGAATTACTGTGTATGCAGTACTGTGCAAAGGTCTTGAGCCACCCCTCATTTCTTTTGCTTCCAAAGAGCCAAACCTTCTTGTATTTTTAATGTAGTCTTTAGGAACAGTTCTCCAGGCTTCCTGAAGGACTTTCAAAGACTCTCATTTTCAGTCCAGTCACAGAACTTGACCAGCTTCAAAGGAATGTTTCTTGTTTGTTAAGCCACACAGTGACCCACGTATGAATCATTCAAGCCCAACAAAGTACATCTAACTTAATGCCTGAGGCAGTGAAGAAACAGGGGCAGATGATTCCAGATGATCAGGCGGTGATTAGTATACTGGTGGTGCTGAACGCTGAATGCTTTTATTGCAATACCCTTTATCTTTAGGCACTTTGCAGCCTGTCAAACAGGTGTTGCCATTTCTTTCATTTAATCTACTAAGTATGTCAAAGATATGACAGTTTGGTAGTTTGCATAAAATACTATTTTTGCACCAACCAAAATACAAAGAAATGAGTGGTGGCTCAAGACTTTTGTAAAGTAATGTGGAAATGGGAGAAAAGCACATTCCAACCTGTCAATACAGAATGTAAATTAAATATAAGCATGTACAGTACCGTGCAAAAGTTTTAGGCACCTGGGAAAATTATACTTAAACATTAATATTACAATAAATACAATTAACATTATTACAGTAAAGAGTGGTCTTATGTGTGGCAAAGTGTTCTCCTAAACATTTCCAGACCTCTTTCCTCATGGAAGTCCAATATTCATTTTAACTACAATCAAATACCTGGTTTGGCTCGTTTTCCTTCATTAGATTAAATTCGGTGCTGCTTATAGAATTTTATAAATCCACACAATGACTGGAGACAATGAGCAGAAATCTGAAACCAAACCTGTGTTCTTCTAACCAGCTCACAAAATTTCAACTCCTTTTTAGAAAAAAGGAAATCTTGATAGTTTTTTACTGCTTTCTTGTTCGTTTGAGTTTATTCTAATGCCACAAAACATAGCTTTAAGTCTTATAATGCAAGGCCGAGAAAAAAACAAAAAAACAAGTATTCTGAAAGTTTTGGCCTTCAAAGGAACTGTTTACACACTTAGTAAAATCAATCTGCCTGAACTGTGACTGACTTCTGAGAGGGCACAAACCTGCAGCACCACGTTAAAATATAGATGCACAGTAGCTTCGGGTTCAAGCAAATATTTACCACTTTAAACAGCAGCACTGCTTTGTACAGTACTAGTGTTTTTGCACTTAAAAGAGACATGTTAGGGCCCATATTTGTTTTCAGGGTAAGTGATGATAGTGGGAACTGTGTATGTACGTGGAATCCAAACTGGGGCAGGAGTTTATGTTCAGAGGAAGCTTTGTGGGATTAGTGAACACAGGATGAAGAAAACATGAACCCAGAGCCACAGCTAGGAATCCAGCCTTCTTTCATTACCGAGGTAAGCGATGTGCTTACGATGGGAAACGATGTCACATACAAATCCCATTTCATGAAAGCGTCAGCAGCGCAAACAGGTCAGAACTCGGGCCTGTTTAGTTTCCTCTGTGCAGGCTGGAGGACCAAGCACAACATCAATGATTCATTGAGACAAAAATGAGTGCACATGTGGGCACACGGTTAATCTGCCTGACTGGCTCGGAGTCAGTTCAGGAATTTACCATCCTAAAAACACCCCCCCACACACACACGTACACACACACGCGCCGCAGAAAAGTTGGTATAAACAGGCTGCATTCAATTCACTTTTATTACCGTTGCCAAAAAATAGGACCAAGCAAGTGGCAGAAAAAGATTTTTACTGTTTTGTTTGTTTTTCCTGGACCTTTACAACTGTAAATTGAGTTGTCACAACTGTACTTTGCTGTGTTTTGACAATACAGTGCCTGATAAAGTCGGTCCAGTAAAGCAGTTTTCAGTAGAAAGACAGGGAAAGAGACGAGAGGGCGTGAGGGTGAGAGAGAGAGAGAGAGAGAGAGAGAGAGAGAGAGAGAGAGAAAGCAAGTAGAGAAAACAGATGCCAGAGTAGACAGATACGTAAAATGATGTGAAAGGAATTCCCACAGCATGTGCCAGATAAGCCCAGAGGAGGAGCATGTTCATCCATTTAGGACAGCAGAGCAGTTTTTGGGCCCTGCTGCAAAACCAGCAAGCATTTTCAGTCATGGCACTTCTCCCAGTAAAGCTGGCAATGGTGTGTGTGTGTGTGTGTGTATGGTTTTTACATAGAATGTCAAGCAGTCATGCAGACACTATGAGTGCAAAGATATTTGTCCATGTTTCCCTGTGTGTGTGTGTGTGCGCGTGTGTGTGTGTGTGTGTGTGTGTGTTTGTGTGTACAGCTTATATATAGAATGTCAAGCAGCCATGCAGACACTATAAGTGCAAAGATATTTGTGCACATATTTCTCTATGTGTATATTTGTGTGTGTGTGTGTGTGTGTGTGTGTGTGTATGAGCGTGATGCAAGCTGGGCAGCGCGTGCGTGTGTGTCATAATGGTGGGCCAGCCTGACAGGCACCACTTCTAATCACTTTAGGGCAGGAGTTGCACAACAATGTGGAGAGTCTAATGCCTGTGGTTTGGGCCCTTGGCGGCAAATGGGCTAATAAAAAAAATGACGGCAAGGAACGACACTGGAAGCCAGTATTATATTCCTTATATACATATTATTTATATCTCACTCACAAATGCATACACACACACACACGCACAT